>OX388308.1:7417863-7755385 GCA_947579605.1 Athripsodes cinereus | reverse complement strand
AAATAATGAGCTGACGATTTCTGTTCTGTTTAAACTAATTGTGGCGCATTGTGTTGGATGATAGATTTGATCTCTGAAAGATTTACATTTTTTTATACTTTATATATGCAGTAGGTATTATCTGTTTTGTGCTTATAATAAATAAATAAACAAAAAGTCGAAGTATTTAAAAATAACACGGAAAAAACGTTAACAAACTACATAAACGCCGTACTAGAAAGAAAACCACAGACACACTCGGATGAAGTGACGTCATCACAAGATGGAGGGTAATGGATGGCGTTTTTGCGGGAATATTATTTTTCAAATTTCAAATGCTGATTTCTCCAAAACTAGGCTAAATATAATAAAATTATGCATATATTCGTGATTCTTACATGCTGTTTAACATTTTTAATCAATAAAAAAAAAATCCGCAACTGCCCCATTAGTTTAAACAGAACAGAAATCGTCGGCTCATTATTTAAAAGAACTATTTATTTATTAGATATCTACTATTATCGTCATAACATATTCCGGCATAGTGTTGGAACTGTCAATTCTCCATTCAGAGTTTTGTTTCGTGTTTTCCTCACATAAATTTTGGAGACCTAAGGCAGTGTTTTATTATTTAAAAATGAATATTGGCTCATAGTTTATATAAGTTAGTGTTACATATTCGCTATATAGTGGTTTGTAAGTGTTGTATAGACTTGAGATAAAAAATTGAAAATAGAAAACAATAGTTTAAAACTGGTATTACACATCTTTGACTGGAACAATAAAAATTTGGTTTTGTAAAGGTCAATCTGACAATTTACCAAAAGTATCTACATTAATGATGTGCGATTTTTTGTCACAAATAGAGATTTTATAGAGAATAATTTTCCATCGCATATAGTTTTCAAGATCTTCTTCTAACTGAACTCAAAACAGGGGAAAAAACATTGATTCAATATGTCGTTCGTAATTAAACTAGGAACAAAAAAAAAGATGTCATAATAATAATAGACATTACAGCATGGTCGAAACATATCTCTAAATTCAATATAATCTCAAATACATTATCATGTCTCCTTCGTGTTTTCCCTATCTTTTATATGATTTGACAGCATAGCATGCTACGCTGTCAAATCATATAAAAGATAGGGAAATTCTCTTATTCTGATCAAATAATTATTTTGTCAGCATAGCATACTACGGTGCATTGTTTTTGTGTGAACTAAATTTAATAGAAAGCCAGATGCACAAGGCAAACTTATAAAACAATCCCTTATTATTACAGTAACAAGGATTGAAGAAAATACAATACAGATAGAAAAATATAAGCTCATATGTGTTGCTGCGCAAAATACTTTCAAAAAAGTATTTAAATACAAAATACAAATACTTTTGAATATTGGTGTTTCAAATATAGACTATTAAATACTTTTTCAAAACAATATTTAAATACAAAATAGGTACATATTTTTCAAATAGTTTTATTAAAATTCTTTTTACAAATATATACTGAAATTATTCTCGCAAACATAGCGACTAACATTGGATAAAACTTTATATTTCTTATCGTCTCTTTTGATCACCATACACCAGTTTTTCCTTTTTACCAGGTCTGTAGGCACGCAAATAAATGCTTTATTTGGAGCTGTAACCGTGGTGTCTGAGCATAGTGGCTCTATGCAATATTTATAAAATTTATTTGTAGACATTTTTAAACATAAAAATAATAATTTTGTCTGTAAAGACCGAGAAAATGCAACAAACAGCGAACATTCACTTCTCAAATAAACTGGATAAACATGTGACCTCGAGAAATTCGAATAAAATGACGTCACATCCGCCATTGACCATTTACGTCGTGTTTTGATAACTGTCAAATTTTAATGATTTTATATTTTATTTTTACGTATGAAAAAGTGTTTTTTATACATTTTAAACCTCAAATTATTAATATGTGACCTTCAATTTACGTACTTCAAGCATTTTCAGCAAAATCCCTCACTACCGCAACTCCCCCATTTTGCCCTACGAGAGTGACTTTTCATTTTAACATAGTGAATTAAAAAATGTTTTAACGTCATTTCGGAATAATTTATGATTTAATGTTAATTTCTGTATATTTTTACAACTATTCAAAGATATTAATTTTACATGACTTGGCACGAGTCCGTGTAACACTTTGGAATTTTATCAAAAAATATACAAAGATTTTATTATATTTTAAGAAAAAAGTATTTATTTTATAAAATTGTGAACGATTTCACTGCTTTCCCTTTTATTAGATGTTTATTATCACAAAAAATAATAAAAAAAAATGTTTGAGTGTACTGCGCTACGCACGCTTGCGTGTAGCGACATTTTATAGGAAACTATTGTACATTTATTATTGTGCAAGACACAAATTATATTAATTTGCTTTAATTATTAATAACTGTTATTTTTTTTATCTAATTATTTTTTACGAAAATATGTCAAACTACATATAACATGACCTTGATTGTTGACATAGCAGTGAAAACATAGGATGAATAAATGGGAATAGATGTGTTCACTTTGGATGAACAGCTTTGACCCTGATAGTGATACTCTGGATGATTATCCAAAGTGAAACAGTCTGAATGCTACTTTAGTAAACATTTCACTAATATAATATACCTGTATTTAACACTAAGATAATACTTATAACTTATATTTAATTATAAATAAACTCAAAGAAATCGCGCGAAGTTCACAATAATAAAAACATCTTAAGTAGCATTCACATTGCTTCACTTTGGATGATCATCCAGAGTGTCAGGGTCAAACCTGTTCATCGAAAGTGAACACGTCTGTTCACACTTGTTCATCCTATGCTTTCACTGCCATGTCAACACTCTCAGTCATGTTGTATGTAGTTTAACATATTTTCATAATAAGATAAAACTTGTTTATGGTCGTTTCAGTGAAAGGAATTTTCATCAAAATTATGACGAGTGGTAATCTCTTTCCTCCGTCATCGCTAGTTATCACTATTGATGAAACGCCCGTTCAGTTCGCTGTGGTGTTCTCACTTTGGCGAATATCGCCAGGCACCGAAATATCGCCAGCCATTTGAACCGTGTGAACAAATACTGGCATTGTACACTTTCAATATTCGCGGGCTTGCCTTGTACATTCTAAAGCCCAGTTTTCACTATCCAAGTAAGTACACTTGGACATCCAGTAGCATTTATGTCTTGCACAATCAAGATGAAGACTGATAATAATGTTGTTGTGCGTACCGGGTGGAATGCCTATGAATAATAAATAAATAATATGTTGTTGTGAGGCATAGATATTGTAGCTGATTTGTTAATGCTAAGTGCAAAATTATTAAAGGGAAAAGATCGAAGCTGAAATATTTTAAGACGTGAACAACTGAGTATTTCAAACATTTTAATTTGAGAAGTAGAAAAGGAAAAATTATTTGGTACACTTTTTAAAATAATTTGGGATTAAGCAGTCTACAATTGAATATCTGCTTTATATTATTATTACTTAAACTGTGACACTATATTATATATTTAAAAAAGGCTAGTTATTTCCACATAGCTACCTTGGTTTGTCACAGCCACATGTAGAATTAACTGAGACTAATAGTTATATGAAGGCTCAACACATTTTGTGGAAAGACTGCATGACAAATGCCAGTCAAGGATGCTTTACACAAAATCAGAAAGATATTGCCTGATGGTACTTCTAATTTGATTGAGCACTGTCTTACTACAATGTACTTCCAGTGGGATGGAGTTTTCTACAAGCAAAAGGAAGGAATGGCAATGGGAAGCCCACTCAGCCTTACAGTGGTCAACTTTTATATGGGATATTTTGAAAGAAAAGTCTTATTTTTTACTCCATGTGTAAATGATGTAAGGGATCCCACTGGAAAAATACTGAAAAAAACATAATGTCAAGGCCATTTATATCCCAACAAGAAAGGTTCAACAGTCCTTGACAAAAACAGAAGAGACCCCCTGTCTGAGTCAGGAATGTACAGACTTCCATGTACCTGTGGGCAGGTGTATATAGGCACTACAAAGAGATCAGGCTTTGGAGATAGAGCGTTAAGTGTTGCGGGTCCCAGGTGTTGGAACAAGCTGCCTCTGTGTCTGCGACAGGAGGTGAATGGAGAGAGTTTTAAAAGAGGGCTGAAGACGCACCTTTTGCTGGGAGTTTCGGGGATTGGAGGTTTCGTTTCAACACTTGTGTCAGTTGAGGCTTCCTTGAGACAACAACTGAGAAGAGGACTCCGCCTTTTGCCTCATGGTCTCATCTCCGGTCAACTAGATATTCAAACAATCCCTCACCCCTGAAGATGCCTACCACAGCTGTAGGTGAAACGTCGGGAGAATTTCTACCCACCAGACCACGGCCTCATAGCCTGGAACAAGTTAATAAACTGTGTAAATAAAAAAAATATATGTATGATGTTTTAGTATTAAAATGGAGTTCCACAATGATAATCACAAAACTTTTGAATAAATATTAATAATAATCCTCGAACATAATATTTCACAGCACGTTCTCAACTTTGTATATTTCTACAAACTTAAGAGTTTCACACTCATTCCACCATCTTTAGGTTAGAGCCATTTTTTTAATAATACATACATTCCAAGTGTAATAGGATGAATAGAGTGTCATCCTATTCCACTTGGATGGCTGCTACTTGGATAAGACCGTCCAAGTACACTTCGATCACCTGCAGTGTTACTCTTGATACTCGATCCCAATCGTAAAATTTCAAAACGGTACTCTTGAAATTCGACGCTAGCGCTGAATCGCATTGAAATCGAGTGTTGATTTGAAGAAGATGTGAAATCGTGTAAAATTTGAAAATTGGTACTCATGACAGTCATGACGTCGTTTTGACAGTTACTCGATTTCGTGGGATTGTGTTGAAATCGTCTAACTGTCATTACATACACGATCGCGAGAAAGTAACTTTTTTGAAATCGAGAAGAAGTAATGTATTAAATTACTTTAAAAAATGGCTCGTTTGGCATTATTTTTTTATAAATTTGGAAAACCGGCATCAAGTTAATATTCGTCAGCGAAAGAATTTGCGTAGAATAGCAAGATATTCGCAAAATGTGTCTAGCATGAGTGGTGGGGAATTTATAGTAAATTATAGAATATCAAAAGAAATGTTTCAGGAGTTGTGTTTCAGAATATCAAAAGATATGTTTCAAGAGTAAATTATTTAGAATTCTTTGTAAGTTGTTTATGCAGCTCATGACTTACATAGGTATACAAGCCAGACATGCATTACCTGTGGAATTCACATCATAGACGAATTGAAAGTACACGTTTCATGTATCTACATATATATCATCATCATCGCCCTCGACGCTACTCTCGGGAGAACAGGGCAGAAACCAGCCTCATCTATTCAGAGCGTCTCTTTGCCAATCACGTCACCTCTTCCCACGAAATTCCCTGCGCTCAGATGTCGTTGTCACAGTAACAGTGTATTGTGAAAGAGGGACGCTCGGGCCGACGGAAGAACAGTGCTCTTTTTGGCCAACTATAGAGCATGACCCAGCCAGGACCATCGTCTCTCCTGTATCACAGCATCATTTTAAACTCAAAATCCTCCCAAGACATTAGTTTTCAAAACTTAGTATCTATATATTATATGTATATTATACTATCTATGTATATATTACAGAATATGTAAACTCTCAAGGTTTGTAAAAATAACAAAATTGTAATTGTGTAATATATAATAATTTTATTGACTATTATACTTGATAATGAAATTATTTAAAAAAATACTATGTACAAAATAAAAACCATTAAGACATCATGTATTATAAACAAGTATTTTTCTATTCTAAAACTAATTTCTACTGCATATTGTCTTTGCAATCTTCCTCAAGGCTGATGATACTTGAACAGACTCTGTACGAATGGCAGCACTCCTTTCATTTAAAGATTCGGCACACTGCCCCAATTTTTCAGCAGCTATTTTAAACGCAATCACCGCTAAGCACTCTGCTTTCACCCGTTTTTCTTCGATTAATATGAGTTGCTCTCGTTGTTCCAACCCCTGTGTTCTGGCGAGACGAGAATGTCTTGTTTGGTTGCGGGGACTTCTAACAGCTTGTACCTACAAGTGGGCTCCTACCGGCTTGTAGATGTGGGCTCTGTCTGCTTTGAATGCGTGGACTCCGTCCAGGCGCTGATGGAAAGAAAAAATAAATATAATACTAGTTTATTATCAAGAACAACATTTTAAATTTAAAAAAGGCGCTATGAGATTAATTGCTACAATTAAGATTAATTAAAATATTAGTGTAACATGCAGTCGACTTGTTTTTTTAATTTCAACACTAGTTCTACCTTTATTTACAAATCACCCTCGTGGAGTTCACATATAACTTTATTTATAAGTTAACAAATTAAAAAAATATACATATAGATTCATTTTGATATTAAAATTAATCAGCAACTAAAATAATACTTACGTTTTGGATAATTATAACCAAATATATTCAAACAAACAACGCAACACTGAAATGCATAAATGTCAGAATTGATATTTGAAATGAGTGTTCCATTTACGGAAAAAAAATAATCCTAAAATATTATCGCTACGTCAAATTATTATATTTGTTAAGTAGGACAATTATTAGTAAATGTATTCGACTTTTTTATGTTTCAAAAATATATATATATTCCACTCTCGGATCTCAAGTTTACTTCCTTACAGTTTCTTTTAGTCTACATACAAACGCGACATATAAACAATTATTTATTCCTTATTTGCAGCGAAAATATTTTTAAAATTGCAATAACAAACTCGATACGAACACGATCCCGCGCTTTGGAACGCCAATCTCAATACGATTTCGATCGCGCGGGATTGGGTTCAAGAGTACGGTTTTGATGTTGAAATTGAGATTGAGATTGGAATCGTGTTGGCATTGGATTAGGATCGAATCGAGTGTCAAGAGTAGCACTGCTGTTTACACTCTCTAAGCAACATCCAAGTATATTTGGCCCAAGTGTACTTGGATAGTGAAAACCGGGCTTAAAAGTTATGATTAATTAAAAAGAAACAAATCAATTTATAGAAACAAGCTTTTTATTTAGTTATCAAATACATGCAAATACTTTTGTGCAGAGATCAGTTTCAAATTTATTACATAGCATTTATATTACATAAAAAATATTTTACACAAATACCTGTCACTTTATAATGATAATATTACAACGCTTGCCACCAAATAAAATGTATTTGGATTTGATTAACACTCAATCTAAACAGGCTCTGTAGGGTTACTCTTGACGCAATCTAAATATGATCTTAATCTTGTCTTGATCTTAATCATACAACGCGCTAAGTGACTATAGTCGAAAATACATGCATAATAATCTCGCGGTGGCGGTAGTGCGGTATTTTTGACTATAGTCCCTTCGCGCGTCGTATGATTAAGATCAAGAGAAGATTAAGATCGTATTAAGATATTGTCAAGAGTAACCCTGCTGTTTCCCTCATCATTCTTCAATAGTAATATATATATAAATTCCACAATTTAGGTATATAAATGATTTTTATAAGAAAACAATATTAAAGGTACGTTAATACATAATGTTGATACATAAGGTTGTTGATACATAATGAAATTTTTTATTTATTACATAAAAGTGGATTCGTAACATTTTTCCAACAGTTTGAATTTCTCATTCACACTAAAATTAAAATACTCCAGAGAACTTAAACATCCTATGATTTTTGCGACATTATGTAAATTTATTACCTTTTACAGGAGTATTAGTATTATTTCTTTATTGAAAATTTATTGATAATTACTTAAAAGGATGATATAACTGAAATCATATAATTAATAAATAAAAACTGAAAAGATATGATAAATTACTGTCATGTTAGAGCAATAATCTAGAATTTCTGAGAAAAAAGAGTTTTCTCACGAAGTTGTAAAGTTTATTTCAAGTAGTTCATTTAATATCTTAACTGCCATCAATAATACCTGCACCAAATGTTGGCACATTATTAATTACTACATTTCAGATAACAGTCAGACCCACTACATCAGTTGCTATTTTTTTTTTCAAATCAATATCGAAGTGTTAAAAAAGATCCACATTATTTCACATTGAATAGCCACTTTTGGGTAGTAATCATCTATTATGAGAAATATTATTCTCGACCATAGTTCTAGCCAAGCATGTCTTTTCAAATAATTTTCTTAAATGAATACAATGTCAGTAAATATATTCCCATATACCTGCATCAAAATATCTGACTTACAAAATGTCATTCATACATACCATTATGATATAGATGGGGTAGCCAGCGGACCAACTGCACGAAAATAACACACAAATCGTCATCTCCGTGCTAAATTCAGGATGGGTGGTAAGTCTCATCGCTGAATTGAAGATGTGAAATGTCTTACAAAGTTCTAAGAATTGCCACTTTTCTGGTCTTTTACAGGACACTCAAAAACTTACATTAAAGAGTGGGAGACTTATTCATTACCGGGGACTACAAGGAGTGAAAAACTAAACTGAAATATTCAATGATAGTTCTTTAAAAATATTTACATTACCTATGTCATTTGTGATTTTTTCAAAGCAAATGTAAAAAGTGTACTACAACTCTGTTGAAGAAGTACTAATAAAAAAATACATTGTAAATATTATTTTCCATATTTTCCAATTATATGATGAAACAAAAACTAAAAGATGAGAAAATAAGTCAAAGCCATTTAATTAATAAAGGAGTTTATCACTTGCCTAAATTGATGCACATTTATTAGTAACACAATAACGGTTTGAGACAAATATGGAAAATATCCAATTAATAATTTACACCTACAGAGAAGGTTTTAGCAACGATATTACTATGTCATGGTTTATTCTATATTATTTTGGGTGTCACGCCTTCATAAAAAGAAAGCAGTAGAAGACAAACCAAACGGTAATTACTAAAATAAGTCAAATACTTAAATCTTCTTCATTACTTATTTTACATGTTTATAAAAAATATTAAACCTCAACATGAACAAAAATTAAATAACACAAGATAGACTGGTAACTTTTATACATATACTTAAAAATATGACAGTTTTATACTTTGTTTTTGAAATACAATTTTACAATTAACATCAAGGAAATACAAAAATCACATAATATCTAGATAAAAATAAAATATTTGTCACTCTTGGAGTCAGATGCATTACATTACAAATGATATACAAGAATAATAATTACATATTTGGTTATAAAAGCCTTAACATTAGCCAGTATCATATTTCCATAATAACTTATCAAAATTACATAGACATTAACATCACAGCATGGCGACATGGCCCCAGGAAACATTTCATTACCATAAATACTCATAACAAACAATTATTATTAAATCATAGCTTTTTGTAGCGTAGTTACATATCATCATCTACCTAGAGGTGATAACAAAATAATCACACTATTAATTTATGAATAGTATCTGAATGTGTGACAGAAAATTCATAATATAGGTTACAAAAAATATGAAAATGTGCATACAAAAATACTGACTGGGATACTTAATGCGAGCAACGACATAATACTAAAGTGAGCGACCACTTAATGTAGTTCCTGCGACCATATTATTATGGGTGAGTTGGGTGACAGCATTGTGTCGTAAAATAAATCGAAAATTGGCAGATAATATGTTTAAAACAGAGATGCATTTTATTTCAAATGTCACGCTTATAAAATTAAAAATATTGTGAAAATAAAGGTGGTCAACAGCCGGATAGTATTTTCGAGTTCGAGAGTCCAATCCCCTCTATCGACTTACTCCACCTTCCTGATGCAAGCATATGGTTTTATGCGAGGATGTATTCACTTTTATAAGTAGAAGCAATTCTTCTCAAAAAATCAATTAAAAAGAATAAATACATACAACTAATCAATAATTTAACTAATGAATAAAAAAATATTTTATATAATTTTTTGTCACTCAACATTGGTCACCAACATAGTTTTTTTTTGTCGCACAAATAGTATTAGATTCAGCTCATTGTTAGTTGACCATTTGTTTTTTCAGTCACCCATTTGAATATTTCTCTTAGTTGATTTATCCCCAAACAGAATTTTCACACATAATGAATATATACTTATTAAGAAGTTTTTATTATGATTTGAACATTCTTATTTGGAGATTTAAAAAAATGGTTTAAATACTTTATTATAATTATCTTGTAACAGTTATGTAGTACTTTTTATTTTTTAAAGCAATTAGGTATTTTCTTTTCAGAATGAATGAAGGATGCATATCTATTTACAATGGGAAGTTTTGAAATAAATGTCATCTTTGTAGAATCTATGATTTACATATTTAAGCAACGCAACTTCTTCTCTGGCAACCGAGTTGTGAATTGGAAGTTAGGTGGTGTGACATTAACTTCCTGTGGCTGTTCTTGTTCAGGATCACCTCCTAATCTAACTAGGCACATCCTCAACATTGTAGCTTTTCTTCTTACACTCCTTTCTAGACTGAATAGATGTTCATCCCATGCACCAGGTATGTGTTCTCTCATAAACCTTGCTAATCTCAATACATACTCGGCATTGTGCCCAGCGGGTCCCGATGTTGTAACTACCTGATGAGCAATTGATTCTACGCATGCATCTCCGAGCCAATGCTGATTTCCCGGTAGGGCTATGTACACTAGAGCTGTTATTGGAGGATGTGTCCCCGTGGGGTAGAAGTGAGTTTTGGTGACACTGTATCCTCCTAACTTGCACTCTCTCTGTTGTAGATACGGGAGAGCTGCATCTCCAACAAATTCAAAAGCTCTGCCCCATGTTATTCCCTAAAAAAAAGAAAAAGAATATTATAATACAAATACTACGACACTAAGCCACACATTCAATGATATTTTGTGTCAATTCTTAAAACTTACAACAAATTACCTATATACATATTTTCAATTAGCAAGTACTCTATGAAATTGATAAACATGACCAGGGATAGCAACCATTTGCATTCTATTGTATAATTGATGTTGTTGTTTCATTATTGTAGGTACTTAATTTGTACATAATATTTTAGATATTGTACAAAATAATACCTGTGTAATATTGTTTGAAGGAACAATATTTTTCAACATGCTCTTATGGGAACAGTAATGTTGTGAGGAAAAAATTATAGCTAAATATGCAACTTTCAGTTAAATGAAATGTCAATAGCAGTATAAATTTCACTGGGAAATAAATTATTAGGTTCCTAGCAGTCAATCAAAATATCTGCCTATCTACCAGTTTTGTTTTGTTTAAAGTGTCACGTAGAAGGCATTGAAAAGTTTATGGAAGTACAATACAAGTTGTCCATGTCAATCATATTTATGCTAACATGTGAATTTTACCTTCATTATTTTTTCCAACACATACAGTCATAATATAATACCTAATGTAATATCAGGTCGGCCAGTTTTCTTATAATAATATGACAACTATATAGTTTAATACCTACATACATACATATGTATACCTAATATGTATTACTTCTGTTTGTACACAATGAACTTTATTATGGTCTTAAATGACTTCACTGTAGTGCCTAGCGTAATGTAATATTATTATTACATATGTATGTAGGCATAAGAACTCAGCAGGAAAGAGTGTACATGTCCCTTTACACGTATGGGTGTAACTGTACCTACACAGTACACAGGTAGATATTATAAACATACTCTATCTAGTAATTTCTCCAACTGTTTGAACATTCTAGGTAGAACTCGAAGCTGTTAAATAAGTAGGGTGATAGCACGTGTACTCAACATAGAATATAACTGCAGGTGTATACAACAAACATATTGTAAGATAGTAACGTTAAATATTTAAATACACGGACGTCCTATAATGTGAAAACCCTATGGGCGTTTGCTGAAAAGAAAAGGTGTAGGTAACGCGATATCTTCATTATAAAGCAAGTATAAGGAAGTTTGTTGGTTCAAATGTTATTATTTTCAAGATATTCAAATACGATTTGTAAGGACGTTAGCATTTATAATAATAATAAAATAAATGAATAGCATAAATTAGAATCCGAAACATTTATAAGCAATATTCGGATACTGATATACGTATACACGCGTGTACAAACACACCGATACCACAATAATTATCTACCTAATCACTGCCACTGGATAGATTTATGTATATCTACCTACACAAAATGTACCAGATAAAATTAAATCTATTAATCTGCATAGTGGGTATATTGTATACTAAATAATTACACTGACTTTAAAATCATCATGTGATCGGGATGTGACAGTATTATTATTTTTATAGATAATGTTCCATGTATACCTATTGACATAATTGTATCTGAAAAAAAAACGTGAACCACTGTGAACTGGATGGATGCGAATAAAAATATCACAAAGGTCAAAGGAGAAAAGCGATGATAGCTATAATTTGCGTGGAATATATACAAATTTGTCTATCTATATATACCTACTCATGTTCATCACACAATAATATATCGGTAGATATATTTTTGTTTACATAGGTGTAGATATACGAAAAAACGAATGTAGGCAACGAACGAACGTAAGAATGATATTATTATTACTCCAAATAAAACTCGTATTTTGCAGTTCCAATATCAAATCAAGGTAGGTACCTATATAACTATTATCATTATTGGTACTCACCACCCCTCCCCCTCTCTTTTCTCTCTTTCATATTTAAAAGATGTTTATGAAAGGAAATTATTTAAGTAGGTACCTATGTATTAATAATTACTCGATTTTATCAAGTTGACATTAATATCATTATGTATGCAAATAAATAAAAAAAAATAAAAGTATTGTTTTAATTTTCAGTTTTCCTGGTTTATGTGAAAACAACAAAACAACAATTATTTGATAAATAAACAATAAAAACCAGATACATAATAATATTATGTTTAGTACAGATACAATATTTTTTTATTGTTTAACTAGATTTGGATACAACGCGCAGATGACAAAATCAATTAGATAAAGCGTAAAGGCATATATTAATCATATTTGTAATTTGCTGAAACTGTTCCATGAAGTCGGTTTGTATTGTGGAAAAAGTGCAACACCGTTTTCATTTTTCTTATAATTATCAATACGTAAATATGTATAGGTAAATAATAATAACGTGCTTTAGAGAAAGTAACAGAGGTATTAGTTTGTTAATTGTATTGTAAACTAATGTAAAGGCAATAACATAAACGATCGATCACCTGCATATGGGTAATTGTGGTTAGATGGAAGAAATCACTATATAGTGATAATCTCGCCACTGCACATCATCACATTTTTTCCTGTGTATATTGCCCTATTTTATTTGTTATATGAATGATGATGTGCAAGAAGAATAAAATAAATAAATAAATAATTAATTATGTAATCTCTCGCGACCATGTTGCCTGTTAAGGCTGGCGTATTCATTACAATAATAATAGAAAAATAGGATGACCAAAGATTGCCCTCCAATGAACTATATTAATAACTTGGTGGAGATTTTGGTATTTTCTTATTAGTCTTAGACAAAAATTATAAATTGATCTTATAATTTCGCGCACTAACACTTCCCTCGAAAGCGATTTGTAGAAACAAGCTTTTTCTATTCAGAGTGATAACGTGAAAATTTAGCATGTTTTCCGAATATATCATCATCCCTTATTTTTTTTATAATATTACCTATAACTTTTAAAACAATAAAAACATAGGTAGGTACCTATTATATATTTGAAAAACGAAGATCGACTGACCGATATCTTTTAGTATTCACTTTACATTACATACATGTATATAACAAGTGTTTAATGCCAAAACTTGAGAAAATCGGTACATGTAAAATGGAGCAAACAGTTAAGTAGGTATACGCGCAAGAGTGTCCTCGTAAAACTCGCAGAGATAAAAACAAACACTGACCTTATTATATTCATATTATATGTACATTACCTACTACAAAATAAGTGATGTATGTATAATAGATTTTTATCATCATCATCATCATCGCCCTCAACGCTCCTCTCGGGAGCACAGGGCAGAAACCAGCCTCCTCCATTCAGAGCGTCTCTGCGCCAATTGCGTCACTTCTTTCCACGACATTCCTTGCGCTCTGATATCGTTGTCATTTTATCATACCTATCAATAATAAGTAATTAAGCCGCCCGCGCCCTAACAATTTTATTATTCACCCGATAACCTATTTCAGGAAGATGTATACGTACATACATACGTATTATTAATGCCGTTATCATATAATAATAATATATTATACGGGTAGTGACTACACTATTATGATTGTGAAAGGCTGTTATTGCTTTCCCGTTTCATGTATAAACGTATTATTAAACCAATACTGGTAAATGGAAAGTCACCTGAACGCAGAAAAATACAATGCAAATAAAACTATTCAAAATTGTAGAAAGAGGAGACTATAAATATTGCACGTGTTTTTTTTTGCATTTGACTAGATATTTTTTTACAACTGCGTGAATGAATATACACCTACAGTATGTAGGTAAGTATTACTCGTACAAGAAAATCACTGAAAATGAGATGCCTGTCGACTATTTTTTTTCCAGAGATTCAGTGTTGTAATGTATTAAAAATATTACACAAAACAATATTGGAGTCCGAAAAAGTGATGACGATAATAGACAATTTTCACAAGATACTTAACTCAATGAATATTCATTGAATTATCATTTTAGGTAAGCAAATATCGAAAAAATAAAACAGGTGTTTTATTCTACTAAAGATTATATTTTGTGAGAGAGACGTCTTTCGTCTTATGAGGACATTGTCAATCTTGACAATGTCCTCATAAGACGAAAGACGTCTCTCTCACAAAATATAATCTTTAGTAGAATAAAACACCTGTTTTATTTTTTCGATATGGAATTCTACTACCTTAACACCGACACAGTGAATAAGCAAATATCATTTATTCAATCGTACACATGAACAATAAAAAAGGCAAATTAACTTGTTTACTATTTACTAAATTAAAAAAGTTTTATTTCATAATATTTGCTACTAATCTAGACGACACACCTGCGTAACATAACAAAAAAATAAAATATTTAACATAGGTTTAACGACATATTTTATTAATATTAATATGTTTATTTTATGAATAAAATGATAGTAAACAAGGTAGGTACCAACCTATCATAAATAGGTATTTGTGAAATCAACCCATTGGATGTCTTCTCAAAAGAAGGTTATAAGAAAAGGAAAAATGTTTTGTATTATCACTGTTCGTTGTTTGCCTTAACGATTTTCATGATTTTATTGCATTTTTATTAAGTAGGTACATAAAACAATCAGGACAAGGTTTGTTGACACGCAATGTATTCGCATGGATACAAATATCCATCTTAAATACATCTATAGTTGGTATTTTCATATAAACTTTTAAGAGTGTGGTAAATAAAAAGAAGAAAACAGCAATTAGCGTTGAATTGTTTAGGTGAATTATTAATTTCTTCATTCATTTAACTTGAAATGTTATGTGAGTTGGATACGAGCTGTTTACTATCACAAGACATCCAAAATTGTGGGGTAGGTACCTAAACCTAATAGGTACCTATATACTTGTTCTGGATCTTGAATAAGTATACCTAGGTATATCAATTTGTAGATCGTAGATGTGTAAGATGAAAATAAGTAACATTTTCCCTTTTAGATTTCACAACAGTGTCCTCAATTTTCACACGGCGTAGACACACACATACACACTGAAACGCAAAATACTGGTTAGAACCAAAGTATGTCTATGGTTAGAACCGATGTTTTTGCCAAAAGTACCGAATATTTTTGGGAAAACATAATATTATATTGTAGTACGATAATATGAGGATAACACAATTTGAATGATAATCAGATAAATAACAGAGACCTTGACACAATATTTTTCTGTCTTCGGATCTGGATTTTACTGGATTATTATTTTCTTTGTTGACAAGAAACAAATTAGGTATAAAAAACAGAATTACTAGTACTTTCCCATCACGGCATATTCCACAAATGGGATAGCCAGCAGACTTGCCATATGCAATAAACATGCAAGTTGTTCTCTCCGTTTACGACAAAATTTTATAACATGCGGCTGGTCTGCTGGCTACCCCATTTGTAGGATATGCAGTGATGGTATAGTAGTATATAATCACAACACAATACCTACACCTGATTATTCGTAAAGGAGTGGATACATAAAAAATAATTATAGCACAATCTTGGATTAGTTGGAAGAAATTTCGCCTTTGTGATAAACTCGTCCTCTGCATGTATTGATTTTATTTAATATGAATTTATATCTATGCAAGATTGATTGTATAATAACAATAAAGAATAAATGATATTCTAATGAACAAAGATTTATTTTATCGAGTTATCTTGATTAACATAAGCATTATTTTACTAACATGTTTTTTAATTTCATTCCAAAACAAGCGGGACAACTTTAAGATAAAATTGAATAAAAAACACAGTATGTAGTTAACTTCCAAATGACTTATTAACTTCGCGTACTAGTATTCAGAGACTCTCGACTACATCATCAGGCGATTAGTAAAAAGATACTCCAAATACTAGTTCGCGAAGTTAATAAAAGTTATTTTGAAGTTAGCTACATACCTACTGTGTTTTTTTTTTCAATTTTATCTTGAAATCAAATTCCAACTAGTATCTTCGGTCAATAACATCAGTATTTTGGGACACCACTAATTTAGTAGCCTGATAGCGTGTAATACGGGCTGACAAAAGCTGCAATTGCGAAAGCACTGTGATAAAAAATAAAAAACATTGATATACTTATACATAAGTATCAAGTTGCGGTTTATGATGACGTCTTATTCATGTTTACAAAACAATATTAATAGGTACTACAATACTTCATGTTTACACATTTGTATAAACAATATTTACCTACTTATTTGTTTACTTACATAAATTTGATAATTTAAATTTATTAATTTGTTATGCTGTTTTGTGATACATAGGATTTAAAAAAAATAACAAACTTAGACTACTATACTACTACTAATGCTATACCATCACGGCATATCCCACAAGTGAGGTAGTCAGCAGCCATGCTACACGTAATAAACATGCAAGCAGTCTCCTTTGTGCCAACAAAAATAAAACATTCAAGAGTTAGATAATGAAATGAAATTACTATATAAGGGCAGAAAGAAAATTCAACGTCACCATATGGGGTACTTAAAAAATATTGTGTTTCTTCGATAAACTCGCCCATTGCACAAAAGTATCTGTTCCATACTACTGTTGTATGTTTTGTTTGTACATTGTACGAGTATAAATATGTTGTGTAATAAGATTATTATTTTTGTACAACATTACTTGCCAGCTTTAGAATTGATAGAATCACAAAGTAAGTACGTATTAGACAGAGAATTGATAAATAAAATGGTCTATTGATGTACAAGTCATAGATCTTTGGACCCTCCGTAGACCGTGGTCTACAGACACTAATGTGAATTGAATTATAATGCATGGTAATTTAGTAATTGTAGTTATAGAATTGAGAATTGGTTGTCCTCTCGACCTTCTTTACGGACATTTATATCATAGTCCCTATATCTCTGTACACTGGCCAGGTTCATCAGTACAATGTTCTGAAACCACTTATGTATTATACCTACATTCTTTTGCAAAATATATTTCGTCCTCTTGTTATTTTTTGGAAAATGAACGCACTATTTTTGATATAGGTATGTGCATTACATACATTTAAATTGAAGAGTGCATATTGAAGGTGATGTTATTGTCCGAGTTTTTTTAGCTTTCGGCGTTTCTGTATTTACCTATATTTTTTATGATAAGAAATTAAAATGAAAGAAACATTTTAGTAATTCCACTTGTGTAACTTTTTTGCGAGCTTGTTTACGAAAGCTCTCGCTCTGATCGTCAGGTAAATACAAGTGTTAATCTTTACGTTCGATAAGAGTGGAAACTTTAGAAAGCTGGCTCGTAAAATAGTCACACAAGTGGAATTATTAAATTTATTTTTATAATGAACTTCCATCAAGAACGATCGGTTGATACATTTATTTTTGATACGAAGGTATTCTTCAAATTGACATTTTCAATTATTGCATTCATCTTAAGGACAAACATTTATAGATGGTTTACATAATGCAATAATTAATACGATTAGCAAACTAATCAAGGTATCACAGATTATCAACATTCAACTAAATACAATGTTACGCAGAATGTTTAGAATTTATCTGAAGATTTTTATAAACCTAATTGAAGATATATTAGGCATTTATAAAAATAATGTTGAATATGTAAAAAATACTTACATGCTGTTCTTCTATGAGTGTTGCGACTCTTCCAGGCTGTAACAAAGAAACATATTATAAATTAGTATAAAAAATACTAATCTATAAATTAAATATGGATGTAGTATTTTTATTATTGTAGCAAGAAGTTATAGCAATTACAAATCAACTACTAGGCACATAAAATTACATATAAAAAATAGGTAAGAAGTATAGTACTCAAAATTTATTCTAGAATAACCTGCTGTGAAAGAATATTATGTACCTAGAAAAAAAGTCTGCCAAATAGTTATCATATTATATAGGGTTATGGATGGTACGGGAAATAATGCAAAAAAAACAGATGCTCCCCATGTTATTAAATAATTGTTTATATAAAATCGATAAATAACTAATCATTTAACTATTAAATATAATATAAACATAATAAACATTACGAAGAGATGTATAATTAATCATAAAATTATTATAATATCAATTAATCATAATATTATTTGCTATGTGTTTTGTTCCATTGTAGGAATATTTACACTTACCAGCAAATAATTACATCTACTTTAATTTTAAACCTTTCGTGTAATGGCTTGTGTAATTACAGATAAAGTAACTTACTCCTTATCATCTCATAGATACTATTTATTATAATGTTTAGACGGTATTAGGGAAATCCATTAGGTGATGCTATATTAAAAGGATAGATAATATGAATGATTATGAACAATATTATAGTTATCACCAATGATTATGCGTACGTAGATAAAATTGGTCAATTTTTATACAGAATTGTCATTGTATGAAAATCTGTACAAATCGAGTAGTTTAACTAGATTGAGAATTCTATTGAAACAAATTAATCGATTTGTCGATAATAAATAGTTTTACAAAATGAATAAGTAATATTTTGGGTGAGTATCCTGATTTATTTTTAAGTTAACGAATTGTTTTCTCAGTATTATTAGTATGTTTAAAATGGTAGGAGCGAAGGAATCTATTAGGGATGAAATAGATGGATACTTCTTCTTTTTGTAAATAATACATTATTCTGCTGATCTGCTGGCTACCCCACTTGTGGGATATGCCGTGATGGTATAGTATAGTATAGTATACATTATTCTGTATTTAAGATCGGTGGAGTATTAATTACAAGCAAATGATTCTATAGGGTTAATGTGATGATACACGTGTGCCTATAAGAAGAAATGACAATCAACACTGGTTTTCATAGTAATTAAAAAAAAAAATCACGTGCTCCACTCAGACCAAATAAACATGGAGTGAATTATTGGATATTCATCCATCATAATGTGTAAATACCAATAATTATTTGCATAGTGATTAGATGTAGTGGGATATCAATAATAGTTTTCCATGTGTATTATGTATAAACGAGTTTATCATATGTTTTATTGCTGATGGCAACGTGCCAGCTTAGTATGATCATGCTCCACTTCGTTCACGTGGCATACGAGTGAAAGATCAACCTTGATCATTCGCTTTGTTTGAAGGGTAACTGCTGAAATCTGAATGTTTGAAAACATCAGAAGATTTATAATAAGTGGCTTTCTTTAGACGCATTAGTTTTAATCAAATTAAAGTGTTTTATATTGTCAATGAGAAACACAACCGAAATGTTTTTGTTGATACTACAAAATAAACCCCAAAAGTATGAAATATTTCGATTTTCCTTCTCCAACATTCCACACCATATAGATAAAAATATTTTTAAAATGTTATGAAATTAGTGTTTACCGGACATAAATAAAAATCATAATAAATCATGATTTGTATTTATCGATGAACTTTCTACAGTGGACTGTAATTAACTGAATTTTGTTTACAAGAATGACGTCTTTCTTGCTTAAATCATGGTTCATATTTATCGATCAACTTTCAGTGAACTGTAATTAATTGAATTTTGTTTACAAGAATGACGTCTTTCTTGCTTAAATCATGGTTCATATTTATCGATCAACTTTCAGTGAACTGTAATTAATTGAATTTTGTTTACAAGAATGACGTCTTTCTTGCTTAAATCATGGTTCATATTTATCGATCAACTTTCAGTGAACTGTAATTAATTGAATTTTGTTTACAAGAATGACGTCTTTCTTGCTTAAATCATGGTTCATATTTATCGATCAACTTTCAGTGAACTGTAATTAATTGAATTTTGATTATAAGATTTACGTCTTTCTTGCTTAATTAAAATTAAATAAATATTTATTGTGTGTTATCATCTTAAAATACAAAAACAAAGTCTATGGTCCACTCATTTATGCATCATGAATTAAAATAACAATAAATTTGGAAAGATTTTAATAATCATGAATTTAAATAATACTCAATTATACAATGAATTAGTCGCAGGTTACGAGTTCACTTTAAAATTGATTACAAAATTGATCTATTAATTTAAAGAAAATAATTAAAAGATCAAAGATCATTCATATTCCTTCAATACGCAGTACTTATCAAATTATTACTTAATATAACTTTTCTGTAAATGTTAGCAAATATTTAATAACAATTAACTAAGAACTCAAATAATTTTGTAACAGACAATATCCATTTATACTTTTCATTAGGTCACGAATTTACTGATTGTGTTAAACCATCTTATACAGTAGCATCTTACGAAAGAAAAAAAGATTTTTTAAACAAAAAAAGTATATATGTATTTACTTCGCTGAGTATTTGGTGTGTAAACAACAACTCATTTTAAGGTAATTTCTGAGATTTACAAAACTTTTGTCGTTTATGCAACCTGTACAAAAGTAGATATTCTTTGTAAGTAATTTCACAGATACGAACAATAGCTAAACAGAAACTCGAAAGACTGAATAACAAAGTAATAGACTCAAAATACGTAAGGAGCAAGAAGGAATCCGAGAGGGAACGAACTGCTGTGATCAAGTCTTGTGTCTCATAAGGTATATTGAAGCTGGTTTTCAAAACGGATAAAAATAATTGTCGCCGCATTTTTAGACCTGACTAGTGACTGCTGCTTGTGATACGGTATGGCAAAAGAGGCTCATACCTAAGGTGTACAAAGCATACCAGGGCCCCTAGTCAAAACACATTTAAGCGTTACGTTTTCGTTCAAACAAGACGAGGTTGCGAGGCCGAGAACGCATCAATTTTCGTAGCTAAAATGCACAAGTAGCTACGAAAATTGACACGTTCTCGCAACGTTGTCAACGTTTGAACGAAAACGAAACGAAAACGTAACGCTTAAATGTGTTTTGACTAGGCCTACAGTCCCCTTTTCCAGACTCATACGATTCTACTCCTCGATCCATCCTTTCGAGCTTACAAGGGTAAAGACATCAGTAATACTTTCTGCCCTAAAAACAGACTACTATTGCTTTTTAATACAACGTATACACCTCGGATATACATATACCTAACACACTATCGAGGAAGTTCACATGATATCAGAACGACGCGATCCAGTAGTTGCAAAATTTGGGGGTCAAGTTGTGAGCGACCATAGGAAGAATGAATGAATCACAAAGTACAGTAGGTGCTATTATATTAAAAGATCTGCATGTATTATATACATATTATTTGCTATTTTGAAACCATTCCGAATTCATTACAACAACCTCGTACTTAATGACAGCTCATCACAATAGCATGTGTGTACTTACCCGCCTACATTTTTATGTATCACACATACACATAACATAACACTGTAAAAAGAATTTATGTATACCTACAGTGAGATAAGAAAAAGATTGATCAATTATTAAAGTATAACTGGATGAATATTATTACGTGATATTTCAATAAAAATTCACAGTAATAATCTACTCACTTGTACATAATTATTAAATTGTGTCACGTTTTAGATTAATCAATAATCCTAAGTAGGTAATAAAATATAATATGAATATTCTGTTTTAAGATTAATCCAACTATTTCAGAACATTGAACTCTGAGTTGTGGACCAAGGTCCTTACTGAGTAAATAGTTAATGAAATGTATATTTTTATATTCTAAGATTTTTATAAATAGAACATAGTCCGAGACAGTTTTAAAATAGAGATGCCGTTTTACCGTAGATATTTTTATAGTGTATTGTGTGAACACAAAGTACCTACCTATCTTACATGATAGAAATAGAAATGTAGGTATATAGATACATATGCATGTGTAGAATGAATCTATACTGGAACAATGTGTTAAAACTGAACGAATCACGTGAAAATAATATTTCGATACGTATGCCGTAATGCGTGATCAATTTTGGCAAACATAACGTTTGAGTAATTTGGGAAATATCAAAAATGTTCAGAAATATTTCTTCTCACTCGTGATCACATTAACATTGTCAATATCATAATAATAATAAAAAAACTTATCTCCACAATTCGGTAAAAGAATTCAATAATTTCTATAGGAATCGACGCCTGCTGCTGTTGGGTTGAATCCTGCACGAAACGTCGGTCAGAAACCAACGGTCTTTCTCAAGACGAACAAAAAGTGTTTTTCAAGCAATTTTCAAGACTTCTTAAATTACCCAAAAAATGATCATTAAAAATATACCTATAAGTTAACAAGGGACAACTTTTTAAGAATTACTAACAAAGGTGGCACGGTTTTTCATGGAAGTGCACAGTATTGTTATGTTGGTACTATGTCTATGATTCTACCAAATAGAAGAATCGTTTGTTTATCAAATTAGATGAGTAAATAGCAAATGTTAAATCACATAAAAAATGTTTATAATAAACTATAAATTGGGTGCATATATATGTTCACTTGTAATACTGTTATATACCTACTATGTAGCGATGCATTTGTTCTATGTAACGGTTTTCATTTTAGTCGGCAATTAAACTCCTTGGCTCCTGCACGTACTTGTTTCTAATTTCACCCGTCCTCGATTGGCCTTTCAACATGGTCCTTCGAGCCGGATTTATTTTGTTTAAAATAAGTAATAATAATTGAACCAGCGAAAATATTAAAAGTTAATCGAGTGCTAAATAATACAAAATTTAAAAATGTAATTCTAAAACAATTAAAATTCAAATTTTGGACATTTAAAACATAACACGTGCACGAAGAAATTGAAATTTAAAAATAATTAAATCAATTATAAAATTAAAAGTAATAAATTAAAAATTAATATTTAAAATAATATTAAAAATGCCACTCAACTTTCAATATAAGTGTTATAAAATTTAACATAATTCAATAAATCAATATTGAAAATAATATTGTAAAAAGCCACTCAATTTAAATATAAATTCATGCGACATTCGCAATAATAATAAAATAATTGTGCTTATAAAAAATATGCATAATATAAAATTTAACACATTATAAATTAAAAAGGCAATATTATAGAATGCCGCTCATTAAATTAAATATATACCATAAAATATATTTATAAAAATAAATAAAAAGCGATGTGCAAAAATAGCATTTAATAAAATACCATGTGGAAGAAACCGCACATGCAGAATTGTGACAATATTCATGTAAACAAAATAAAACACAACACATCAAAGTGAAGTGTCTCAAAAGGAAAAGCAGCTTATCCAGATTAACCTAGATGAAGGGAGAAACCTAGGTATATTTCAAAAGAAGACCGCATTTGGAAATTCTACACCCATTCAAGGACTGGCATATTGGAACAAGCTACTGAGGCCGCCATATTGATTTCGGATCAGAAAGCGGAAAAGGAATAGCGCCATCTTTGTTTTGATAGCAGCCATTATTCAACCATGGATGAAGCACACAGCACAGACTCAACTCGTTGAACGGAGCCATGGATTCAAATTATATAATCAGCCTGTAATTTGTGCTTCAAACTTCATCTATGGGAAGCAAATGTCAATATGACAGATGATCTAATATTATGAGATAAGTAATGTTTATATGTATGTTGAAATGATTTAAAATCTTATTTATTATTATTTAGTTACAATTCTGATATGTAGTATTTTAAAACATCGCAAATAAATATGCACACACTATTGTAGATGTTGTGTTAAAAAGACAGGCTTCATGACCTGCAACAAAATTAAATTTCTTGCCACATAATGCAAGAATGTTACCCAAAGAGGTAAAAATAAAAAGAGGTCTTCGTGTCCTCTAACAATGAAAAAAGAGCCGAACGTATATTGAAATGGTTCGTGTTCGCCTATTTCTCTTGATTGTTAATCAATCAAGAGAATAAAAAATGGGGTCTTCAGGGCCTCGAATAAAAAAAAAAATTCTTGGTGTTGTGAGCATCGCTTGAGCAGAAATTATTGCTCTTGAATTGCGATCAACCCAAGTGCACCTTTAGGGTGAAAAAATAGAGCCGAACGTATGGTTCGAGCTTGTCAATTTTTCTTGATTGTTAATCAATCAAGAGAATAAAAAAATGGAGTCTTCATGGCTTCTAATAAAAAAATCTTGTCGTTGAGAGTATCGCTTGAGCAGAAATCATTGTTCTTGAATTGCGATCAACGCAAGTAAAAAATCACCTTAAGGGTGAAGAAAATAAAGCCGGTCGTATATTGAAATGGGCCGAGCTTGCTATTAATTAGCATTTCTCTTGATTGTTCAAGAAGAAAAAAGGGTCTTTCATGGTCCGCAACAAAAATACTCTTGCCATAAAATACAAGAGCGTTACATTAGTAACAATACCTGTAAATATGCATTTAAAATTTGAAATTGTCTTGTACAACAAATATTGCATATAACAAAAATTACATAAAAAATGAGATATTTATCTCTAATAAGTACACAAAGGTGTCCATAAAAAATATACTTATTGTATTGAATACAAGTTTAAAAATTGTTTGGGTAACATCAACCCAATAAAATAATATTGTTTATGTATACTTATATGTAACAGTAAAATTTATGCCTGCTTGTTATAGGCAGATCTGTATATTGGTACCTATCATAAGAAAAATAGGAAAACATGTCCAATAATATATATAAAAAAATCATGATTTACCAATTAGGTAAAAAATAAAAACATGTTCAATATGAAAAATCATTTATTTAAATTGTAAAATAATAATTTTGTTTAAATGTTCAAATATTTAGAACAGTTACCAGTAGGTATACAAATAAAATATAAAAAGAATTATAATTAAAATGTATTGAATTATTATATTTATGCGTCAAGGTATATCAAAAATGTAAACAAATGATTTACTTCATGTCCAAATTAGTAATTTGATTTACTTGTAAAAAATATCATAAAAATGTTGTGTAAAATAGAGAAATCCTAATAGGTAATGACACTTGAATATCATATTTCATAGTAAAAAGGTATAGGTATACCAGAATTATCTATTGATAAAATGAATATTGTATATGTATGTCAATATAATGTTATTGTGAATATTGTAATAAGAATATCATTATTCTTTATATACCTATTGCTAAAATTAATGTTTTCAAAAATGAAACAATTTAGGAAATAATTTTGTAATTAATCTCCTTAAATGAAAAGAACTTATTTTTCGTAATCACATTATGTAAAAACATAGTTACTTGAGTGTTCAATTGAACACATATAAATGGGCATGTAAAATGCATAAGTAAATACCTACTTATTTGATTGTAAAATGTATTCACAAAATAAAAATAATATTTAAATGTAACAACATTATACAATGTTAAAAAAGGTAATTTAAAAGATTAAATACCTAAATGTTCTATGTATATTCATGTTTAATAAATGTTTGTTGTATACCTACATGAAAACCTATAATAAATTGTAAAGCAAATTAATTGCAAAAACATAAACCCTATTGTTTATAAAATTTGTATGTATTTCTATATATATATCAAAAAAAATGTTTGCATAAAAAGATGTCTTTTATGTTGAAAAATATATTTTATATTCTTGCTTTGGTTGGAAGTACCTACCAGTAAAAATAATTAAATTCCTTTAGGTTTATGTGAAATACCTATTTGGGGGTACTTACCAATTTAAAATAGTAACAATTTGTTATCTATGAAATTTTCTATTTGTAACAGCTTACATTATAGGTTAATATCAATAAAATTTTCTTTAATACCTAATTAATTGGAGGTACTTAATAATTAAATGATAACCTTTGTTATTTATTAAATGTTACACTTGTAACAACCAATATTATAATTATATCTATTGGTAAAATTTCCTTTGATATTTGTTTGGTAGTACCTACCTATTAAAAAAAATAACTCTTTGTTATTTGTAAAATGTTACACTTGTAACAACTTGCATTACAGTTGTGCCTTTTAATAATATTTTCTTGCAGCAGCCAAATAAAATTCCTTTATGTAAATAAGGCAGAACTGTGATGTAAATATATAATAATATAAATATGTATTAAAAGGCTCGTTAGGTATAGAGCAATAATTAGCAACAATGTTAATTAATATTTAATTATAGGTAAATAAAAATGCCTATGCAGATTAAACTTATAGGAAATAGAAATACCTAAGTTATTCAAAAGTATAACTTTATTGTTTAACAGATTTATTGTTCATGAAATATAAGTGTGAGTACATACTCCAAAAATATATCAAAATTTAATATTTATAGAATGTGAAAAATAATTTAATGTACAATGGAGTGAAATATTGTGTATCTGAATGTAAAATGGTGAAGACATGATTTCCTGGGATGATACGAAAAGATGAGAAAAAATATAAAATTTAAAAAAAAATACAGTCCACTGAAACATCAAGGCATCTCTTCGTGCGTCCTTGGGAATATGTTAAATCACATAAAAAATGTTTATAATAAACTATAAATTGGGTGCATATATATGTTCACTTGTAATATGTACTGTTATATACCTACTATGTAGCGATGCATTTGTTCTATGTAACGGTTTTCATTTTAGTCGGCAATTAAACTCCTTGGCTCCTGCACGTACTTGTTTCTAATTTCACCCGTCCTCGATTGGCCTTTCAACAGCAAAATATTAGGTTATGTTTTTGTCTTTCAATCAATATAGCCTTACATATTTTTTAATATACATCAATTCTGTACACTCATATTATTAAACCTAATATAGAAGGATGCTGCGTGGGAGAAGAGGAAGTACTAAGTCTATTATTAGATATAATTTATATTATGTAAATATATTATTAAAAAAAGTACGTGCAACCAAATGATGACGTAAAATTTATTGAGTTAATCACCAAAGATTTCGCATATATTCATGTAGTGAAAAATATGTATGCAATTTTTATACAAAGGTTCATATTCTTAGTGCCTTTTCACATGTCCCGGTTGCCTGGTAGCCGGTGCCGGCTAGCCGGTTTCATGGTGAGCTTGCACACGACCCGGCTTGAAACTGACAGTAGCCCCTAGAACGTCGACGTGAGCAGTTGCGTCTCGTGTTCATTAAAAATGGAACGCAAACAAATAATTGCAATGTGGATTTTATATCGAAGAAACCGCCGACAGAAGAGGATTTCAAGAAATTTTTGGGTTCATCCAATTAACATGAAAAGAGAACAGTGTGGAGCATTCTTTATCTTATTCCCAGATCTAATAAAAGATGAAGAAAAGTTTTCCACGTACTGTCTATGTAGATTTACCTGGGCGACTGACGGCTACACGCCGGTGTGTATGAAAGCTAGTTGCGTGTTCCATACACTACTGTGAGTCTGGCGGCCGGCTAACCGTCAATCCGGTCTGTAGTGTGTCCGGCTTGTACCCGTCCATCGCCGGCCCGAAAAACTATGCCGGTGCGTGTGAAAGCTACCATACATGCCCATTAGTGATGTAACGAATATTCGCATTCGCATTCGCATTCGCGAATATTCGCATATTTCAAAGTATTCGCATTCGCATTCGCAAAAAAATATGCGAATGTTTTGCGAATATTATTTTAGTAATAAAGTATCTGGTCTGTTCCGTGTTGGCCACATTTGTTGTATTGTTTCCTGTGTTCGTTTGCTTGATGATGTTATTATTATTAGGAGAAATATGCATGTGTGGAGATTTAATTTATATGTTTGTTTTAAGTATTACAACTGCTATGAGTATAGGGCCCTTCAATAATTTTATATTCTATTTAAGGAATATTTATATCATACTACAAGGTGAACCACACTAAAGTATTCTCTCAGAATTTTCGGGGCTTGAAGATTAAGATCGAGGAGTTTAGAGCAAACTTATTTGCAAATAGTTATGATATAATTGTTCTGACGGAAGCTTGGCTAAATTGTGGCATATTTGACAGCGAACTTTTTCAAAACGAATATACAGTTTACCGCAAGGATAGGGATTTCATGTTGAGTGGTAAAAGGAATGGAGGTGGGGTCTTAATTGCTGTGGATCGGACACTAGGATATTCATCCACTCTTGTTTGGGATGATACTGGTGAAAGTTTTTTTTACCAGTATTCGTTTTTCATCGGTAACGCGTGAAAAAATGCTCACCGCTACTGGGTGTAGTATATGTATATACCGCCTTCCACATCCTTAGATACTTAAAACATCTTTTTTTTAAAGTATATCTGAACGTTTAATCAGCTATTACGGCAAAACGGATATTTGTCTTATTGGAGATTCCAATATCCCAACAATCCAATGGAAAAAAGACCCCGATGTTGATTCAATTTTGTTCCGTATTCTTATTCGTGTCCTGTTGCGCAGTATTTGATAGAATCTATATCTTTTCTCAATATGTTTCAGTCTAACGGAGTTTATAACAGCAATCAAGTTATCTTGGATTTAGTTCTTTCAACTATTCCGTGTTCTGTTACCAGATGTGACTCTCCACTGGTTGGTAAGGATTCACACTATCCTTCACTGTTGATAGATTATGAGTTTGAAATTGCTGAGGATTTGTCTCAAAATATGATCCAGAAATTAATATACTTTAAGTCAAACTTTTCGGAAATAAATTTTGAACTACAAAGTGTTGATTGGGTCAGTGTTTTGGGAAACGGACCGGTGAATAAGATGATTGAATCTTTTTATGGTTATGTTTTGCCAATAATTGAGAAGCATACACCTACATATGAAGAGGGTGTCACCTAATAATTTTCCCAAATGGTTCTCTAATAGAATTCTGTTATTGTTCAAGAGAAGTCTAAGGCTTGGCGTAAGTTGAAGATGAACCGTAATGATTCTGACTACAATTTATTTTTTCAACTAAGAGCTCAGTTGAAGTTGTCGCAGAATCACGATTATAGGTCTTTTATTAATAACACTGAGAAGTCACTTAAGGGCAATGTCAAGTCTTTCTTTTCATTCGTGAATTCCCTTAAAGAATCTAGAGGCTATCCAAGGGTAATGGGTGACGGTGACCAGACTTCGAGCGATCCAGAGGGGATTGCAAACTTGTTTTCGACGTTTTTTGGTTCTGTATTTGCACTGAATAATTTGCATGATTCTAATACTAAAGAATTGGAAAATATTTTAACTAACTCATGTTTATCCATGGTTAATATCTTGAAATCTGATATTCATAAACGTTTATTAGGTATAGATGAGACAAAAGGAGTTGGCCCTGACGGTCTAGCACCAATATATTAAAGAGATGTGTAAGTCATTTAACCAAACCATTGTATCTGACATTTATTAGAACACCTTGCTGCAGGAGGCAATCTAGACTATGGGACATGGAAAACCCTAAATCGACTGAGATCTGGTGTAGGAAACTGCCGCGACAATAGAGAACGATTGGGCTTCCTACAGGACGAATCCGGAGCGTGTGACTGTGGTGCAGCACAGACTATGCCACACTTGTTGGAGTGTCCATTGTGCCCTGTCACTTGCACTATGGAGGATATTTTTGACGCATCTCCACCTGCTGCGCGTTTTGCGCAGTACTGGAAATCAGTTTGATGGGTTTTTTCTCTGGGTTTCGACACGATAAATAAATTAGGAGTTTACAAGAAGGATGCTTTCCATGCAAATGGAAGATGGCTAGTATTATTCCTTTGCATAAATCTGGCAGCAAATCGGACGTTCGTAACTACAGACCAATTTTAATTCTATCACCTATTTGAAAAATATTTGAGGGTATGGTTCGTGAACAAATTACTTTTTTCCTGAAGCCGTATCTTCTTGTAGAGCAGCATGGATTCATGAGTGGAAGATCGACAGTAACAAATCTGATTTTTTTTCTCAGCTATGGACAATCGTATACAGTTGGATGCCATTTATATCGGCTTTCAAAAGGCATTTGATAAAGTAGAACATCGACTTTTTTCAACTAAGGTGGATTGACTCATATATTTCTGATAGATTGATGACAGTTAAACTTAACGGTTACTCATCTGGCAGTGTCAGTGTTACATCTGGTGTCCCTCAGGGGTCTTCTTTGGGTCCTTTACTTTTCACGATATTCATAAACAACATAAAAAAGTGCTTTGACCACTCAGAGCTTCTATTATTAGCGGACGATTTAAAAATATACTGTCAAATTCAATTATTGTTTGACTATGAAATGCTTAACGAGGACTTGGAAAGACTACACGAGTACTGTAAAAGAAATAACTTGCACTTGAATCTGGAGAAGTGTAATCTGATCTCTTTTACCAAAAATAGAAACAAAATTCGATAAATTTACAATATCCATAATCATGATTTAAAAGAAGTAAATAAGATTAGAGATTTAGGTATGGTGTTTGACTCTGAGCTTCACTTTGATGATGACGTGAACAAAATTATCGAAGAGAGCAATAAAATACTGGGATTTATTCTGAGATCTACAAAGTCATTTAGGTTATATGAATCGTATTTCTACTTGTACTTATCGTTGTTTCGCTCCAAGCTGGAGGACTGTTCCTCTGTATGGAATCTACATTTTAAAAAATATGTCGATCAAGTTGAGAGAACTCAGTCTAAATTCATTCGTTTGGTTAGGAAGAGATTGCATTATCCTGTATTTATTAAAGATTTGCCAAAATTGGAATTGTGAAGAGTTTTGCTGGATGCATGCAACCTGAGAAAAATATGCTTGTCCGAATACGATGTGCCTAATATTTTAGATAGGATTAAGTTTAGAATGCTTCCTTTAACAAGATCTTGTTTTCCGTTCTACATTAAAAAAAAACAAAAACGATTGCAGACTCAAGAAACCCTGTTTATAGAATTTTAAAGTGCCAATTATGTCAGGTTTGTGAGAAAGGAGAGTTGAGGGTAGAATAAGATGAAATAATTATAAATTTTTTTTTATATGTTTGATAAAATGTGAAGTGTTTGGGATAGTATTTGGGATAGTAGTAGACTGTTTTTTAAATTTTTGATTTTTCTTTTTAAAGAGTTTTTTTGTATTGTTATTGCATACATTAGTGAAGTGTGAATGTGTTTGTGCGAATGAATGTATTAGGTATGTGTGCGAAATTGGGTGAGCAGCGATTTGTAATAGGAATGGGTGATTGGATGTATTGTGAATTAATACCTATATTATGTGTAAGATTTTCTATAATTGTTTAGTGTGTTATTGCTGAAGTATGCACTGTTTCGATGTAAGACTATTGGAATGTTTTTGTCGCTTACATGTTTATATTTATATGTCTTTCATCTGTTGTGTACCATGTAAATGAAGAAACAAATCAGTAATTCGGTGAAAGTACCGGATACTTACCCGGTACATTGTGGAAAAAGGTACTGCAAGAAAATATTCTTTAAGAAAACCGAGGAGTTTTGGAATATTTCAAATTCCTATACCATTTTCAAGTCAATATTCGCATTCGCATTCGCGAATGTCGGCATGAAATATTCGCATTCGCATTCGCATTCGCGAATATCCAAAATCAGACATTCGTTACATCACTAATGCCCATACACTTAGCTGTCAGTACCCGGCGCTTACCCGGCGCCGGCTACCAGACAACCGGGACGTGTGAAAAGGCACTTACTGTGTCAGATTGATTTTGAAAATGGAACTACGTAGGTAGGTATATAACTAATTGCGAATTTAGTGAATATAATATTTCAGAGGAAATTTCATCATAATCATGTTGTTATTTTCAATTAAAACGTAAACAAAACAGAAAATAAAAGGTACAAAGTTCATTCTTCACGCAAAACAATTTCGTAGTACGTAGATGTTTGAAATAATTTGTATTACTGACGTGCAAAATGGAACAACGTAGGTATTCCATCAATGAATAATAATATTTTAAGGAAGAGAACGTTATTAAGAGTTAATATTAATAGTTATTATGCAATTTAAATCGATCACTTTTCAGAAAATAGATATGAATCTATTACAAATCATAAATTTGTATAAAGCTGTAGTTAATCACATATACTGTATTTTGTTTTATTTAATACCAATAAGGTAGCCGGAAGGTACCTTGAAATATTTATTTCGGAAATAAAAAATGCATGATAAATAATTTGAGTAATGATAGTTTATGGTTTCATGCGTACATTATGTTTGCGTATTATATATTACGCTAATTTATAGTTTTTTTTTTTGTTAATAAAGGTCCCTTTTATTAACAAAGTATACAAATTATTTTGTGCAGTCCAACAATTTATTACAATGTGACAAAGAGCTTAATGTTTCGCACAAAAGAAAGGCCTTCTCAATAAAATAACACAATAATAATTGACCTCATGAGATCAATGTTATGTAAAAGTGAAGGTAGGTATTCGTTTGATATATGTATTACAATAAATGCAATTACATGTCTTGCGCTAATTGAAAATATAATTATTGGGAAATAGTCGGTCAAACATATAAGTGCTTAGTAATTTGATATTATATTTAAATATACATTATGACATGATCATACAACATAGTCATAGCTGAATTCCTAATACCTGTTACATAAATTTAAATTTCTATAAGTCTATCGATATAGTTCTTAAATTTATATTCAACATGAAGAGAATTTACACTTTGGTAATAATTATATGAAATTTCTTGAGTTTTGAAAATGAATATCATATGATCATATCCCACGTTTCACTGTCCTCAGTAACGAGTTTACCATGAAAAGTATTAGAAAATCTAGATCACAAAGTACTTTTAATACCACACGTGACAAATATGATATCTTGTGGTTAATTTGATAATTTTACTCACAAGATAATATCACATTATTTTTTTTTTTTTTTTTTTTTTTTTTTTTTTTTTTTTTTTTTTTTTTTTTTTTTTTTTTTTTAAGATATATCTGGGTTTTTTGTTATAAACCCAAATACAACTTTATACACCTTCCACAGTAAGCTAAAAGCTTGTGTCGTGAAAGGGGAGTTTGCCGGCACCTGGGATCGAACCACGGACCCCTTGTTCAAGAGGCCGAGACTCTACCTCCAGGCTACCGAACGAATGAAATGAACAACTTCTAGTTATGAACTGTATGTAAATTCACTTTAGCGAGTCTACTACTGTGAAAAGTACAGAGCGATAAGCAATTAGGTATAGTATAGTTACCTACCCAATATCAAATAGAATACAGAATATACACAAAGTACGATAATACGCATCTTTAAACAATGTTCGACATTGAATGTGTGAGAAGTCAATGTCCTATCTTGATTGACAATGTACCTACTAACAATATCTCTTGAGAATAAAATCGTATGGTAGAAGAAAAAAATTGTTTTTGTAAACACCGACACAGTGAATATAATATTTCATATCTTAAATTCAGCGATGAGGTTTCCACCCATTCTGAAAGTATCATATTTTTTTGTTGGCACGGAGAGGATAGCACGCGGCTGGTCTGCTGGCTAACCCACTTGTAGGATATGCCGTGATGGAATAGTAGTGCAGTAGTACGTACGTTTAAACTAAATCAGTGGATTAATAAAATTGTAAAAACGGAAATATGAATTGCATCACTTTAGTCATTCCCAGAATAATTTAATCAATTAATCATGTATATGATGGCTAACCTTTCTTCTCACGATTGATTGATTGATTATTACTAAATTGTTATTAGTTGTATCTATTGCACGTATATAATGATATTACACTATAACGGACTAAGAATCAGAATAGGTAGTTTGAAATTTACGAACAATGTGTAATACTTATCCAATGTCTTTATTCGGTAGTTATTTGTATATTTTGATACAAATTTTCACGGAGATGGATATTATTGTAAATTATTTTCTTCTTCAATAGTCAAATTATTGTTGATGGACTTTGCGATAAAGGTCTGATATTCTATAGGTTATCTACCTACATATTATATAGCAATACATGAACATGAACTGTGGCACATATTATGTAGAACTATAGAGACAAGCTGAAAATAGGGAGGAATTGAGAAGAAAATCTAAACTCGTCGCAGACCAATAGATTGTAACTCATTATATACGACAGCATACTTTTGGATGTTGAATGCAAACTTATTTTAATTTTAGTTTATTATTTATAATTATTGTGCAATATCGAATTACTTTTTATACATTATTATATTTTTATCTTAGTATTAAATACTCAATTTTTAAATAGTCCATATTTTACAATTAGTAGGTCGTAATGAATTACAATTATTTTAATCAAATATAATTATTGTTAATTGAAATATTTAAATTTTTTTATTATGCTATTTTTATGTCTGTAAGAAGTTCTTTTTGTTTCTTGTCTTGTTTCTCCAATTTTATTGTTCTAAACTGTCGAACACGATAATTTTGATTCTATGATGTGTATCTGCGTGAATTCGTGTTATTTTTTTTAATCTGTCTTATTTTGAATAAAAATATTAAGTTAGAAGCAAACATGCAGTCATGTAGCTCAATTTACGAAACAACAAATGAAATTAAATATTTATAAAATATTCAGTGATTTTACAAAAAAATCAGAAACAAATATAATAAAAAATATGTTTTAACACAGCACAGCAAAAATACAATTTTTGGGGGGTAATAAGATTATATAAGTTAAAAATTTACTAAACATTAAAAAATGAGGGGATATTATCGACTTATGCAAAAAAATATTTTGGGATAATGGTTAAAAAAGTTCACCGACCTAAATAATAAAAAAACGATATTATTATACGTAGGTACCTACTGTTAAATGGCATGTAATTACATATTTAGATTTTATGACTGTTACATTGATTTAAAATAATGCAATGGCGGCGTACAACTATTAATTTGGAACGAAATAATAATTACATTGTAGCTATGATAAATTTAATGCAAGTTTAGAATAACAAAATACCTACTTAGCATAGATGCAAACATGATAAGAAATATTTTTACACAACAAATAGAAATAGGTAATCATTTTTTTAGTCTTGGTCTCTAGATGATTAGGTTTTTCTGAATTATGCACCTAATGTAAATAAGTAACCACCTCCCATATGATCGGTGTCTACTATCCATCCCCTCACGCTGAGTATCCCTTGTGGGGCACGTATACAAGATAATAATTATTTTCTTTCATAAAAAGTAACTAATCTCCTTAAGATAGGTCACAACATGCCACACATAGTTGTGCATTTTATCATAATAAAACAATATGTACCATTATCCTGTGGTAACAAGGTAAAGGGGCATGAGTCAGTTCTGCGGTATTGAGTTATTCCCTCCACAGAAATGTAGGTATATGTTATATCTCACAAATAATGGCATCAAGGGTTACCTATTAACATAGGCTATCCTTGATGCCATTTGTGAGATATGACATATACCTACATTTCTGTGGAGGGAATAACTCAATACCGCAGAACTGACTCATGCCCCTTTACCTTGTTACCACAAATACTTCACTCTCATCTCATGCCGTGTCCACAGTGAGGTAGGCAGAGTGAACGAAACGCCATATAGATCTGTCCTTATATACTTCTTCCGCTTCATCTAAATTCGTCCAATTTCTCATACAGCACGTCGATTTCTCTTACTAGACACACGGCCGTCCTTGAGATCCACGTGATCAAGCCACTCGATTCTCGGACGCCCGCGCTTCCTCACACCCCTTATTTCAGACAGACATCATAATAATGTTGTATAACATTATTATGTATCTACTAAGTTGCAGAAAATATTGTGCAGCTATTGTTTGCGGCATGTGTCTGTACCTACTGTTTTATTTCATACTGAATAATCATACAATCCGTTATGTGTCGTAGTGAAAATAAAAAAATGTTTGTTGCTATGCTTCGATAGCCAGTAATTATGCGTCAATACAAAAAGTAAGTTATTAATAACAATAATACTGATACATGGCTGATACAGTATACCTTCAAATATTGCGAAAAGGCTTTTAGGTCGTTTAGAGGTCTCCAGTCTAGACGCAATGTTACATTTATATACCTAGGTAGGGGGTGCGTGATCTTCATCTTCATACCGCATTTCGGCAGAACTAAGAATGTGATAATATATTTACAAAATTCGAAATAAAAATTTGCAATTAATCTGTATATTACCTTATCATCAGTCCCTCTGTGTTTGGTATTTCCTTGCCAAAATCTCCTAGCGTATCCTTTGATGTGCCCAGTAAGCGCAGTCCTAAATTGGAAGCCCGGATTCCAGCATAATGATCCATATCCGAAGATCCACAAAACTGGTTCAATCTCCGAAGTAGAGGTAGATGCACTTGCAGATGCTTCGTTGGTACTTTCTTCCACCTTTCCCCTTACATGGGAAGTATCCACGTTGCTATTCTCAATGTCACTCATCTTGATTGATTAATATTGCACTTTTAGATATTAATTTAGCAAAATAGAAAATTAAAACAAATAAATTATTTATTTGCTAGCTAACACTAAACAATATTATCCGTATATCATTCACAAGAAACTGAAATTCCTCGATGAAAATCGGCTGGAAAATTGTACGATAAATGTTAGAGGTCCGCATTGAAAAAGTAATTTTTATAGATTTATCCCAAAACACACGTTTGTTGGACAACAAATACACATATTTATCACTTAAACGAAATATAAATTATGGTTTCTGTTATTATATTAAAGTTTTCTTGATTAAGTTCCCGATATTTTGATGAAATGTCAAAGAAATAGATGTCAAAAATAAGGATAACACCTGCACGCTACGACACCGGGAACAATATGAAACTAAATGAAACGAAAACGCTCGACATGAATTAAAATGTAGGTGTCTACTTGGAGCAAAATAGATACAATGTGCGCATGACCGTGTGACGAGCCAATTACATTGCAACACTGACAGCGGTGAATTTAAAATCTCTTCACAGATTGGTTTATATTCAGCTGATGCAATAGGGTATGGCAATTACTGTTGAACATTTTGTTACGCGAAGCGTTACCTTTAATCACTCGCAAGCGAGTGGATGGATTGTACAAAACACAACTGAAAACAATAATAGTTTAGGCATGCAATTAAATTACATAATAAATTAGTCTATATTTTTGTTTATAAAAAAGCAAACGTTTTATTTTAATTTTCATTCAATACGCGGTAGACGCAGTGAGAGAACGGTTGAATCACAGGGAAGGTGTATAATTATTTAGGGACAAAAAGTGGATATTATGTGATATATCCTTGGTTGTCAAAAGCGAAGAGTAACTCGAGGAAAAGATAGTAAATATGATATGAATATTAAAAAAGGTAATGGCAGTAGGCCGAAATATACAATAAATGAGAGAAGTAATGTCGGAGTTCCAATATAAAGAAGTCGTGATTGAGTTTCTCTACTTCGGAAGTTTTCATATTAGGTATAAAGAATGCGAGTATATGAGCTGTTGATCGTGAGAAAAACTGAAGAGGATCGCACGGGATGGAAAGATGAGGAAACCAGAGAGGAGTAAGATAAAAAAATCACAAAATAAACTTTTATTCTTAGAGAAATATGTGGTTACTATTTATATACAGTTATTTTAGCCGCTTATGTCGCTCCGGTATGGTCTAGTGGCTAGGATACCTGGCTCTCACCCAGGAGGCTCGGGTTCGATTCCCGGTACCGGAATTTTTTTTTTTTATTTAAAATATTTCTTCATTAATAGATATGAATTTTATTTATTGTTTCGGTGCACATGTAGACTTACATAATTACCTGAAATGAGAGCATGACTTTAGAAAATTTATCGATAATTCTATACTCAAACTGTGTTCCAAGTGGGGTTCGCAGAGAGATTGGAATTCGGAACGCCATATATTATTGATCTATATGGCGATAGGAAATAATTTCTTTGTACAGATTATGGGGATGAAAATATAATTTAACCTTCTAAAATTAATAAATTGGTACAATGTAAAAATTTCATTTCACAAATGGTCCTCACAATGGTAGTTTTTTATATTTTTTTACAATTAGTATTACGTTGTTGGTTATTATAATTAAATGTCGGTCAATAAAATTATATAAATGTACTTGAGTCACTCAAATTGAGTGCCATCACCAGCTTCTACATTCATACCATGGTGGCGCTAGTACTACAGGAAGCGAATGTATTTGATGAAAAAATGGAATTAAATATGTATAATATTATATTGAATATTATTCAATTCTGATGTAAAAAAATGTAGGAATATATATATATATATGAATGACTGTGTGATCAAATTTTCATCGGAAATGCATGTGCAACATGCATTCCATTAATGAAAGATCACTTGATTTTACGCAGGAGATATATATATATATATTTACGTAGTAAGAATTGATATGTCTAATATTGATAATAGAATCTAAAATAAAATTTATGATTATTAGATTTTTAAAATAAACGTTATTTTAATAAAAAAAAAACTAAGTACAGTGGTATTATTTTTTACTCTTTGATTTTTACCGATAAAAGTACTTCAAAATCACACATTTTTTTTTACTTAATTTTTAATATAGGGTCTATACCTTTTAAGTAAGATAAATGTATGTTATGTTTTTTTGATAATCTTTAGTTTTTACAAATAAGTGAAATACTTTTTAAATTCACTTTTTATAATTAAATATTAGCGCAACTATGGTATGAGTATAAAAGCTGGAAGTTCTATGCATTTTTCGTGCTGTTGTATCAATGTAACGGATGGCGTTAAACATTGACAACGATGCCATCTATTGAAATAAATTAAAAGTTTTTACAGGTCGCAAACCTTGTCTGGTTTAGATGCAAAATAAAATGTTTTGAGCTTCTATCCATAGGTAGTAGTAATGTAGTGTAGGAAGAATTGAGACATACTTTATAATACATAATTATTCTACGTTTAAATAGGTATAAAAGGTTCGGAAAATATTCAAGAAATATCGTTTGATTGTTTTGAAGCACACGGCATTGCATCGGTACCGCGTTGCTCTATAAACTATGACCTCTGTATCAGCAAAGTTGATTATCTAGCTGGTTTCTTGGCACGAACTGATCCCAATCGAAATTCTCGTTATAAAAACATCGAATTTATGTCTGATAGAAAATAAATTTATTGTGATTGCATTGCGCCGATTTTTTTGGTTAGTAGTGATTTATTATGAAACGTTAATAAATAATCAAAGATATGCCTCATTAAAATAAAATCTGGGAGTTCCCGCTGATATCCGAATTATTATGGAGAAATATTATTATGTGTACCCAGTACCCACCTATAGACAAGGTAGATATCTAATAGCGCATTGGATATTAATATTATGTATGTTAGTTATGTACCTACCTACTAGGTATACATAATAGAATTGTAGGTATTTGCTTTGATGAAGCTCATGCTGTTGTTAGGAGGTCATTGAATGATTGGTGGAATTTCATGGTAGGAATTCTAATTTCAAATACGATTCCTAATATTAATAACCGACTAATTAAAATAAATACCTAATCGATTACTCATTGACTTCAGCATCTTGGCTTTGATGCACGAGATGTACCTAAGAATCTGACTAGCGGGAGATTGTGTGGGTAAAGTGTCTTATCTCTATAAATATTTACCAATATCTTGTTCAAATAAATTACTCAACGAGATAGTCTTAAACGCACAAGCTTAGCTAAAAGTTTGTTTTTTTCCTGGGTCTTCTTTGCATTCACCCAATTCTTACAGAAACTTCCCTCCATTACTGTGTACAAATTTATGGCCAAATCTTCAGCTTGTTTCGTATTTAATAAATCTATGTGTTCAAGCTCCGTAGTACCTACAAAAAGCCTTCTTAACCTTTTCGCTCTTACGAGGTAGTAGAGAGAGTAGGTACATAAACAAAACATTCATCAAGCCAGAATGATGCACAATGCGATATATTGTGTGAGGACCTTGGAACATCAGAGTGGGCTCAATGCAGAGCGTCACCTGAGGCAGGCAGTAGAACACAACCATTAGATACCTACCTACATAAAATGTAGACAAAGTATTATTACTCCAACGATAAATAGTCTGCTCTGACTAGTGCTGCCTTCATCCTACATCTTCACATAGTTATTTGGATGATTAATAATGCTTTGTACAATAAATATACATTAATCTAGAGATATTATCAGCCTGTGTCATCCCACTGCCAACATACCTACTTACTTGTTTAATATTTTGTTATGTACGTATAATTATGGATTATGTACTTAAAAATGAATGAATGAATGTTTAATTATTAAATGCAGTCTTAAGAACTTCTAATAGGTACTTTAACATTTAAAATATCTGGTACTTAATAAATGTTCTTACTAAAATACAAATCGGTGATGTACGTTTTACAAATTAAGTAGGTACTAAAATTAAATGATCACAGATAATACACAAACCTATAAAAATTGAGGTAGGTATTTGTCGTACCAAATTACCTGAAATTACCAAATTATTCATTCCAGAAATCAATTTTAGATAAAATTAAAAATGTGAAAGCAATTGTATTGAAATATAATTTCAATGACTTAAGTTTTATGATTTACAAAATGAAGTTCAAATTGCAGATTGCGAATATTGTAATTTGATATTTATACTTCTAAGCAATGAATATTACTTAGTTTGCAAAACAAAATAAATAAATATGGCATAAACCTTATTATATTATTTATTAAGAAGGTGTAGGTATTCGTGTGGAGGATGGCTGTGACAGGGAAAGGAAATCAATTGAAATCTCATGGCTGGTAAAAAATATTGTATTATTGCGTGATTGTGTAATCTAAAGTACATATATGTCGCTGCCCGATAATTAGATTAGCCAGTTGACTAAATGACTACGCCTTATTAGTCGAATGGCGGCATTCAATGGAATGGATAGCCGTTTCGCAGAACCACAACGACGCGCCAAAAGTTGGAAATTCTGCTTGATTGAAGATAGTCCGATTGTTGAAAATTAGTCTCTTTATTTGAAACTGTGGCACATGGATTGATTGTGTTGAACAATAATTCGACAAACCATTCATTGCCTAATTCAACTCTCTGGTGACGACATTTTATTATAACATACATCAAGTTGAATTGAGAAAAAAAAACACTATTTAGTTAACTTCAAGTGACTTTATTAATTACGTTTTCTAGTATTTGGAGATCCTCGAATCCATCTTTAAGCGATTAGAAAGTTCACTTTTTTTCTAGGCTCAGCAAATCTAATTATGGCCAATGCCGAAGATCGTTAAAGTCTTCTAGCAGTAGAGTAAAGAGTCATAGTTCTGTAAGATTGATGCCATTTTTCGTAACCGTTTTGTTTAAAAACATATTTTAAATACCACGTTTTCCTCAACCTTTAATCGCTTCAGTTTAGCGGTGTACCTACCTAATTTTGGTATCTTTTGCGCTCTTGGAAAATGACGCCATTCAAAGCAAGCTGAAAACGATTCATGAATCATGATCTAATTAATTTTCAGAATACAAAATCACAAGTCATAAACGAATTCTACTTTGTTAATGAACAATAATGTTACAGGTACAATTATTTTCACATTACACAAACTGGATACAAAGATTATATTATGTACCGTGTTCCTACATTTTATGTTCGGATAATCTGATGATGAGCTGAATGATGAATCTTAAGCGTGAATTAATAACAAACAGATCAGACACAAGAGTTTAAGAGGTTAAAGGTATTATGGGTAATTATCTACCACGGTACAATATTAATCTACATGAAGCACTATAATTCCTAATACATAATATGCTACTTTAAATTAAAAAAGAATTCACATTTTTTCACTATGGACGATATCTCCCAAAGAGAAAGGACCGAAGCTGTTCACCGAATCATCTTGTGTCTTCACTTCCATGTCTATACTCACAGTCATGTTGTCTACGGTTAGATTTTTTGAAACAATTGAATGCAAAATAACAGTTAATTTAAAATGAATATAAATTAAGATTATTGTAAGCACACAACAATGTTAATTTTATTTACGGTTCAGACATTAGATACTAATTTATAGAGAATAGGATAAATGCAAAGATCAACTAATACTCTATGGATAAATGTAAGGAAAAAAGATGCTAATGGTCGTTCCAGTGAAAGTATCTTTCATCATGAATAGGTAGGTATGAAGTGATTAGGGTGTATGTTATATGAGTGATGACCCTTGATAGATAGCAAGCATAAAGATTGCAAAAGTAATGATAGATTGATTGACTCCAAATCAGAAGTGTAGAATGAAAGTCGCGGTTATTAATAAAAGATAATTTATATTTAAAACAGTTTTACAATTATGTTACAATACGAGTTATGCAGAGAAGATGTAAAAGTAGGTACGTGTGGTCAGCCAGGTGAGCCAGGCAGAGAGAACTAGAATAGTTTGGAATTGTGATAACTCTTATCAGTTATCAAATTCGTGACGTCATACCTGCTGACCACAACAATACTATTTTAGTGTTGCCTGCTCACTACAGGTACGTATTGAAAATAAAATGCATAAATAATATATGCACATATTATGTGCGTAGGTAAATAAAAATATAATATATGTATACCCATTTATAAAGCACATTAAAATACGAATTCCTATAAATTCATTTATGGAATCAAATTTTGAAGTCCAAACGAAATGAGATGCAGGTTTGTTTCAAAATAAAATGAGCTTTTATAGACAAAATAAAAATGCGAGTCTCTTTTTTTTAAAACATAATAAATCTTCTTTTGTTTATTCTTGATTACGTTCTTAATATTAAAATCCATCAATTAATTACTTACGCACGCAGGTTAGCGTACGATTTTGAAGGTTTATTTTTTTCGGTACCTACCTACGTGAGTGTTGAAGTGTTTTTGTAATTTGATTTTGACAAAATCGATACATGGATCAACGAAATCTAACAGCATTTTATACGATTAGTCACGTGGATTTGTAGAAGAAATAGCGACGTTGGCGTCCCCTTTTATAGCGTCGGATGAACATTTTGTTGAGATAAATGATGACCATCATGTCTCTGGCTTCCTTCTAAAGTAACAACATTCAGTTTGACAGGTACATTAATATCACAATCGCTCTCTTGTCTGTCATTCAATATGAACCTATACATAGTGAATCGTGATCTGATTTTTAATTAGTCGAGACAAACTACTTACAAAGATGGATAATGAGAACATATAGATAATATTCAGTACCTATGTACAAATGAAATAGTAAAAGAAAAAGAGATTAGAATCAAATTAATATAAATGTAGCGATGATAACGTGTAAATTACTTAACAAAATCTATATAGGTACTAAATAATGTAACAATGAATATAGCTATGGTCAGTTAAAAAGTTGTGTGATGGAGTAAAAAATGAGGATATTAGGAGAATGAGCGGATGCGGGAGTAGTATTGTGGATAGAAGGCGTGCAAATAAGTTGCGATGGTTTGGACATGAGGAGCGAATGGACGAAGAAAGGATGACGAAGAGAGTCCATATATTATCTGAAAGAAGTGGTGTGAGAAAACGTAGACGTTTGAGAACTACGTGGCTGGAACACGGGAATCAAAACTCAAGGATAACCGCGTGTTGACTGAAACCGTCGTCCATGGATGAGAGATTGTATGAATGTAGAAGAAGCGAAAGAAGTATGTAAGTATTGTGTAATATGGCATACCATTTTCTTTGCCTTCCCCACTTGTAATACGGCGTGAGAGTCCATAATATTTTATTATCTTTAAAAAGGTGTATAAAAAGGTTTATAACCATAATATTATTATTGAAGTGGGATTGTGTTGCAAGTATGTTTAAAATACATTATGCGGAGGAAAAAAAATTAATCAAGAAAACAATGACTCATATTTTACATTTAAAAAGTAAACCAAAGTTATCATCATGAAATTGATTGGAATTTTTAGGATTTTCGTGCGTATAGTGCAATGCGTTTCTGTCATATCGATGAACGTAACTATTAATGTCTAATCAAAATTTATTGTAACTGTTGTTTTAACCATGTCACACGCAGGTCATGTTTCTTAAAAGTAAAACGAAGCTTGAATATTTATTGAAATTAATCAGGTAATATTTAATATTATTATTGCGTAATTAATTACAAGAAGTAGGATAGCTAATAAGCAGGCTATCTAATTAATTTATGGATAATAATTTTCACGAAGCGATGACATCTGCATTACGGATCTTGTTCGTGTTTCCGATGTTAATGGGAAGGCCTCCCACCTGGAACTTCTACTCCTCTACTGGTTCTCACAAAAATTTTAGACACCTTTAAGACATCATATACCTATAATAAAATGTGCTAATTTTCTATACTTTGTACATATTTTGGCTTTCACCGATAGTTTGAAAGTTAATTCTGCGAATAAATTAGTCCACTTCTAGGTGAATGATTTCCATCTTACTTTGTAAGTAAAGTATAATATTTGTCTATGTAAATGTATCGGTAATTTTAATATTAAGTATTTGTTACGAATAGCTGTCGATTTGGAAGTCGTGAGATTTCTAGGTACCGATGTAAATATTGGCAGATTTTCACTTACGATTGTTGCTTTGGAACATGTTGTTGATGATCATACGGGAGATGTTGATGTTGGGCAGGTAGGTGTCAATCATGTATGATATTTCGACGAGGATGAGATGGCTGGCGTGTGTACTTACTGTGTGTATGGACTATAGAGAGACTAAGACTGTCTGTCAGTGTGTCATCACAGTCACGAAGACAGAATGCCGTCGTGACATTCAGATGGACTTTTACCTCCGGAAGAATCATATGCTGGGAAACATTATCATAATACCTACTTACTCTATACATTATTTTCACAACGATATTTATTCAAAATCAAATATAGACACCAATAATTCAACGGGATTTTTTAGACATTTAATTTTACTTTGAAAAATAGAGTCTAATGGAACACGTCGGTAGCCTGGAGGTAGAGTCTCGGCCTTCAGAACAGGGGGTCGTTGGTTCGATCCCAGGTGCCGGCAAACTCCCCTTTCACGGCACAAGCTTTTAGCTTAGTGTGAAAGGTGTATAAGGTTGTATTTGGGTTTATAACAAAACCCAGATATCGTCGCCGCACGCATAATTTGACTTATGTGAGCGCGCGATGCAAAACTACAACTCTGCAAATGTCGCACGAGTACGAAGGCATTTTATCACTTGTGGATATTATAATTAAGTAATAAAATGCGTTCTTACTCGTGCGGCACTTGTAGCGTTGTAGTTTTGCATCGCGCGCTCACATAAGTCAAATTATGCGTGCGGCGACGATATATCTTTTTTAAAAAAAAAAAAAAAACAATAAGTAAATCTCTGTAAATACATAAAACTGTACATTTTTTATTAAATGCATTTTATTAAATGCAACCTTTACCAAAATTAGTGATATTCAACATAATTTTTGTACACACGAAGTCCTGGTTTCGATTCCTGATTACGTAATGAAAATATCACTGGTATTTCAAAACTAGTAATTCCATCACATACAAATGATTTGAGTTAAAACAAAAACGCTTTTATCAAATGCCCGCAGGTTATACTGTCACCTTTGTAAAGTGAGAGTGTCATAACATGGCATATTAGAGTTTTGATAAAATCCATTAAATAAATATTTGTTTTTGCATCGCTAATATAGTTCTGATCATTCCGAATCTCAACTTCCCACAATGTAACAAAGCAATAAAAAGCAATGCAACGCTTCATCCATTGATGATGATTGATGATGACGACTGATGATTTCTTCGGCGTCGTTTAATCCATCTCAAGAACGCGGGGAACTATGTTGGAAGAGGGATGTCTTCAGTTTGCCCTTGAACGTTGTTATTGATTGATTTTTTTGAAAATTCTATGGAAGTCTATTCCAGATGTCGAGTCCCGCGACACTAAAAGCTTTGTCATAGATGTAGGACTTATTGACTATTTTGATCTCGTCCAGCATGTTGGTGGAAATATTTACTGAGCATAGGATCTACTGGCAGGTTTTTTGTGAAAACAGAGCTTAGAAAGAGCCACATTATTATTATTGAGATTCTTGTACGAGTAGATCATAAGGCACAGTTTCTATTAGACCCTTTCATCCACTCTTCACCATCGCAACTTTTCCAGCAATGATGGATATTAATATGTAGTACATCGTATATAAGATTTGAAGACAGACATTAATGATTATGAACGTTATCAAGTTTATTGGTTAAAGTACCATATAATGTATAATATTAATATAATTTCCGTGTTCTTTGATTAAATTAATAATATCTCCTTTCTTAATGATGACGACCTAGTAGATTGCAATGCTAACAACAGACTAGATGTAAAAGTACCTACCTATATTAAACTTCTTCTAATAGGTACATACATTGCACATGCATCATCTATGAGAAATCTGCTAATTATTGTCATTAGGCTTTGTGAACAAATTAACGGCTCAGTCTTTATAGACTTTATCATTAAATCGTAGTTGTACCTAGATATATCTTATTTTCATTTTATAGGAATACTACAGCGGTTAATTATGCGTGGAGAATAATAAATTTATACACGCACCACCTGTGTTAATTGCCCTTCTTATATTTATGTATTTTATACTTTTATACATTACATAGCTCTCGCGAATATTTTATTATAAGCCTCATTTTATTATTACAAACCTACCTACGGAAAATAAAATAATATGACATTACAATAGTATCTTTCGTATTGCGTTAGAAAAGAAATAATTTTGCGCTAAAACCAACACCCATCGTCTTTGTCTTATACCTAATATTTATCATACACATCTGCATCGAGCATCCAAGATAAGACTCATCTATATTGACGAAGAGATACATTTGATCTGAAGCTCAAAATTATTTTGTCTTTGCTTTTAACATCACTTCATATGGTAGCATTATAATAAAAACACAGGAATTTTCCAACTAAAGATATAATAATAATAATAATCTGGACAATTTATTGAGCGCCGTTTTGTGGTACAAACCACCGCAAGGGCGCATTTTCAGTTTTTTTTTTAAATTTATTTATTGTTATTTATCAAATTTTAATATATTTTATGAATTTAATTTAACTATTAAAAATAATTAATGTATTTCTAACTGTCACAAATTTGAAATATGAAACAATTATGTGAGTTCTAATTGTAGGTATTATTATTATTGTCACAAATTTTATCCACTAGTTCATTTGTTTTTAAATTTGTAATTTTTAATTAGTTTGAAAGTAATTTAACACTTGAAAAACAATTATCCTTATTAAACTATTGAAACTAAAAACACTGTATATGCATTATTTAATATATCTACAAGTACACATAATACTACTACTACTACCATCTACTCGTACTATACCATCAGGACATGTGGGGTAGCCAGCGAGCTAAGCGTATGTGATATACATGTAAGTCATCCTCTCCGTGCCAATTACAGTTAAGGCTCTCAGGATGGGTGGCATAACACATTGTAGAACTGAAGATGTTAAATGCTTTAAAACTTGATGTTTTACGAATCACCGCCTTTTACAGGATCCTCGGAAACTTACAGAAAAGAGTACGGGACAAGAGCACATGTCTAAAATAAACAAAATTTTCATCTATGTATACAGTTAAAATAATTCATTTTAGTTTTCTTATTTATATATAAATTTTGCACAATATTAGGATAGAGAATAAAGTGTTTTTAAGCCAATAAAGTTTTCTTCTGCATGGAAATCTTTCTCCCTATTCCAGTTCCATGACAGCATTATTAGACCATTATTAGGAATTTCTTAATGAAAGAAATATATTGCATAGCGCAAAACTAATGGGAAACCCTGTTAGAGTTACAAAATTAAAGCAGTGCTTTTTTAGGACAAAACTAAATGTCTTATTATTTTTTTATTTTATGTTTTATAACAGGTAATAGTGTTATGAATGTGGGTGGTGTATAAAACATGGCTCTGTAGCGAAACAATATGACATTTTAAACCTTCACCATTGATTCATAAATTAGACGAATCGTTTCTATAAATGCCTATTGTGTGTCAAATGCAACATATTTCATATTAAGCTTCATGACTGTTTGTTACTTATTGTTTTGAACTAGTTAGACGGATTTTTATTTCAAATAATACCACGTACATATTCCTTCATTAGATTTATGAGTGGATTGTGTCATTATACCTACATAAAGTCTGTGGATTATATAAATGTGACTTAATAACAAAATATTGTAAATTACGATTTTTGCTAATGAGTATAATATTTCATTTGAAATTGAAGGATAAAATCGAAAAAAACAAAAATAGCAATACTTACCGCTTCGATTATCTGATTCTTTTACCCAAAAGTGAGATGTAGGATATTGATAAGAAAAAATAATCACTATTAGTAGCAATTTTTGCCACAATTATCATCTGAAATATTTTCTGTTTTATAATTTAATTACTTAACAATGAACAATTACCTAGGTACTGATTCTGGTATAATAATATTCATTATAGATTTATAAACAATTATTATTACTGTCATGTCTTTGGTTACACTTCTTGAATTTTCTTGACGTTTTCATTAAACTTCTGTACTGATCACCGAATGTATGACTTATCGTGTTCCATTGTCTACAGGTGCATAAATTACTTACTGTCTAAATCAATTACTTTATTTATTTATTTATTTATACATAAATCCACGGCGTGAGCCTTTTACATGTTAAAAATATAAAACAAAAACAAACATAATTCTCATTTACAACACAGTTGGAACAGAACAACAACTGGCGAAGAAACAATACAATTGGAAATCAAACTATAACAATTATAAAATGAGTCAAAACAAAACAATTAGAAAAGTCAAAACATTGTGGTGAGAGTGTAAATGTCAACAAAGGTTTGATAAATGTCAAGAACAATTATTTTGATACAGTAAGGAGATGTCAAGTAGATAGAAGAAAAAAAAATTATATATATGAATTGTAATAGATAATTAAAATGTCAAAAAAAAATAATAATCAATTCAGCAAGATGTCAGAAATTAAATAGGTATATATCAATTATATAATAAATTGTCACTAGTAGATGAAGGAACAATAATACAAATGCAAAAATTCAAATTAGTAGCCAAACATACTTCGAAATGCCCATTGTTAATTTATACATTAAAACAATTTATAATGTACAATATTTCTTATACTTTAAGATACAATATTTCCTGGAATCAGGATTTTATCAATTTTCGTCCACTGTTTTTGAAGGAGATATAACATAATATAAACCTGCTTGATTCTCTATCAGAGAAAATTGTAACAACTGATAACACAGGTACATAATCAAGCAAGCGATAATGATGAATTAAATAAACAAATTTGTAGTTTTTTTTAATAAGACATCTATTCAAAAAGCGAAAGTAAAAGAGTAAAACACAGATCTATTGTGACAAGCATACCTACAATATTTATGACGTACACAAACACACACCTATAAAGTGCTCTATTCGTGTGACATAAATCGACGAGGCGTAGGTATTTTATTATTGTTATCTATAATTCCGTTTTTTCTCTGCCACAAGGATACAGTTTTCGCATCGAATATTACAGTTATTAAGCACAGGGTTGTCAATGATATAACGAACTACTTTTAAATTAACACATATCTGCAAAAAAAAAAAACAAACTAATGATCACACATTTACCACATTTTCAAGATTGCATTGAAAATCATATTAATATGCACGTTTTGATATTGGATATAACTGAATAAAATATTTTAGTATTGAAATGATCCTGCTAATTTGTGACATATTTAATAACCTTAAGGAGCTTAACATTTAAATAATCTGTCTAGTTGACAATACTGTAGAAAAGAATTAATATATTATTGAGGGCCTGTTGTCTTTTTGGGTCTGGGCTATGCAATGTAGCAGGAGCTTAACAAAAGGTACGAACAACTTTATTGTATTGAGATAACTGTAAATGAGTAGGCAAAAATAGTCAGTTGTACGACATATTGCAAAATCGACGATATTAACATAGTTCAATATCTTATTAGATAATATTCTTAACAATACATCACCCCTGTTTCAGACCAATAAATAAATAAAGTTGCATATACTCGTACTTTTGTATTAATAATAATATTAGAACAGCTTATTAACTGTGCCATAAAAATTTAAAAGTGTACTCTGTTACCTTGGTAATACATACTAAGAGACACTCCTCATTATTCTGCTTCTAGTACAATATAATCTAATAAATGTTTCTGTCCGTTCGTATGTTTACAATTATACACTTAATACTTAGACGAGACAGAGAAAAATAATTCACTCTAAATGACGTCTCATCTTTTGGGCATATTGAAGGTTAAAATATTTTAAATATGTTATGTATTGATTTTATTATGATGATATTAATCTGTCAGATTTGTTGATATTTTTTTTTTATTAAAAAACGCAGTTAATTTTTCACATTAATTTATTTGAAACATCGAGTACTTTTCTACAATTTTCATAGTTTCTTAGGAAAAAAACGTAGGCTATAAGCGATAAGTGTTAATCTGTCAATATGTTTTTTTATTTCCTGAGGTACCTGGTGAAACTACACTAGTAAGTATATATTGTATAATTTATCTGTTATGACACTTCACTTTTATTTTCGTTATTATTAATATCTAATAATAATATATTATTATTTATTGTGATACAACTTTGTATGGAATAATACGACATCATCTGTATAACTATAAGATTATTATATTTAGAATCATCTCAGATTTATAACATTTAATATTATAGAGACCTTGCGAACTGCATGTTGTTGCGTAAAGGAATTGTTTCGAAAAACAATGTGTAAAAGTTATAATTATTGTTATACTCAACATAAGAATTTTATAATATTGATCAGATATTTTACATATAACTTTACTAGAGTATGGGATGGAAGTAAATAAATTAACTTAAGCGTATACTTTCTGCTACCGATTGTGATATGTAAGATTATATTTATTTCAAATAAATACAGTTTCTAAATAGAAAGTTTTCAAAATATCTATTCGGTATAGATACAGCTAGCGGGGCTTTCAACAACATGAACAAAGTTTGGAAGGCGTCTGGACTCAGCATCAGGACAAAATGTCGCTTGTTCAATGCGTGCATCATCCCAATCCTTCTATATGGCTGCGAGTCTTGGCACTTAACCAAGGCTCAAGAGCGGAAGATACTAAGCTTTGAAAACAAGTGTCTTAGAAGGATTTTGGATGTCAGATGGTATGAACATGTTACAAATGATGCTGTGCGCCGGCGCACCCAGCAGAGACCTGTAATCTCCGTAATACAAGAGAGACGATGGTCCTGGCTGGGACATGTTTTGAGAATGCCCAATGATAGTTGGCCAAAAAAAGCACTGTTCTTCCGTCCGCAGGGGTTCCGTAGGCCCGGGCGTCCCTCTTTCACAATACACCGTTCCTATGACAACGATATCAGAGCGCAAGAAATGTCTTGGGAAGAGGTGACGCAATTGGCACAGAGACGCTCTGAATGGAGGAGGCTGGTTTCTGCCCTGTGCTCCCGAGAGGAGCGTTGAGGGCGATGATGATGATGATGATAGATAAATTGAATATCCAGATTCGTTTTTCAGTTGAAAAACTTGGAAAATACGTAGAAATATTTTTTTGTAGTTTATTAAAAATCGCATCGAAAGTTTTTTTTTGTGGTGGCGGTAAATCCAGGAGTAAAGTCTCCTCCTAACCATATTTCTATGCTTTTTCAGATCAAGTAGTACTTACGTATTATTATTTGTGTTTATATGTACTATGTTTATTGGGATGAATATACATTTTTTTACAACAATAATTATTTCTTTGTAAGTGCACAGTAAACATATTAATTCCCTCAACATTGAGCAGAGCTTGTGCATTGAGGGATAGTTTCATCCAAAGATCAACCAAGTAATTATTACTTACCTACTCTATGGTTTCATCATTATACAATATAGTGATGTATGTGTGCTCAACCAAAAGTAAGCAATCGAAATATAAAATGAATCTCAATTATATTGATTACTTTTAAATAATTATTACATTTTGTATTAGGTAGATATATTTAATTTGTTATTTGGAATAGATACGCACATTTCGCACGTTTGAAATTCATTTTAGAATTCTTTTACTATTTTTTTCCAATCAGTAATTAAATAGATATTGTATGGGCTGACAGAAATTACCAGTCAATAGGGAACATGCATGCGTGAGGAATATGAAAAAAAGTTATCAATTTATATTGATAAAGTTACGCTGATCACGAATATCCTAATAATAAATCATAAAATTGAACTTTTCATTCATTATTTTCAATTTAAAAATCCATGTTTTCTGTCAAAATTTAAAACGCTCTGTTATTGAATCTTCACCTTGTGACGTCATCATGCGCTAGTGCTAGCTTCGACGCAGCTACTATGTTATCATTTCTCGGTGTTTTCTGTGTTGATCGGAGATAGAGGCGCGCAAGTTACTTGTATATTTTAAAGTTTTAAACTATTCAAATGTGCTCATGTGTTATATTTTTTATGAATCCTCTTTGCTTTTTCATGTATATAAGTGCTAAAAAACGTGTTTAAACCTAGCCTCTTACGGGAACGCTTTGTGTTCATATTTGAGTAATTTGTGCCTGACTTATAAAATTATAGGTACAAATAGTGCTCAGTGTCAAACTATTGTTGTTTTCTGTTAAATAAATACTAAAAAGCACATATACCTATAAAGGTAACCCATTTGGTGCAGAATGTGTCTCTAAACAACTTTAGATTTATAGTGTTTCTTAGGACAAGCGCCGTCTGTTTAAATGGAGGTAGGACTATGTTAGTTTGACAATGCCTCCATTAATAGGCACATAATTTGGTCAAATTTTTAATAGTCACTTACTATACTATACCCTCACGCTACGCCCCAGGTGGGGTAGGCATAGAGAACGGAACGCCACATAGATCTATCCTTACCTACTTCTTTCGCTTCCTCTACATTCATCCAGTTTCTCATACATGCACGCCGATTTTTCCTACTAAACACTTACTTAAGAATTTGATCCACGTGATCAAGCCACGTGGTTCTTGGACGTCCACACCCCCTCTTTCAGATAAACACTTCCTCTTTGTCATCCTTTCATCGTGCATATGCTCAACATGTCCAGACCATCTTAACTGACGCCGGGCGTGTTATTTTTTTTTAGATAAATAGCGATTCACACAACAAAATAATTTAACTTAAAAGTACATAATCATACAAAGTACTTACACAGAAGTGATCTTTTCAACAAAAAACAGTTGATTTTGTAGAAATTTTGCTATTTGAGAAGTCTTTTTTCATAGTTATGTACCATTTACGACGCACTTGCATAACCTTAGGGATCGAAATAAACGCTTTTTTTGGAGTAGTTACAGACGTGTTTACACACCGTGGAACTGAACAATATTTGTGATGAGTTCTTGATGTATTCATTATATTTTAAATAAATGTTATCGATAACAAATGATTGAAATTTAAGCGCAAACACCGGCTTCCTTCACGCAACCCCTACGAAATTCGACTAGCTATCCGGGCAGCAGGCAGTACTAGCGCATTGTGACGTCACACATTCATTCCATCGCGGGTGAACCGTTTTGCGCCGTAGGGCGAAAATTGCTTTTTCAAATGGTGATAAAAACCTTAAAAATGCATATTGAGAAAAAAAAACAACACCATAATTTTTCTAATTTTTTGTACTATTTTTTGAGCTTAAAATAAAAAATTGTGAAAGTTCCCTATTGTGATTAATATCGTTTCTTGATTCTTTCACACCTCAAATGTAACGCATTATTAATAGACAATGACAATAAGAGGCAGGATATCATGTCCTTTGTCGCGAAGAATGTTCATGCCTACCTGTAAATTATACGCTTTATTTATATGTGAAATTCTTTAAGGAACATGCAATTCAAAGGGTTCTGAATTCCTTTTCTTTATTTTACTTTCCGCGAATTTCTTGCTACAGAAAGTTGGTGTCGGTTCTTTGTTTTTAACCCTTTGGGAAATATGATCGTAGGATAGTTTTTATTTTTTTGAACGCGTCCAAAAAGAATAATTAATATTATGAATAGAAATAACACAATATAATAACATGATTATGTTAAGAACTCAACCCACAGGTAATATTGTGGTGAGATAAAAGAATAAATAACTACTTATTCATCGGATGTGTCGTTTTGAGTCTAGTGTCATTTGGATCCCGCAAAAAAGGTGCGGGATCCCGCATTTACGGGATCCCGCTTTTGCGGGATTGGATTCCCTAGTTCCTACTTTGATGATAGTAATTATTTTATGACATATACACCTCGCACACACAATACATGGATGAGTGCCGCCATAAAAGATCAGACAAAAGGAACTTACTTTGTCTTTTGAGATATTTTTCTAAGAAGACTATTATTTCACAGCTATGTTTGTTTAGAGTATCCAACACTCGACAGTACTTGAGTGTGTCTTTTTAACAGTAGAAGTTAATTATTATAAAACATTAAGATGTTTTATAAACTTGTCACTTCATGCAATTGGGTTTAATTATAATATAACTATTATTTTTTTATAATCTAAATCTACTGACTGGTGATTCAATGTTTTGTGGAGAGGTGCTCGACGATTGGTGATTAAAATTATTTTAAGAAGTTGCACAATTGAGGACAGAGCTGGCAATTGGTAAAATTGTTCACGACTTGATTCAAGATGTTGGTGTAAATTAATTGTAGGCGGATTAAATTCGAAGCAGATTGCAATAAAAAGAGGAGACCTTAATCCAGGAGTGCATGAAAGTAAACTGAGAACATGAGGATGATGAAGTAGAAATCATAAACATGTGAAGTGGACACTTTTCTGTACCAGTACACTGTATAAGAATATACTCGTAAGTATGTGATTTTATTACCCGTTTTACTACTCACTGTTTGAGTTACTGAGATAGCTGAATAGCGAAATACTAAATATCTATGTTAGTATGTAAATTTACACAGGTAAATAAATATACTTATGTATCATAATTATATTAATTCTATTGAAGACAACATTTTACTGAATTGTGCAAATATACATAGGTCCATATAAAAGTGCAATGCATACTAAATTATCTGATACCATCTTTTTGATAACTTGAAGTTATCATTTTACAATTTAATTCTGTTACACATGCCTATACTGTAAAAGTAAACATTATTGATTTCAATTTCCCTTAAATACTCCTCCCAGGAGCACAGGGCAGAAATCATGCTTTTCCATTCGAAGCGTCTCTTCCCACAATATTCCTGGCGTTTTGATGCCATAGGAACGGTGTATTCTGATAGAGGGGCGTCCAGGTCGTCGGAAACCCGGAAAGAACGCGGTTCTTTTTGGCCAACTATCGATAATTATTATAATGATACCTATAAATAAATATGAATTGTTGGAATCGTTCAAGTACTATACCTTTACTGTATACTCGTAAAATAGCCAGTTTAACAGTTGGTTTTGTATTAACAATTAATGTTTATAAAATAGGTACATAGTCTCGACAGTATCAATATATCACCTTTCCAATCTAACTTACTTATACATCTAACTACCAATCTACCTGTTATGTACGTATAAATTATGTATTATTTACTTGTGCATGCGTGTGGTCATATCGCACAGGCAAACCGTTCGAAAATTTAGGATTCCACAAGATTTTCATTTTCATATACAAGGATTACAAAACCGGTCGTTATCCTAATTAAATTCCACTTCCACAAAATAGTCATTTAACGTTCCTTATGGGAATACGGCAGAAATTGTCCTGTTCCATTCGTAGCTTCTTTTTACCAATTTGGTCTCCTCTTCCTACAATATTCCCAATGTTGTGATGTTGTTCTCATAGGACCGGTGCATTATGAAAGAGAAACGTCTAGAATGTTGGAAACTTTGTGAAAAATAGGACACTGTTCTTTTGGCCGACTATTATGGGCTATGTAAATTTGACACGTGAAACCACCATATAAGGACTAAAAGGACAATATCACCTTATTTGTAAGTGCCCCGGACGGGATTTGAACCCACAATAGGTATATCTTAAGCACAAATTTTAAAACTTCCGCGCAACCCTTACGACACTCGACAAAATAATGGACGACAGTTTAACTATAACGACAGATGAAGACAGACATCGACAGATGTTCTGACAGATGAAGTCACATACCCATTTCAACAAGGTGGAAAGTTTTCTCGCGAAATGCGAAAATTGCTTTTTCAAATGGCGATAAAAACCATAAAAATTCATATATAAAAAAAAGAAAAACAGTATAATTTTTCTAAATTTTTGTAGGTACCTACTATTCTTTGAGCTGAAGATAAAATTGTGTGAAAATTTCATATTCTAACTTTGAAATTCTCACAGAATCTCTATGTAAAAATTATTTCGTGGTAACTCGCTGTTCGCAGTCCACCTGTATGAAACTAGTAGGTATATTCGTATAAAAGACATTTGATAATTATTTCAAACGCATTCAAAAACAACCTATTCAAGACTCTTCAGTGTAAACAAAACGCAACCAAAGCTAAAAACTGTATACTGGATATTAATTATTATTTTATCCACACTCAATAATACGAGAATAATGCACTTGGTAATAGTAAAATATATAATCACTAAAAATAAGTCTTTTTACTAGGAGTAGCTGATGAATGTAGATAGGCTCTTAGTAGGTACAAATTTATATTTCACTTTTTTTTATGAAATAATATTATACAAATTAAATATATACATGCATTAAACACAATAATACAATACATTATTTATTTTATCCCCAAAATTTAACAGAGCTCTTGCTTTGAGGGATATGTATATTATATTATGTATTATGTGTCAACTAGTAACGCAGAACTATTTTTCTCAGAAATAGGTTAAAAAATTTACAACTAGACAATAGACGTAGATGTTTCATTCCATAATAATATTAAGATACTAATTGTCTTCTTCATATTCGTGAGTATTGCACATCCTATATACAACACTAAGTCATAAAATGACCCCTACAGTATAAAACAATGAATACCCTTCAAGTTCAATTGGTAGGTACTAAGACTGATATGAAATTATTTTGGATCCACTATTCGATTGGATTAATAACCAATTGTTTGTTTAATTTTCTAGGCTCTAGAAATCACTTCAAAGTATTGATGTCGCCACTGCATATCGTCCTAGTATTTTTTATTTTATATTGTTTTGTTACCACGGTTATGTAATGCTGATATGCAATAAGAATAAATAAATAAATAAATATTAATTTGTCTATGAATGTGTATTCACATAGTACAAACAAAGGTTTTGTATCGTTTTTACAAAAATGACTATAATGGTTGTATTCACTTGTTATTTCAACACACCTCCTTCATGCAACTATTTAAAATCTAATAACTTTTTATGACTTTTTTAAAACAAAGCAATTAGTTAAGATTTAGAAGAACGATTATTAGAGTCTCAGTACACTGTAAGGACGACAATCAATTCTACATAATTATAGTAGGTACTTACTACATTGATTACATAAATACACCAAATTTTTCGATGATCTATTCTTTACTTCATTATAAGAGTGCAAGAATAGACTGATTGCATTTATTACATATCGGTCTTACATCTGAAAAATAATGTAGGTATCTACAAAATTAATTTTGAAGTGACATTTATATAGTATGTATCTACATTTCTCCTCTTTTTGCAATGCTAATATTGCATATTATAATTATTATTTCATGTATAATATTATAATAGTAGTAGTAATAAGTATAGGTATATAAACAGGCCACATGCTATAAATGGGCAGGCCTAGGGCCCTAAATTTTGAGAATTATTTTTTTGCAAAATAATAAAAAAAAAAACTATGTAAGGTGGCCAATAGTCCTCTGACAAATTTGTAAAATGTACTATACTATAAACAAATAAAAAAGTCCTCATTTTTGAAATATGGAACTAAAATATCAAATTCAGATGTCTGAGAAAATATTCCTTAATAAAACTTGGGAGTTTGTGAAATATTTTAAATTTCTATATGAAATCTGGCGACGGAGAGGTAGAAATTTTGAGCGCAAGTGAAATTTTCCAAATTGAGACTTAATATGTTATGTTTAAAAAAATTAATTTGGTTGAAAATGGGCAAAAGTATACCGTTTTTTCCAGGGCGTCTTTGTCTCTCACCCTGGACCTGGTTATAAGGAGAAGCTCCTCTGCATGTAGGTACAGTACATATCTATGTCTTTCTCTACTTGTATAATCACAGTTGAGCGTACCGTAATAGGCAGGTATCAGGCACATCGGCTTTATTATTATTTACCTTCCATATAAATGTACGAACTCTGACCTCGAAGAAGAACCACCTCGTCTGCTAACGGATATGCTGATGTACCTAGATATATAATACTGGATTAATACTGTAACTCAGTAAAGTCTAGCGAAGCAAGTGTATACAGATAATAATAATATTATATTTGTACTTATTATTCATTACCTTGTGACTATGCCAACTTCTTCTTCAGAAACTTTGAGTATAATTTTGCAAATTAGGTATTCAAAGCGCAAAGACTTACGGACGAATGTTTGAATCAATTGTATCTTTTAATAAATTGTGCTATGTTCTTATTTCGCCATTTGATGTTCACCTTAGGGATACAATATTTTAGCACGTGGCGTCAGGGTAAAGTTAATTAATTTATTTATTTATATTTGTGAGGATAAATAGATATCCTAGGTCTGGGTGTTATATGTATTATCCCACTAGTATGAGGTTTGCCACCCATCTCGATTGTTCTAACTTTCATTAGCATGGAGTGGACAACTTGCATTCTTATTATGTATAGTTACATGGTCTACTGGCCACTTCACTTTAGAAATTTGTTGTGATGGTATAGATAGATGACATTACATGTTGTGACTGGAGCCTCTATGAAAAAAAATTAACAAGTACATTATTATTATGTCATTCATACATGCTTATACATTGATTTGTCTTATTTTAAACATAATCAGTTTTAGTACTCATTTCATTTACTTAAATTGGCGAATGATAACTGTATCTGATAGCTATCAAGTCAGCGGATGTTGTGGTAGGTAATAATTGACGAAATCATTTCATCTTTATCGGAAAGTGTAACGTTATTGATTTCCACGCTATAAATATTTGCAGAATAATGAGAGTATTATAAAATAAGAGTTACGTACCTACTCGTGAATAACTTATTATTCTAATTAATATCGACTTTAACTAGGCTGAGTGCTCTACTGAATGTGGAACATTACTGAACAATTATATTGATAATAATCATTAAACGAAAAAAAGACAATATCATTATTGATGATTATGACATAGGCAGACATCAAGCTGGTCGATGACATTTTTACTGCAAACTTAGATTACACGTGGACATAAGTCTTCCTAATTTTCCATTCCCACCTGTTCTGGATTTACTACTTCTGCATCCTTCCAGTGATCTTTTTTACACTATCTGACCATTTAGTCCGAAGCGTTTGTCTTCTTCTCGTTTTAGGTATGTTTAATAAGTCAGGATTAACGAAAAGTAATTTTGTTAAATTTGTACAGTACGTGAACAAATAATTCTCAATATTTTACTTGATGATGGCTACCCCACTTGTGAGAATATGCCGTGATGGTATAGATTAATAGATAATGCTAGATAATTCAATAATATTTTTAATGTATTGAGCCTTATGTATTTTAATATACATGGTTCGAGTAGGTAATACTGACAGTTTCACTATGGTTATTATTGTATACTGGGTCAAGTATAACAATATTAGGTTCTTTATAATAACGACACGGACATTTTATATTTACACAATATATTCAATAAATAATTCCTATTATAATTTGTCGAACACAATTTGTCAAAACACGCAGCCTAACAGTGCAAGTCAAGGTTCTATCAATTAATGAGCGCCGCTCTCCACAGGCGGCCAACCTATATAGACTACATAGTATTGCTACTCACTCATCATAACTACTGTTTACTTGAAAACAAGGTTCAAGGTTCACTTAACCTGTACTGTGTATCAAAGTCCAAACACTACACTCTCCCCACACAACCTTGAAAATCTTTCTATACTACATATTTAAATATTTATACAATTCTATGTGATTGACAGTGTTCTCTACTTATTCCAATGATTCTATATAAGACAAACAAAACATTACAAATACACGCAGACATGTTCTTCCTTCCGTCCAGGGCCACCAGATGAAGTCTTCCACCAGCCTAAGTCCTGGGTCTCAGCTGTCCCCGCCAATGGCTTCCAATCTGACCTGAAAAATTCAGAACCGGTGAGAGCTTTGCCTTCAAACAGGGGGAGGGGACCTAAACTCCTACTATTAATCAGAGGGACTGTCATCCCAATGCACAGATCTCACATCTATCCGATCCATATGTCTCTTCCAGAGCTGACCAGTACCTTTGATTCTAATAAGAAAAGTTGTATTGCCTAATACCTTTTCAATTTTACCTAAAACCATCTTTTCACTTCTGAGATCTTTGACAAGTACTGATGTACCCAAATTAAATTCCTTTTTCCTCCCCGAGACAAATCTCGAACCCCTGGAACTATCTTTACAAGTTTCCTTATTTACATACCTTTCCTCATATCTATACCTATTTAAACATTTACATCCATTGTTATTCCGCTCTTTCACCAAATTCCTAACCATATTCTCAATGTCTATATTAAAATTAACCCAATAAAAATAACTTCTAACAAATGATTTCATTTTCCCAATAACTGAATAATTTTTACACAAATAATTTATCACAATACCTTTAACTGATTCCGGAATAACAATTCTATCTCTGTAGAATAAATAATCCTTGTACACAGTCAAATGTTCTTTCACATTAAACAACTTCGCAATAGATTCATTTAACTGTCTTTTGCACGGCCAATTATTTTTTTCCACATATTTAACAACTTTTTCCAATGTATAATCACTTTTACTTCTCTCTAAAATTAATTTCGAATTAAAACTATTATTTTTATTTACAAAATCTAATTTTTGTTGTTTCACATTACACGCAAGCGATGCGTTCGCACTGAAATTCGGAATATTTTCAATGGACTTACATGCAACAATATTGTTTAATTCACTGCCTTCCGTGCTATGTACTTTGTACCCTATATTATACCTACGCATAAAATCTGTACCCAATATTATTTTATTCCCGCTCTCTGTTACAACAAATTTAATATTTTTTTCCATTCCATTATGATTTATTTTACAATGTTTAATACCTAACACATTCAAACTGTGCCCGCTATACGTAGATAAATTAATTTCATCACACTTCTCTATTATATTATTTTCGTTGAATATTTCTTGCAATTTTTGAATAGATATACAGCTAATATTCGCTCCCGAATCTAAAATACATTCAACATTTTTATTCTCAATTCTTACATTTAATTTTATAAAATCGTTTTCGGTGTCTTGCGAATTATAAATACCTTGTATCTTATAACAATTTTCACTCAAATGCCCTTTAGATCTACATTTTCTACAAAAAAATTCTCTATTAAATTTACATTCACTTTTATAGTGATTTCCCTTACAAATAAAACATGAAACATTTTTATTATGCTTATACCTACTCGTATTTACATTTGAGTTTAACCTTGAAAATTTTGACGGTCGATTATTTTTCTTATAATCTGTATCTGTACTACTTGAACTACTGAAACTATTATTGTTTCGCCTGGAAATCTGGCTAATTTCTTCAAAATTTTCTTCCTCTTTTTCTATTTTTCTCTCTAGTATGTGCTCATAACTAGAAGCCAAAGCAACTGCTTCGTTCAAAGATACCCTATCTTTATCACATTTCAAGAATAACTGCTGTTTAATCTCTTTATTTCTAATTCCGATTATAAACAAATCTTTTATATTACTTTCTAATCTAGTACCAAACTCACAATTTATACTTAATTCTCTTAATCTTAAGGCAAAATCTTTAACATTTTCCGAATGACCTTGAGTAGCCTTGAAAAAAATTTCACGCGATTCAAATACACTTTTTTCCTCTTTAAAATAACCATTAAATAACTGAATCAACTCTTTATAAGACTGTTTTTCCACAGAAGCTGGAAAACACAGATCAGACAGTAGCTTGAAACTGCCTTGGGACAACGATGTTATGAAGAAAGCACGCTTCTTCACATCAGTCCAACTTTCATCATTTAATAGCAAGGCGTTCTCCCACCTTGTTCTGTAAGAAGGCCAACTCATTGTCTTGTGACAAAACGGCTCTAAACTTCTCGAAGTCATTTCGGAAAATCACAGGCAAAAACAACTAAGAATAAAAAAGACTTAACTTATGAGAGACTCCTCCAATCGCCCCGGTCTTCTGGATTTCCTTGCAACTGCAATGGACTCCGCCTGGCTGACTAGCAAGACTCTCCTCTCCTGGCTTCCTGGATCCACCAACTGGCTCCGCCTGGATACTGGGTGACTCCTGTTACTCACTGCTGCCTGCACCTTGCCTCAAATTTGGCTCTTGAGACTTCCTGTCTCCCTGCTGCTACCTGCAACCTTGCCCAACTGGCTTCTGAGACTCCTGTCTCTTTGCTGCTACCTGCAACCTTGCCCAACTGGCTTCTGAGACTCCTGTCTCTTTGCTGCTACCTGCACTGCTGGCTAATCTGGCTTTGGAGACTCCTGCCTCCTTTCTACTCCTGTAGACTGCCTTTCACTCTTTATTTCCGCGTACTGCCGACAATAACTTTCGGCGCGGAAAAAAAAACTATTGTTGCGTGTTTACGACAATTTTGAACTACCGAACTGCGCCACGTATTGTATACTGGGTCAAGTATAACAATATTAGGTTCTTTATAATAACGACACGGACATTTTATATTTACACAATATATTCAATAAATAATTCCTATTATAATTTGTCGAACACAATTTGTCAAAACACGCAGCCTAACAGTGCAAGTCAAGGTTCTATCAATTAATGAGCGCCGCTCTCCACAGGCGGCCAACCTATATAGACTACATAGTATTGCTACTCACTCATCATAACTACTGTTTACTTGAAAACAAGGTTCAAGGTTCACTTAACCTGTACTGTGTATCAAAGTCCAAACACTACAGTTATTTGCATTGTGTAATTAATGTCACGACACCAGTGGCATCATGCATGTCACTAATTAAGTGATGCGAATTCCGCTAAAGAGTATTCTTCTTAAAAACGACTTGAATATACAGGCTTTGTGATAGGATGCAGACAAACTTTGCCAGGCATTAATGATATTAGCAGCTACTCGATTTAGGTATATGTATTGAATTGAATGCTGTATAGGTATGACTTCTCACTTGCTACATCCACATCCACTAGTGTTGTATGAGAATATTAGTACTCGGACAATAAATCTTCATATGTTGAAGTTAATTCACGCAGGTGTTTACTGCGACGTAAATGATATGAAAAGCCCACCACAGAACCTTTCGTTATAACGAATTTCGCGAATAAAAAAAATCGTTGAGTAGAGTTTCAGGATACGTATGGATATCGAAAATTAAATAGTAGTTAAATAATGTATTTGTATGAACCATTTTTTTTTACTTTGTGCAGAATGTGAAAAATCTGACTCTGGTGATTGACCATTTTCATATAATAATAGCCAGTGGGGAAAAATATTCGATACATTTCCATATAACGTATTTTCACATCACAATCCACATGGGAACTATCACGTGAAGTAAACGAAAAAAATACTAGGTTTTATCTTAGCATTTAAGGACAGTAATGTATTATTTTTTTGTTTCTCATAGAAGAGAAATACAAATAATACTAAAACACCACTATTTATAAATTTTTAACCTTGTTCACACCGAATTTCTATTATATATTTTTTTCTACTATAATTCTCGCGTATCAATTTATGGGTTTTCACGTGAAAAACATGAAACATTTTTCTATCTATTTATACTATCACTTTTGTAGGATAGGCAGTGGACTAACTGCATACAATAAACTTAAAAATTGTTCAAATCATACTAATTAAAATCAAGATATTATTCTTGATGTGTTCAAATTCACGATCGAAGTTTTTGTTCGCCGTATGGAGAATTTTGTTATTTCGTTGTACGTTAAAAACACGATCGGCATGTAAAAGACAATATTAATAATATAATATAACTTATGTGATTTACTCGTACACTATACAGTGTATTAGTTTACATAATGAATAGCAGTAGTATGTTGGTAGTGGAGTTTTGTATAATATAATATTATTTGCAATTCAAAAGGATAAAATAATAATGAAAGCCATGGTTTCGCAATGCGTTTTGTCACTTTAGTGGTAGTACCTATATAATATCTGTACCTGAAACCATTAGGACTCAAGTGCATTTTTGACAAAAATGGCAAATTTACAAAAAAAAAACGGAAATAACACAAAAGTCCTGAGTCTTAAGTACAGCAATGCTTAGGGTCTATTAATTGTGGCGGTGCACACGTAGTAGAATTCCATAATTATGTAATTTGAAACAAGTGTTTCTTTCTACTATAGATTATTGATTCCGAGAGACACGTCTTTCGACTTATCAGGTCATTATCAATCTGATGGATAATGACCTGATAAGTCGAAGGACGTCTCTCTCTTGTGAAAGAAACACTTGTTTCAATTACATAGCTTAGGGTCTATACTAAGCTGTATATACTATATACCTACAGCTTATTACTAGTAAAATGTTGAGATTTTTTCGATTAAAAAATTGAATTTGAAAATGGCATTTTAGTTCTTAAGACTAAATGGCTCTCAGGTACACAATGTGTATTCAGGTTTGTTTGTCAGCCGAAAGGACTTAGAAATTACCTATGCTGATTATCACGACATATCCCACAAGTGGAGATATTCAAGAACGGTGATACACGTCATATCTAAATTTAAGATATAGTATGCCTTTTTATTCGAACACCTGCCTTTTCAAAGACACTCGAAAACTAAGAAACTACCATATAATCTTGAAGTTATTGACCGAAGGTACTTGTTGGAAGTCCATTTCAAAATAATTTAAAATACTTCCAAATGACTTTTATTAACTTCGTCGTTCGTCGGTGGGCTGTAGGTAGAGTCTTGGTCTCGTGAACAAGGGGTCCGTGGTTCGATACCAGGCTGGTGTCGGCAAACTCCCCTTTCACGACACAAGCTTTTAGTAGCTTACTGTGAAAGGTGTATAAGGCTGTATTTGGGTTTAAAACAAAACCCAGATATATCTTTTAAAAAAAAAAAAACTACTACTACTAAGTATACTACTATACCATCACGGCATATCCCACAAGTGAGGTAGCCAGTAGACCAACTGCATGTTAGAAACATGCAAACTGTCCTCTTCGTGCCAATATAAAATCAAGACATTCAGGATGGGTGGCAAACCTCATCGCTGAATTTAAGATGTACAATGTCTTAGTTTTTTCGAACACCTGCCTTTTACAGGACACTCGAAAACTTACGGGGAAGAGTGGGAGACCAATTCTTTACCGGGTGCTCCACGGGATAAAACTAGTATTCGGAGACTCCCGACTCCATAATCAGGCGATTAGTAAAAAGTATTTTTACTGAGTATTTTTTGAGTATTTTTACTGAGTCGAGAGTCTCCGAATACTAGTACGCGAAGTTAATAAAAGTCATTTGGAAGTTACCTACATACTGTGTTTTTTTTCAATTTATCTTACCATATAATCGCTAAATAAGCTAAAAAGGTGGGGATCACCTCGTACGGTTTTCCTTCACATTTAAGGGTTATCCAGAAAGATTTTTTCTTTTAATCGCCTGAAGATGGAGTAGAGAGTCTCCAAATACTAGTAAGTGTAATTAATAAAGTCACATGGAAGTTAACTAAATAGTGTTTTTTTTTCACTTCACCCAGAAAGTTTTTTGCTAAATAACTTATTTTTAGTTTAGTTCTAATTTTCTCTATTTTATTGCCAATGTTATATTAAAATTTATTAAATAACTTAAGACTATTATTTAAAAAATCTCGAAAGACGTCTCTTTTGTATTTTTTTAAAATCTATAGTAGAACGAAACGTTTACTGTTTGTATGGAATTTTATTCTTGTATACTACCTAATACAATAAATAAATCCAAATCTTTTTTATATATTTTTACAATGATTTGATATTAAATTTTCGGCTGACAGACATGTAAGGATACACATTATACAAATATATTAAGTTAGTATGCAATATACCTAGGTATATTTATTAGATTTAAACTTGTTTTCAGAATTATTAATGAACCGTGTGAGTTTAGTTAAAAGGTTAGTTTCCGCGAAAGAAAGAAAATAATAAATACTATAATATTACTTTTGTAACATGTTGAAATTAAGTCGCCGTTTGTATACAGGTTATTTTTTTTAATGATCACTTTGTTTGTTGTCAATTTGCAGTATAGGTATTATATATTTTATTTATTTTTAATACAACATAATATATATAATCAGAATGATTCGTTCGATGTATATAGTACATATTGCTTTCGACAAAAATCTTAAAATAATAAATTATTATGTACATTGTACATATTGTTTAAGAGCTTTATGAAGGTGTTACTGAAACCAAGGAAAGTAGTGATGAGTGAATAATTACTACAATCGACACAATTTTTCGAAAATTTAATTTAATAAACCTCTGTATATTTCGACATTTTACATCTTAAATTCGGCGTCGTCCTATACTGAATGTCTTAATTTTTTGTTGAAATGGAGAAGACAGCTTGCATTTTTATTACATGCAGCTGGTCTGCTATCTACCCCACTTGTGAGATATGCTATGATGGTATACTAATGGTATAGAAGTAGTAGCATTTCTGTAGAATTACAAAATATTATAAGGTTTATAAGGCTCAACAATTTTGCTAAATTAACATAGATTTTCACACTGAAGTAATATCAAACATGAATCAATCTCGTATAAATTTGATACTTCCTCAATCGACCTCATCAACCACTTTAAAAAATTATCACTCATGTTGGAATCTAAATGAAATATAACCAGTACCACGATACTTTTATAATATCGAGTGCTTCAATCGGTAGACATAATGAAGGTATATCATGGTAATTTTGTGAACAACTCATCTTCAAATAGAAAATTGATAAATTTAAAATCGTTCTAGAAAGCAAAAACGTTTAACGGTAATGATCAATGGATGATCTGCACCAGAGATATAAAATCGTTGATTCTGGTTTATTTTTTTATGTAGATAGATAACAATGATTATAATAAATTTTAATATTTGCATAAGACACGTGCTTCAATCGTGCCCCTTTAAAATTAATAATATTTGTTAAAGATTAATGTGGGTTTGAAATTAACTTAAATACACCCCCATTACCTTCATAAAAAGAAAAATGTTTGTGTTAAAAAGAAAGTCATCAGCGAATGGAATCGGACCTAGGTTCATTCGAATGAATGTCCGAGACCCCATTACAGTATCAGGTTTCTGGCCATACTAGACCCATTAGATAAAATAATATTAATAATTAGATAATGTTGTGTAAGATACAATGTTTAATCAATTGGAACGTATAAAATCGTTTTTGTCCTGAAGAAGAGTAAAATATTAAAATAGTGTAGTAATAAGAAGAGTGGTGATGAATTGAGGTGGTCGGAAGCCGGATGGTAGAGCCTCGGACGTTCAATTGAGAGACCCGGGTTCGATTCCATCCGATGCCTGCTTATTCTACCTTCACAACACATACATTTTTCTTACCGTGAGGGTGTCTGTGGTGTATTTATATTTATTTCAAATTCACATTTGTCTTTCTTTTTGGGTAATACCTTGAGATGGTAAATTTGGTTTACAATATCTGACAAAGAGTCAACAACACAGTAAATTATCCCAGTAAGTAGTTGATACCTAAATAAACCAAAAACGTGTGAAAATCACATGTCGTGAGATGTGGAGAATGGAAGAGGTGTACATACCTACTAGATGTATCATCTAGAGATTACTGCCAACTCATATCTACAATATAAATCCTGTAGAAATATTAGTCCGTTTGTTAATTCATAGGAACTTTTTCTCGAAAACGAGTAAAAGTTCATTCAGTCTCAATACTTGCTGTAGTTAGTATATAAAATTAGTGTCGCGTTTTTTTACCATAAATACCTATAAGCGATAGTGTGGAGGCATCTGGATATCATACACTATCGCCATTATTCGTAAATTTATCTTAGAGGTTTTATGTACAGAGTAAAAATAACTAAGTTAGTAAATATAAAAAAGTAATTTGCATGGTTTTGAAATTTTTAAAGCAGTATTAGTTAGGCACTTGTTTAGCTTTTTCATGAATGTTGCTTAAGATAGCCGCACTGTTTCTTCTATATTTTTTTCTTGGGCAAAGTCGAGTTTGAAGCTAGTAGACAATATAATAAGATTTGCATGTTCATTTAGTCAGCTAAGCACAATACCTATAATAATATGTATTTAGGTATAATATAAAACGAAACATGGCTGCCGTGTCTCGTGATCCATCATCATCATCATCTTCATACAACCTGTGATGGGGCTGCTTGATTGAAGGAGAAGAAACTTCATATTATTATATTATTATTATTACGCTCATTAACTTCATTTCTTTTACTTAAAACTAGCTCAAATTACTCAAGGCGATTAGATGACGAATGTGACGTTTGCCACTCATGTTGAATTTTTACTAGCACTTAGAGGACAACCTGTATTAAAGTAACATGTAATTATTCTACTGGCTACCCAGCTTGTGGGAGATAAAGCCATGATGGTATAGTTTGACACAAATATTAGATTCATAAGATTTCTGGATATGTATCTCAGTAGCGTGACTTCCAAACAAATCAAAAGCCGGGCTTTGCCTTGTATTTTACAATATAATGCACTAGTTAGAGGTACATGCGATATCGCGAGAGTAAGGAAAAAATAAAGTCCCAGCTTTTTGCAATGTTCCGTAGATCACAGCGTATTGTATGGACCGACCCTCGTCCGATCACACGAGTTAAGCAACATTGGGCACTGTCAGTTCTTGGATACACTGAGAAAAATACTCAAAACGAATCATTGGTACAGTACTATCAGATTAGGACCAGAGATCGTACAAACGATTCATTGGTATAAATTTATAATATTAACTCTTCGCAAACAAATCATTGGTAAATTTACCAACAACTTGTACCATAGATTCTTACTAATGAATCGTTTGTACGATCTCTGGTCCTAATCTGATAGTACGTACCAATGATTCGTTGTGAAATTTTGTTAGTATTTTTCTCAGTGTAGGCGACCATTATACAAGTAATATTATAAAGTGAAATTTTATATATATGGTTATCGTTTTATTTTTATATTTTACTAAGTGAATTGGATCTATCATTTTCACCTTACATACCTTGTATTCCTAAAGGTCTTTCATTCGTTTGCGAGTGATTGAGATATTTTATATTATTTAATAAATAGCTTATTTATAATAAGATGTTAGTTAGGTAAATATTCTGACATGGACACATATGAACACGTTAGTATAATTATGATACAACATATCGTGGTGGTTAATCATTTACCTAATTATAATGTAGATTATAATAATTCATTGAGAAAAGTCGTGATTAGGATCTCTCAGTTGTCGATCGCTAAGAGAAAAGAAGTAACATTATTGTTTTAAAGAGTCAATTGTCATGTGTGTATTTTCAACATGATACATATTTAGATTCGAGAAAAGTAATCTATAATTTTTTGCTTTTATATTTATGTTTTTGTATTGTTTTAAGTGTTGTATTATCGTTGTTTTTAAATTTACTTTGACTTTTTAAGAGAATTTTAACTTTTGCTTTTTTTTCCTCAAGACTGAGACATTTCTGGTAAGAGTGGAATCTTCGCTGGTCTACATGTTAAATGTATTAATTGTCAACATATTATGTAACGACTGTTTGATTCTTGATATTGTAAAAATAAAAATAAAATAAAATGTCACCTAATTAGTAAATAATATAATTTATGGTATATTTTAGTTAGTTGGGAGAGATCGCGCTTTTGCGGTAAACTCACCCTCTCTATATTATTGTATTTATTTTGAATGCATTATTGTGTAAAGAAAAAATGAATAGTTAAATTAATAATAATATATTAAATTAAAATAGTAAAAACTCTTGAAACGGTTGAATATTTTTGGTTTGGTTTGAAACCATTATTAACTAAGTATACGATTTACAAGAGATTATTCCATTTTTTTGTTTCTTCTTAAAAATATAAATCTGAATTTAAAATAAATCCAAATATACCCCAAACACCTTCGGAGTAAGCAATATGCTTGTATCGTGAAGATTGATAGATCGAAATCGAACCCTGGATCGCACGATTGAATACCGAACTATTACTTTTGTTAGCTATTCCTAATATACAATATTCTTAACTTGTATATTTTTACTTCTTTATTTGTTCATGTATTAATTTTCTTGAAAATGTATGGTGCAGGAAAACTAATTTTACTAGTATTATCTCGAAGATGATCGCGTATTGAGTGAGAGAATTCGGTTAAAGAAACTGCATTAATGTGGAGGAGCGAAATGAGTAGGTATGTATGAATAAGGACAGTCCGTTCTCTCTGTGTACCACTTTTGGGATACAGCGTGAGGATACAGTTTGGGATACAGTTTAGTATATTTTCGAAATCATAGTATTTGCAGGAAGTGCGGGTTTTCGTGTTTAGAACTAGGTATATTGTAGTATTATTATATTTCGATGAAATGTTATATAAATATATTTTTGAAGAGTAAGTCTTATGTGAGTACGATGTAAAATATATTTTGTTTCAAAATATTTTTCATTAAAACTAAGCGTCGAGCGATAAACTAATAAGTAGCATAATATCTAATGAACAGGTATTGAACAGATATTAATTATTCAAGATTGAAATTGTATTGAAAGTAAACTGAATTGTGCATAAATTATTGTAGTGTTTTCATCTTATCTTGGCGATTTAATAGTCCAATTCAATGCATTTGTACTAATAAATTGAGTATTAAACTTTACTGTTAATTTGTTCCAGCTAATCGTGGCTATTAGAGATTAGTGTTAAATAATGAGATATAATATGAAGATACGTGTCCAATGCGAGTATTTTAACTGCAATATTTCTGCATGGGAAATTTGTTTCTTTTACCAATAAATAACTTACATAAACCTATTCAATATTTTATATTTCAATAAACAAATTTTATAGAATATGTCGGTACTGAAATGATTCTCGTACTGGTTCTATTGCCTTACGACTTATACACGAGATAATCGATTTGTTTTAATTCGATTATTTTGTATTTATAAAAGAACATCTTACTCGTAGTTCAATAATAATTATTTTGCTTGCATTAGGTATTTTTTATTTTCATTTCTTTCGCAAACATACAGTTTTAACCTTTTTTAATATCTTTGTAACACTATCAACTGAACTCCTACTACTATTGCACGATACTGTCAAAGAAAACTGTAGTTTTTTTTTTTTTTTTAAATATATTTATCTGAAAGAAGCGTCTTATATTATATAAGCTTTAGAAAGCAATATGTAGGTACTTATTTCTGTAATCTACAAGATGGCAAATTTTAACGTTTGATAGTTGGTAAGCTGTGAAAAGTGACAGTCAAAAAGAAACAATTAGATTCTAATAATACTAGAAGTAAATTCTATATAATAGTCACACATACACGCACACACTCACTGCTAGCCCTCTTCTCTCCACTGCTGGATTACAGGTCTCTTCAAAACTCTTCAACTTTTCACTCGAGCAACATGATACCACTGCTTTCCCATCATTTGGACAATATCGCCAACCTATCTTTTTTGGGGTCTTCCTACGCTTCTTGTGTACTCCCACGGCCTCAATTCAAGAATTCTGGGAGTCCATCTGCCATCTATATAATAGTAGGCACTAAAAAATATTTTATTTAAATATTTGTGATATTTATGTCAGAAATAAAAACATGCGAAGCACCATATATGAATAAATAAAGAAAACAACAATGGCCATCGATTGTTGACTGTTTATTGGGCGATGTTTTTTTATTGTTAACGTAATCAAATAATTTGTGTTGCATACCTAAGAAAACATCCTGAATTCAATATCAATATACCATCAGTAATATTTACCCGCTCTTATATTACAATATAAAATGTTAATGCGGTTCATTCCAAATATTATTCCATAGGTACGAGTATAACGTGTTAAGGAATTAAGGAAAACAATAATCTTGTTAGTGTTTAAATTTGTTGTATGCGCAAATCATTAGCTGATGACGCGATATTAGATACAAGGCTCTAGAATATTAATTACCTACTGCTAAATATACTATTATAAAGTGTTGTTAATTGGAAAAATCGTGAAATCCAGTGAATCCAGTAATTTGTTAAGAAGATTATTTTTTTATTATGATCTATGGCATATCTTTTAAAAACAGAAGCGTGATTTTTCGACACCAAAAACTAATAGATTGCAGTGCAATAAATAACTCCGATAATTAAAACGGTGATATTCTGTATATCAATCAACAGTGGTGCATAACCTTCATTTTAATATTTTCCATCGCGGAAACTTTTAACGGGTTTCAATTTATCTTCTGTACCTTCTTGAAACTGTCCCGTTTTCACTGACAACAACATCTATCTAGTCGATATGTAATCCCGCATTCTTTTCACTTATTAAAATATTTTCGAAAAATTAAATTAAAATGTATGATTTGAATATACCTAAATCTATAACTAAATAATCGGATATTAAGTTACATTATCCAGCTTTTTAGATTTTGATAACTTTGATATTCATATTTTTTTTTGTTTCTAGTAGTTTTCCACAGAACAATTTATATGTTCAAATCTGAAATTACATTTTAAGGCTCGTGGTATTAACGAAGATCATTCTTCAGTAAATGTTTATTGTATTGAATAACCGATTGATTGGAAATATCTACAAGACAAATGTGGAGCTACTATCGAAGCTTAGAAAAGAAGAAACACTTGGTATGGGTATGAGTATGCAAGACTTCTATCTGATTTTTAGATATGGACGATGATTCTGTTTTGCTCAAATGTTAATTTTGTTATTTATTTCAATATCATCCTCATCTTTTTTTAGGTTGTTCATCTCTGTCTGATGTTAGTGGTCCGTTATTCATTAATAATTTTATTATTAAAATGTAATATGTTTATACATTTATTTAGCAACCATCTTCGTGAGAAATAGAAATTCAACAACATTTATTTTTAAATTAATTTGTATTGCAATAAATAATATTGAAAACATGTTTCATGTAGGACAGATTAGAGCCGGTTGTTTGAGTAAACATTATGTACTAAACTCAGCAAATACCTGGTATTAATGCGAATTTTATACAAATGTTAAATGACACGGTAAACAGTGCATATTTATATTTGTGCACATTGTTTACTTTGCATATTTACATATTCACACTGTTTTATCTACAAATTGATAGATTCTAATAATGTTTAATTTTACTATTATTGTCTATTACTTTTGTGAGAAATTATAAAATGTTAAAATCAAAAGTGAGATTCGTATTCGATTAATTTTATATTTAAATAAATTGAGGAACTAATTCTTATTGTTATTTCTATAATTAAGTAGATGCTTTAGATCTGCAAGGAAAATCCTAATTATGTAAACATATCACACACACACACATTTATTTATTTTAATTTGTTTGTCTCGAAAGTAACATAAAACGGTTTATCTTGGCAAGTATAATTTATTTTCAAATCTTGCAAAAAGGTTTGCGATTATGAGTACAAACAAATTAACCCCGTGCAGTCTCCTGTAAAGAATAGGCTTCCCATTCTTATCTGCAAGTTTTCAAGTGTCCTGTAAAGGGTAGGCGTTCGTAAAATCTCGCGTATAAGGCAATTAACATCTACAATTCAACGATTAGGTATGCTATCCATTCTTAATGTCTTATTTTTTATAAATACGGAGAGGAAAATCTGCATGTTTACTATATACAATTAGTCAGCTGGCTAACGCACTTATGTGATATCCCGTGATGGTATCTTTAGAATAGGGCTCCCGTTCTTTTCTGTAAGTTTTCGAATGTCCTGTAAAAGGCAGTTATTATTTATTTATTTATTCATTCTTTACTGTACATTGATAAAAAACAATTACATAAAAGGTATACATTCAAATTAAATACAATCAATATAATTGTTATAATGTGTACACTTATAAATGGGGCAATGTATTGATTCCTTCTTTGACTATATTGTTTTGTTGTTATGTATATATGTTGTCTGTAGTGTACTGTTGATGCTTAATAAATAAATAAATATACAGAGGGCGAGTTTATCGCAAAGGCGCGATCTCTTCCAATTAACCCAAAATTTATTCGTAAAAAAAAGTTATTCGTAAATCATCACGTCATAGACACTTCACATCTTCAGTTCAGTGATGAATTTTTATTGACATAGAGTGGACGAAATGCATGTTTATTACAGGCAGTTAGCCCGCTGGCTACTTCAGTTGTGGAAGATGCCGTGATGAGATGGATTGATGTATGGAAACTTAAATGTAAACAGGTATATAAATATATAAATATATAAAATATAAACAAATAAAAAAATAAATGTAAACAGGTCTAGTGAAATTCAATTTCAAAAATATATTAATGAAACTTTATTATAAACAAATTCCTTTTTAATTATTCTATGATACAAAAATGTGTGATAAAATAAGATCTTAACAAGAGCAATATAATCATTAAGAGATATTGATAAGTGAAGCATCTATTAAAAGTAAACACGAAATGTTCCATAAATAAGATTATAAAAACTATTGAAAGCACGTTAGTCGTGTCTTCAATTGATTGCTTAACCTCCAAACTGCAAAATATAGATTATACATATATATAACTTAGAACTGTGCGGGTATTATGATAAGAACAATATTATAACCCAAAATTTTAAGCACAGAAAAGCAAAATTCATTAAGAATCTATAGCAACAACTTAGTATTTGGATTATACACTTACATCGTATATACGGTCGCTTGCATATATGATGTAAGTACGTAAATGTATTGTTATATTTGTAACAATATATTTTCTTTTAACTTTAATTTAGACAGATTAAATTCCCTCAGATATTTTCACCAGTCACTGTTTCTAAGACTTCGTTAATTCTACTTTCAGCTCAACTTTACGTATTTCATTTTTTATGTCGTAGTATTAGTAAATATTTCTTTAACTTGAAATCAATGAAACATTATTTGAAACGATTTTATGCAATACAACGCCCGTTCGGTTTCTTACATAAAATAATTACATGGTTTTTGAAATTAACTTGATTGTAATTCTTTAAAAAAATTGTTGAGTTTAATTATTACATTAATAAACAATTTTTACCCAGTGACAATAACCATCTGATCTCAATAGCAGACTCATCTTGGAATGTAGATTTATTTTTTATTAGCGCAAATCGTGATAACATTAATTGATTGAAATCGAGTCACTTATAATAGAAGGAAAGTGTGCAAGTGTTCATAAATACTTTCTCTATATTTAATTAATATGTTTTAAAATTCACGAAAACCCTTACATATAAATCTTTGACAATGAATTCAAAAAGTAAGTAAACAAAATTGAATGGTGAAATATCTGATTAACTTCATTTTCTAGATTAAAATAATCGTTTTATTTAATAAATCTTAACATATGCAATTTTGTCTAGAATGCTAAGATATAAGTTTTTGAAGTGTAGAAAAATTATGTCTTGGATGTTTTTATATGCGGTTAGTCCGTTGACTACCCCACTTCTGGGAAATGTCGTGTTGGTATGTATAATGAATGAAAATATTATGCTTTTAGTAAATTTTTATAATAAATTCAAGGCATTCAATCTGAGAAACTGCTAATTAAGATTATCTTTTCTTTGATGTGCTTCTTTGGTAGCCTCATAACTACTTTTGTATATTTGCACAGGTCTCTTGAATATTACAGTTTCGATTTAATATGACCTATAGAATGGTTTTTTATACGTATTATATATAGGTATATGTGGAATTTGAATTAAAGATATATAATTATATTGGTATAGAAATATATAATATATATACATTCAATTATTATATCCATTAGTGTTTTTTTTTATAATACTTACGCACACGACATGAAATGATAATTATTATGTATCTTATTTATATGTTAGGTATTATTATACTGTATTTATATGTTTAAATATTCGTATATAATTTATATTCATTATTTATAGGTATTATGAGTAGTTCCTATGGATTAATTTCACGGATGTTATATAATAATGTTAAGCCTGCTACTGTGTCTTATTGATCGGAAATCAATAAATCATCAAAAGCCAAATATGTACAAAAATAATATTTATAATTAAGAGGCCAAGTGTAGGTTTTCCTTATTACATATAACATATACCTACTACGTAACACATTTTTGGATGAATTTGTCATAGTATCCTCAGAAAAACCTATTTATACCACCAAAACATCTCCCAAATGTGGAGTATTTAGGATATTAACTGCATGTAATAAATATTTCAGCTATCCTCTCCGTACCAAAATTCAGCATGCGTTATTTACCTACTTAATTATTTGCTAATGATTTCCAAATACCTACCTGCCTTTGATTGGACACTCATATGTAATATATTTATAAAATAATGGGAGATTTATTCCTTGCCAGAAATTTATCAGTTGACAAAAAACAAAATAAGTTTTTAAAATTATTTAAATTATAAATTGAACATTTTTTTTCTTGTAGTTAAAGGAATGATGTATCGCCGCAATAATTTGAAAAACGGTTTTACGAAGGATTTCTCCTTCCACGTGATGTTAACCACTTTTCCTGCTGTTGTTTTCTCGCTAAGAACTAAAATCTTACGAACAAAAATATAGCAATAAAAATAATCGATATGCTTACATCTGATTGTTTTGCACTCAAAACATACTAATATTTTGGACACACCCCAACGTGCTGTGCTAAAAGTGTTTGCAAGTTTTTGTAAATGTCGATAGACGAAAATGATATGTTGCTCTTTTAAAAATACACGTTTTAATCATCTGGAAAAGTTAATATTAATAAAATCTGTCACTTTTATGCTAGATGTTGTTATTTTATGTACCTATATCATTAGTCAGAAAATAATGAATCCCTGCGATAATACAAACTTGAGATACGATCCTTACAAATGTTCAATAAGCCTATTTTTTGAATATGAGTCTTAATTAACCTACTTGCTATCTCATTTATTATTGATAGATCTAGAAAATCTACACTACTGATCGCTACGTAAATAGTACCACGTGGTGTTCATAAAATTTTATTAATTCATATTAACAAGATGTATATAGTAGCAAGCAATAATATTGTTGGTAGGTAGTACAGTTTGTAAGTGTAAATGTATATTTGTATGATAATACTGTTTATGGTGATAGGTATACACATGTATGTGTAGGTACTAACTAATCTATGTGTAGTATCAACATTATAGCCTATACTGGCTAATAATAATAACACCCGAGCAGTCGCGTGCCTGCCATACATGCAAAAAAGCACAGCATGCCCATAGAATCTATGAAGAAAATATTGAAATCATCAAAAACTAGTTTGAATTTGCCGCCAAACATTTCGTTGCAAAGAGAACAATTCACAAAAATATACGCAGCAAATATACAATTTTTGTAAGTTTTTTTCGAGTTTTTATCAAAAGCGCGTACTATTTGTATTGAAGTGCGTGTACAATCGATACGTTATTTTGACTTTTTTTAATAAAATCCAATAATTTACCGTGATAGCTAAATTAATGGAATAGTAAGTTATTGCTTTATACGTTGCGTCTGGTCTCACTAACACACACTTAAATTTTAGTGTGAATACGTAGTAGGCAATGACGCGCCATATATGTGTATTATTGGGTATGTTTGGTTGTATGTGTGCAATCTTAAGGACAAAATAAGCAAGCATCTCAAAGAACGTTTGGGTGCATAATGTACCTATATGAGTATGTTTTTATTTGTATTGGTAGTGTGATGATTGTGTGAGTCGTGCGTAACGTACTAGGCAGTTAAAAATAATTTGAAGGTAGATACTATGGGCAACCGCTAATAGTTTTTAGACTTGAAACGTTCTTCATAAAGGATTGATTAATATTATGATGGATGCGCGAGACAAAATAAATTGTATAGTAATTACGACATTTAACTTTAAAGTTACTTACATACTTAAAAATAGTATTTATTTGCATCGCAGACTTCTTGTATTTTATTTATTTATATTAAGGACCCATGAAGTCTTTGGCAAACAATAGATCTCCCACTAAAGTTTTTAAGTGTCTTTTAAGAGACGTCGCATATAAACCATTTAATATCTTAAATTCAGCAAAGGGGTATGTCAACCATTCTGGATATCTTATTTATTTATTTTTTTTTATTATAACGAATGTTAGACCAACATGAAAAGCCTAGTCCCGTCTCCGATATATATATTATATTATTCTCAAGGACGTCCACTCGTTTGCGAGTAAAATAGTATATTTGTACAAAGCATGCCCGATGTGAAAAGCCTAGTCCCGCCACTGCACCCGAGTCATGTCGATGGAGTGAAGATGCGCTTCGCTTTCTTGCCAGTAAGTACTAGACCTAGAGACTAGTTTGCATATTATTATAAAGTAGATATTAGGCATTAAGGCTCTATACGAACTATCGTTTAACTTTTGCATGTAATTCTTAAAACAAAGAAAAAAAAACTAACGTTTTAATATCCCTGTAATTGAATTGATACTACATTCTAAGTTATGCTTTATATTGTGTGTAGGTGATTTTGGATTTAAAATAATTAAATATTTGAGTATCCTAAAAACTTATCAATTAACTTGATTGTTGAATGAATGGAAGATACATTTGAAAAGCAGCAATCCCTGGACAGAAGGGAATGCAAAATCATACGGAAGACCTATGACAAGGACAAAGATATAGGTACTAAAGTTAAACTTAACAATATAACAAGAAGTCTCTGTGGGTATTTGATTTATGTGGTAAGATTATTCACATTGAAACAATTTCATATGTCGTAATTTAAAAAAATAATTACAATTATACAATATTATCAGAGCGCTGGGAATGTCGTGGGAAGAGGTGACGCAATTGGCCCAGAGTCACTCCGAATGGAGGAGGCTGGTTTCTGCCCTGTGCACCCGAGAGGAACGTTGAGGGTGATGATGGTGATACAATATTATATTATAACTTTATTTGTCGGATATTTCAGGAGTCCAAGGACTCCTATTTATCCGTTTAGGTGACAATTTATTTATTTTTCAACTCTATATAGTCTGCCAGTACTGCTATACTAGTGTTGGCATCTCCGACCCTACCACGTCAGTGGGCGGGGGACGGGGCTGACGTAGCAGATCCCATCTTGAGACCCACACATCCACAATAACTAAACAACTCTGTTAAAAAAGACGATTCTACCAGAGGCGAGATCTATCTGTTTTGAGGATTACATCTTTCATGAAGGATAAGTAAAGGATGCTTTTGATAAGTTCTTTGTGCCGGTTAATGAAGATATATTTATATATTTACATATGTAGAAAATTTAAATATTCGTATATGTAAGGTTATTAAGGGTATTGGGTGTCTTACGAATGTACTATATTTATAGTATTTATCGTTCATTCCTATCGAACCTGTATTATGTTATCGTAGGTATTATAAAAACTAGCAAATATGAAAGCTGTTCTAACTCGTTTATGTAGGAAGAAGAGTCTTATGTCGCAATATTGTTTATATACATACCTTTACTATGAATTAATATTTCTCCATACACTATATGCCACCACACTATGAGATGGAACTTGCACAGCTATTATTTACTAAATTTTCACTCGACGTTGTTCAAGATATTTGAACATTAACCTATCAAAGAATCAATTTAACATTTCCGACAAGGAAATAATGTATTTATTTTCTTAGGATGTTGTCAACGCCATGTTGATCTTTGCCATGGTACGATCACATCATGAGACACCTGTGAATATTGTAAAAAAGTTAGCCACAAGGTTTGTTTCTCCATATCCAAAGCTCTCTTACTTCTTTCTAATCACACAAATCCTTGACAACTCGGTTGTTCAATTTGTAAAAAGAGACTTGAGAACAGTGAAACTTGATTTTGCGCAAGTACCTGGTGAATAAAGACCAAAAGAGCCGAATCAAGATGATGGGAATGCAAGTCCAGGAGAAAGGAGAAACATAATATTGTTAACCTGTTGTAAAAGTTGCTGTCGACCATATGATTGTTAATGTCCTAAGAAGGCGAAAAAACTTAAAATGCATATTTTTATTTGTGTACACCATCACGGTATCTCCCACAGATGGAGTAGTCAGTAGGAGTACTCTCTTGTTAATAAACATGTGAGCCAAAAAAATCATTTTTGGCGGATGAAATTCTTTATCTTCTTCTTCTTCAAGTGCCTTGTCGGGTCCCCCCAACGTTGGCGATCACCTCGGCGAACTTGTCCCTGTCCTGCGCTGCTCGGAACAGCTCTTCCACACTTCGGATGCCGGTCCACTCCCTTATGTTTCGCAGCCAGGACATCTGTCTCCTACCGGGACCTCGGCGTCCCTCAATTTTCCCCTTCAATATCAGTTGGAGAAGGTGGTATTTAAATTCTTTATAGCCGAGGTAAAGTTGCATGTGTCTTACGACTTATGAGAGAAGTTTTACGAAGGCGGTACCTCCCTTACAGGACACTTGAAAAGTTACAGAATAGGGTGGGAGCCTTATTTCTTGTAGGGAATTCCACGGATCATATGAACAAACTAAGCGTAGTTTATTAGTATTAAATACATATCATATTTGAATATAAGACCATACTGCATGTAGATATTTTTGCTGTATGAGATTTCATTTAGTTTGCCTAGTCATATTATGTATTTTCGAGTGATAGTTTTCTCTTATCGATTACTTTATCGCACTCTTATAGGTAGGTAGGTGTTAGCTCATTATATTTTAAATGCGTCCATTACTGTTTTGACACAACGATAATTTTATACTTCAAGTTAATACTGTGTCTTGTACGATATGAACGTAATCTTCTTTAAAAAACTTGAAATATTATTACGACTTGATCTTCATTTTTATTAATTATACAGACATCATTTCACATTACTCCTATCCTTGCATTTAATTTGCATTAATTGTAGAGGAAACAAAAACAACTATGATGAACACAATCTTTCATATAATATTTCGAAGAAATAAAATTGAATAAAATTTTATGATTATCTGTCTTCCGCGATATACAATACAAATTAATTTTATTAAAAAATTAAGACTCCATAGAATAAATGATAAAATTCTTCATAGACTCTATCTATCTATACTATCGCGACACGACATATCTCATAAGTGATGTAGCGGGCAGACTGACTATGTACATGTAATAGGTATTATTAATGAGAATGAGTGTTCAATACTTATGTTTTTGTATAGATGCCTCATTATAAGGTTTATAAAATCGTACAAATAATGTTGATAGTATTTAGGCTTCATAGAATATAATAAGTAAGCTGATAAACTGTTATTTTTAACATCTTGGACCTACCAATAACTACTTGCCGTGATAATATCGATTAATAATTTACTTCTGCGCCCATGTAAAGCTCAAGAAGACTAAAGAACTTTAACAATGTATAAAACAAATTGTGTGTATGTATATGCGTTCGTGGATTTGGAAGAAGAATATAATTGGGAGTAAGTTATGGCTTATATTGTGTGGGTGAGCAGTCAGTTTATCCGACAGTCTCTTCACTGTGCGTGGGGAGCTACGCTAATAAGAGGGAAAAGAATACCCTGTCGGAGTGGTTTGTCCTTACCAAGAGAGTAAAGCAAGGTTGTGTAATGTCTAAGGACGCTGGTAAATAGTGCAGTATTTAATTTCTTTTCATCTCTTTACAAAGCTGGTGACAGGTTGACCGTTTCTCAGTGGTGCTGATAGGCGGTTCCATATTTGAGCATAAACGCTGAATTTAGCAAAGATGAAATTAATATATTATTCCATGTAGCTTTAATTTTGAAAGGAAGATAATGTACCAATGTATTCTTATTCTTCTATAACTATATATGCCATTTGTCTTTAATAGTATACAGATAGACTTTGAAACATTAATATGATCATTCAATACACAAAAATAAACAAAAAGGGTAGTGGAGCGGAGACCTCGAAAAGACAAATGAAGCAGTGGAAGACCTCCTACACGATGGTCTGATGATATAAAATTAATCGCTGATTAGGTACTATTAGCAGAAAACCCAAGACAGATATTTTTTATACACAAGTATATAGGAGAGGCTTATGTTCAGTAGTGGACAGGAATAGCTACATGAATAATGGTGTACGTAAGAGAATACTGAGAAATTATGTGTACAAGAGCTAGTATCTCATAATAAGTTATAATAATGTAGAAAATGATTAAATTTTATAATGATTTCCAGAATGGGAAACATTAATATGTGCAATTAAAATAATTTAATGTACACGTGTGATATAATTTAGCATTTATACCTGTAATGTATGTATGTATTAACATGCTTATGTTTGTACTACTAATAACACCATACAATACAGTGGCGGCTTTATGTCATATGGAGCCAGCGTATATGTTTTAAAGAAAATGTGATTATTTAAAGCAAATAAATTTATCGGATCTACTTTGTGTTTCAGAAGCCTACCAACTCAAAACAGAAAAGTATACAGAAAAGTTCAAATAAAATTCAACTTCTTAACTTTGATTCCGTCCACGTCCAGAGGATGGGTAATAACAGAATCCCAAATATTGTTCTACATGGACTACCTGATGGACGACGCCTACCAGGAAGACCCCTTAAACGATGGAAGGACAGCTGGGCCTCCACATTGCAAGATGACCCTCCTGCATGAACAGACCTTGGGGTCTAATAAAAGATTAAGAAGAAGAAGAAGAATATCTTTGATTCAAAGTATATACGTCGTTACGTCCCGAGGGCAGGAGACCGTTAGGCAGACCAAGACAAAAATTGTTAGATAACATCAACCGAGATCTAGATGAGCTAAATGCTAAAGACGACTGGCAGTCCACTGCTCAGGATAGAAAGGCTTGGAGATCTATTGTTTCGGAGGCAAAGGTCCTACAAGGGCTGTTCGGCCATCGGAAGTAAGTATATAGGTTACGTAAAAAAATGACAAATAGTCGGGGACAATTATTATTTTGAGTTAAGTGCTTACTAATATTCAGTTGTTCGAAATGTGATATTTTGATGAGTAAAGTTTTATGATCACTTTTCTAGAGTGCACAAGAGAAGAAAATAATTCGAGTAGGAACTGTTGTACTCTAAATATTTTATCATAAAGTACTTGATGCCATATCTAAGATACGTCACTGATATTATTAAGATTATCAATATTGAAAGTTTCGCACACTGGATGTCATTTCCTTTCGAAGTCAATAATACAAAGTGTGTTTGATAAAGGAAATTTAAAAGATATTAAATGTTTATTATCTCTTGAATTACTAATTAACCTTTCATATAAACACAACCATTTTATTATACACATTGTAGGTAGTTACATTCAATTTGGTCTCATCACCTTCTCACAATATCTCTATACTATGTTATATTTTGTGTGTTTATTATAAAAGGAATATTTATTCACTTTGATTTAGTTTGTTTGTGCTTCCTCTCCCTAACAGTATTTGTAAGTGCTTCTTTTTATCGCAACAAATTATATTAATTAGCAAAATTAATGATTGTACGAATACTGAAAGGAAATACATGATACACGGAAATAATATTATGTAGATAAATATTTGAATGTAATTTAAACTGTGTAAAAATACCTACTTAATCTTTTTATTTATAGATTACTGCCAATTTGTTTATGGAAAAAATACTAAGAGTAAATTTAATCATAATACCTGTTTCGCAACTTTAAGTACCTACATATAATATTAATTCACTGTGATTAAAAATATATTGATCGTAATGAGTGAAAAACATGTATTTTATATTGAATTGATTGCTTACAGGATAAAATATTCGTGATCTACTAATTTGTGATGGATGAAGGTTTTACTAGGTATAATATCACTTCCATAGGGAATCAATGTAAGCTGGACATTATTTATTAATTGTATTTATTTATTTATTCTTTTTTTTGTTTTCATGTTATGTTCTCCGATGATGGCTATAACTCTGGTCTAGGCTTCCTTGTGCTGTACTGTACTGTTCTCTGTTTTGGATCCATATCTATTCTCTGATATTTGTCAGTCAATTAATTTGCCTTTTATGATTAAATGCATACGATTGCACTTGTCATTACGTAGAATGTATTTTTTACATTATAGAAATGAATTTATGTTTTTCATTACGTAGCCAAGTAAATAAGTATTTATTTTTAAACAGAACAAATTAAACGTAATGAGGAATAAATTATTGTGCAAATATAATACTCGTAATTAAACAAACAATAAAAATGTCCATAAATAGTAAGAACAATGCGGATGCTACCGTTAGCCCAGTACAGAGATTGTTCGCATAGCTATCTGCATACCACGAGTCTAGTAAATATTATTATGTATCTTTTGTCTTTTAAAGGTTAACTTTACTGACATTTTACTATGAAAATAATCTAATGCCATCTTCTCATTCTTGTAAGAATCTCTATCTCTACTACTGCTGAGACATTTACTACTAAACTCTGTGCAGTTATTTGTTTTACAAGAACATTGAAAATTCAATATGTACTTATTATTTTATCTCATGTACCAACCAATACACGCGGCAACGCCTTATCTTCTCTATTAAATGTGCTCAATAATTCACTCCACGCCAAAGATTTAAATGGGGAATTTCCATAGAGAAAATAATGTTCAATTACTTACTTTACAAAGATAATTCCCGTGTTCTCAATTCCAATATTTTTTTATTTTGTATAAAGGAGTTACATTGCAAAAATGTAGTAAGTCGACAGAAGAATTCGATAAAAGTTCTTAAGTATTCTTATATTATTCAAAATACGTAATGTTGATGCCTATATATTGTTATATCTAAGAAGGTATTATGATGTACAACAATTCAAAAATGTACAACATATTTTTATATCGTCACGTACATAAATGTATCTATGTTATATTATTATTGTAAATATTTGTGACTTTTTGGAGTTGAGAATTAATTACGTATAAAATAATTTAAAAAAGAGAACGTCACAAATAGGGTGACCTATATTATGTTCAATACGTACATTACTAGTACTGATTACATCAATTAAGAATGTTGCCATGATTGTGACAGTACAGAATAAAGCATAATATATAAATTTTCATTTATGATTTGCAAGAAAAAATCATGATAACTCCTCATAGGTATATAATTTAAATTGTTTATGTGATTTCTTAATTAAATTGTGTTACCGACCAAGCAAGCACTACATCACATAGTATGTAATGAATAGTGGACAGCTATAGCCGTATAGATTAGGTATGTGCTCTTTAAATATCTACCTACCTTATTCCACATAAATAGTTGAAGTGTTCACATGTATGTACATGTTTGTTTATCTTCTAAAAATATAATTATTTACCAAATAAGTTACAGGAAAGTCAAGTCTCTCCATAAAAACTTGCATCCATTAAGCAAGTAATATGTTCATGGATAATAAATTTGTAGGTACGTAATTTAATACGTAATTTTATAAATATATTTAATAATATAAACTACGGTGGTTTGGACATGTTGAACGAATGAACGAGATAAGAATGACAATGAGGATATACTTGAAAGAAAGGGTGTGAGGAAGCGCAGGCGTCCGAGAACCACGTGGCTAGATCACGTGGATCAAATTCTTAAGGACGGCCGTGTGTTGAGTAAGAGGAACCGACGTGCGTGCATGAGAAACTGTATGAATATGGAGGAAGCAAAGGAAGTATGTAAAGATAGATCTATCTGGCGCTCCGTTCTCTCTGCCTACCCCACTTGGGAAACGGCGTGAGGTTATAGTATAGTGAAAATATATTTGCTGCTCCTCATATATTTTTCTTGAAAATGCCATCGCAAATAGATTGGGGTATTTTCCGAATTTAATAAAAAAAATCATTATTAGTGATGCCTGCTACTTATTAAATAGTAAGTATACATAATATTAGTATTATGTATTATGAAGAAGACGAATATGCTCATCGCGTGACTGAGTGCTTCACACCCGTGCTAATATCTGAGTTTTTCTAATGAACCCAAATACAACCTTATACACCTTTCATATTAAGCTAAAAGCTTGTGTCGTGAAAGGGAAGTTTTGAAGGCAGCTGGGATCGAAGCGCTCATCTCTTGTGCAAGAGCCTGAGAATCTACATCCAGGCTACGAAGAACTACCGTTATGAAATTATGTACATGAACTAACTTTCAACCAGAAGTAATCGCCATATAAAGAAATTATTTAAAAATGTATTGTACAACCAAAGTTATCGAAAACTTTGAACTTTTTACGATAGATGGCGGCAGGTGTAGAAACCAGAATAATTTCAGTGTGCCTTCATAATATTATTATCGGTAATGCATTTACAATTGAGATATAGGTATACAATACTATCCAAGAACATGTTTTATGTATGAAAATTTTCATAAGAAGTACCGGTTTCCACATTCCTTGCCTGTTGAAAGCAGCTATAAAGGAACTTACATATTAACAAACGTACTCAAATATTCATGCGGGTGTGTGCTTATATGTTAGTAAATTACCTAATGTTTATAACATATTAAATACATACTTTGTATTATAGACACATAGCTTTAAATTAATTACTTGTTCTCCATTATAACCCGATGATTATAATTATTATTACTCATTTATTAATTAATTTTGTAAGTTTTTCATGTTTTCCTACACATTAAATTGCACAGCTTTCTTAGATAGATAGATATTTTCAAATAAAATATTTAAACTTGAATCACTATGTTTATTTGTTACATTAATTTAAATTACGCTATCGCGATTTCAGTGCACTTGCACCATTGACGAGCTTTTCATTGACGAGCTTGAAAAGCTCGTCAATGGTGCAAGTGCACTGAAATCGCGATAGCGTAATTTAAATTAATGTAACAAATAAACATAGTGATTCAAGTTTAAATATTTTATTTGAAAATGTCTCGTAATTGTTACATAGTTAATGCCTCTAAAATAAGTAAAATAGATAGATATTTCTTTTAGTCGATTAAGCATGAAAGCCGAACTGGGTTTTTAATAATCCAAAATATATATAACAAATACTATCACACTAAGCAATAGCTTGTATCGTGAATGTGAAGTAGGCCAGAAGCCAAAGTAATCATACTCGAGATTTATTGATTGAAAATTCGAGATTATTCAGTATTAAATACTAAATATAAATTCAGTATGTAATAATTTATATACTGTATATTTTTTTCATATAAATTGCAATGATGGTAATGTCCATTGTTTTCTCATAGTCCTGAAGATTTTTCACACGCAGTTATTCAGTTGAAAAGAGTGTTCGTAGAACAACCAAAGGTCAATACAATTCAGAAGAAATTGTCTCTTTAACGTTATGGACTATTATAATGATGATCAATTTAGTTGAGTTGAGACACTATACTAGGAAACGACATTCGCGCAACTAAAGCCGTTCTTATATGATGCTTCACGTGATGAATTAGTAATAGGCATGCAACTCACCTCTATAATAAAATATTGTCCGAGTAAAAATAAAACCACACATATCAGATTTATTATACTTTCCCATGATCGTAAATAGTTTTTTTTTAAACAAGCGACACCTGTGCATATCAACTACTATGGTAAGTACCCACCTAGCGCTACAATAATCTGTATGAATTTTTAATCGTCACGTATTCGCATACATATCTCGCATGGGTTTTGATTGGACCGCGCGTTGAATAATTTCATGAAATTAATTCACGGGTTCCTATTCTTTGACGTTTTGCAACGTAACCTATAAAACGAATGCAGCAGTTAATTTGGTATACAGGAAATGATGCATTCTAATTCATGCACCTGGGCGAATTGCATTCCTATTATGAAAGTCAAATGCACTTTTCTGATGTGAATGAATTCCAATTAGATACATAGGAAGCTAATATTCATTCAAAGTACTTGCCGAATTTATAAACAACTTACCTTAAATGACATAGTTTTTTTTATACTCTAACAGTAAAACACACATTAATGTCTCTTGTGCGCATGAATATTTTAAACTTTCCGTATAGACCTACAAGAATGTGTTCTTGTGTTCTTGCATGTTGTTATTAGACTTCTAACATACATATAAATATATTATAGTACGTACTGTAGTAAGTTTTCCAGTTACAATAATTAATTTATATTACTTATTCCCATTAATTCATACATATACCTATGTGTGTATTGAGAAGGAAGCTCCGTGACTTACACTAGTTTACTCACTGTCTGTACATAGTTCTCTGTCATCGTAACTTCAGACATCATGATAAATGCCATGATGGATGGAACCTGTCACATCTCTATGATGGGTCCCGCTCAGCCATCAAACAAAGACTTATGGTAGAACAAACCGGTGACTCTAATATATTCTATCAATAATAATTGCGAGTAATAAATTTAAGACATTATTATTCAATATTATTCACTGAAGTAGATATATTATGCAGACTGTTAATCATCGTTATAACGTATTATAGAAAAAAACACTAAGAAATATTTATCTCTGTTACAATTTATTTAGAAAATATTATACAAATTGATGCACGGGAGAGGAGAATAGATGAATTCATTATTCAAAGAAATATTTCTGTTTTTAAATTATTACCTCCCCATTGTCATATAAAATATTTTAATTCTAGTATGGTCAAATGAAATAAAGAAAGATTGTGAATATACTATCTGAATTGTGAACCACAGTAAGGATTGTGATGTGAAACCCTTACCGAAAGTGTGAGTAATTGTAATTGCGGAGATCATCCAAAAGTTTAAATATAACATTGTAAATGATCATTTATATAATATATTTATTTAGATGATTTGATATTAGTTATTTTAGCATATCTATAGTTAAAAAGATCCGGTAACTTATTACTTATGTTAAATGATATTTTTACAAATTGATCGTAGTCGACGTCTAGAAGGCATTGTGTTCACAAGTCTAAAATTAGGAATGTTGTGTTTGTAATAATATCGATTATATGATCAATATTCAACCGATTAGATGTAAAATATAGCATTTAAAATATAATAAATCGTTTAGATGATTGTGCAGTGTGGTTTGATATGATTTTGCATATCTATTTATCACTGGTGCACGAGGAATCATGATTGAAGAATTTGACCTTTGAATTATTTGTTTAGTACCGATTGTGAACCTACCTACGCTACGGTTTGTTCGTCTTCTTGCACAAAGATAATGTTATTACTATTGACTATTTGAATGGTTACATGTTACATCCCATCCGATATAAGCAAGTTATATAACTTCTCAGGTTTAATTCAAGATAAAATACATACATAAAATAATACTATTTCACTTCATAATGAAAACTACCTTAAAATTAAATCGATAATCATTCCACTACATTCTCATATATTATACATTAAAGTACATATTCATGATCATAAAATAAATATTTTGCTTTAATAACCTATGAATATTGTTTATTTGTTTGAATGATATGACGTTTTCTGGTGATTCTATATGTTTTCTGATAAACAAATATTAGTCACACTAATAGGAACATCTTAACAATGATATATTTTATGAGGAAGTTATTTACATTGCACACAGAGATGATGAGTTTGGGTGTGGACCTATTAGGTAGTTTACTGTGACATGTAAGTAATTTAAACACCCACCGAAACCATGAGATTTCTATTAGCGCGGGTGTACCAACAGAATCACATTTTGCAGAGAAAATCAGACGACGTGCTATTAGGAAATAGTATTTCAAAGATGAATCTTAAAATGTGAAGGAAGGCAAGATTTAATACTTATGTCAAGGAGACTTCATAAATAAAATACTGAGTAAAATTAATCTCAGTTGGTGATGACACAAGCATGGGAATCAAACAAAAATATTTCAATTGTCTAAAACTAAAAGTAGGTATTTCCTATGTGACTTACTCGTTCAACACGATTTTATGAATCATACCTTTGGTCAGAATACGAGACGTAGGATAACATCATCGTTGGCCATTCAATTACTGGATTGTGGGTAATTTTTTACATACAGCGATGACACTTCAAACTTGATTTTGATGCTGCGTTGGATCCGGCATTGTTTCATAAAGTCAATAGCGATGATTCAAAATGTATTGATTTAATATTTGTAATGCTGCATGAGATATTTCACACATTTTGTGGTTGTTACATCATTATAATATCTGTCCTGGTTTTTCTAGAAATCAGCGTAGTGATTAATTTTACTTTAAATAACTTGATTATAAAAAGGTTCTCCTATTACGGGACGTGCATTTTTTTTCAAAATCCTAGTAAGAGGCAAATTTATTTAAGTACTCGTATTTCATTCAAATTCATTGAAAATCTATCTGTAATTTAATCCACAGTATTTTTAAAAATAAACGTCTTGTCAGAGGATACACTTGAACGACAAATATAATTATAAGTATTGAAAAATTGTCTCGCATAATTACACAGGAATATCGAGGTATTCAAATAATCACATCGATCTCTTTTAATCACAATACGTTGTTAGTTAAGCTTGCTGCGTAGCTTTGACTAAAATTTTATTTTAACTTATATTCATGTTACCCATGTTGTATAGGTACATATATATTATCTAGTGTGGATATACCTATTTGTTATCAATATGATAGCACTAAAATAATAAGACTGTATTTGAGATATCATCTCCTGTAATTTATGTCGAATTAGAGAGGCAGTAATAACGGTATCTTGTAAAACAGTTTAGTACGTGATGCATTAGGATGAGATTCTCATTATGCAATTTTAGATGCTGAAAACGCATTAGACATCTGATGATACAGTCACTTATTCTCAGTCGTGTAAAATAATGTAAACCAAGATTATAACAGTACGATGGGAACATAATCTCACTTTACCGGGATAATAATGTTTAATATATATAATTTACTAACACTACTAATGAGAGTTGCTAAATATTATATTATGTATCTACCCATACAGTTAAATTAACAGCTGAAATTAGGATGAATTTATACAATAAATTGATCATTATACACCGAGTGGCCGATCTGAATATTATCAAAAAATATACGTTATTCTATTCTACAAGTAGTTTTTGTGTTATGTATTGAATAATAATTGTTGTTTTAATTTTTCTCGTTTTGTTTTACTTGTCGATATGTAATTTTAAATTTCGTTGATGAGTAAATTTAACACAGGAACCTTCAATATAAGGCATAGAAAGGAAAACGAAGTGTCCTGGACGGGACTTGAACCTGCAACCCTACCTTTTCGCGAGGAGGACTTGATGAGCTTTCTGCGAAAACGGCTCTAAGTAGTTGGAAAAAATAAATAATTTAAATTATTTAGCCAACACCCAAAATTTTGTTGAAAAGATTCAAAAGTTGAACTTAAATAATCAAATATGTGTGTATTGTTATTTTGTGTTTTGATTCTTTATTTTTTTCGTATAAACAATAATAAATTGTTCTTAGGGTTGGTATTTCTTATATTACAGTATGATGTATTTCCACAGTTTGTTTGTTTCTTGTATTTTAAAATTTAATCTTCGAAGTACCTAATATACATTATGGGTTTTTCACACCACTTTCCCCTGGATGTTTCAAGAGCAGAGCTCCTATATCATCCAGACTCAACGAAACAAATTCGAAGTACCTACAAAAAGATATGCAAACCAACTACATATTTGACATAATATTATATATATTTGGTTAGCTGGAAGATGTTTCCTCCAGGCAATAAGCTCGCCAATTGCTTATAAATTTTTTCATCAATAAAGTATTGTTATTATTATTATATTTTTATGTTATATTTTTTACAAATTTCGTCGTTGGTGGTGTTCTGCAGATTAATAATTGTTAATAATAATGTATCACTTACTCAACCAGTATGAAACATTTGCGTAAAAAGTATGAATGAGTCTACAAACTACAGTAATACAAGTGTCCTTAAATGGAGTCGGTAACAATAATATTATAATAGGTATTTATTTATATTTTACAAGATAAAAACCAAGTAGGTTATAACAAATGTAACTACTTAACAGCGGCGTGTTAAGAGTTTTCATAGAGTGTAAGCCCGATATACAAATTGATTTAAACTGAAAAAAATAATATTGGAATACCTTATTTAATTATAAAAATAACACAAAATGATCAAATCTGTAAAATTTAACTTCATATTACCACATTCAAGAGTGTATTCAGAGTTCAGACGGACTTAGCTAACACCCATTCAAACCCTTTGTATGGAGCATTCTGTTTTATGGCTGTGAGACGTGGACCATCAGCAAGAGTGAAAGCGGACAGTTGGCGGCCTTTGAGATGTGGTGCTACAGACGCATGCTGAAGATCCATTGGTCGGAACACGTCGAAAACGAAGAAGTATTAACCAGGGTAGGCGAAAAAAGGCAACTTCTTAAGAGAATCGGCCAACAACGAGCTAACTGGATTGGCCACAACATCAGGCACCCAGGACTACTCATCGCCATCGCGGAGGGTAAGAACGAGGGGACAAATGGCAGAGGCCAACTGAAGAGGGACATGAACTGTGGCTCATACGTAGAGCTGAAAAGACTGGCTGAGAATAGAGACGAATGGAGAAGAAAAACCAAACTCGTTGCAGACCAATCCAATGGATTGTAACTCATATATATAATCTAGAGTGGTTCAAAATATGATTGACATCTACAATTCTAGTAAGTAAATTGTCAAAAAATTCGTAACATAAATTAAAAACTCAAGTAAAGCCCGGCTTTTGGGCTTGTATGGAAGGCACGCCATTGCTACATACTGTTGAAGAGTTCCTCATTTGTATGCAGGAGAGTCTTTATATAAAAATGCATGAAATTATTATTGTGCTTATTTCATAGATCACCGTACAATGTCTTAAACAATAATAACGGCGATTTCTCCTTAGGAGCGTTGTACTAATATGCATCTTTTTTTATCTTATATCTATTGAAAATCGTAGAAGGTATTCGTCAAATATTAAAGTGCACATTAATTTATTCATTATCATGGATGATCTTCAGCTCAGCGACGATGCACGCCACTCATCCTGAATGTATTTTTTTGATTGGCACTGAAAGGATGCCTTGCATGTTTATTACAGGCAGTTGGTTCGCTGGCTGCTCTACTTGTGGGAGATGCTGTGGTGGGAGGGATGGATAAGAATCGTGAAAATTGATTGATATTTTCTATAGTTCCACCGCACCCTAAATAGTTCAACTTACCAGCCAAACAAACAGTAGGTAGGTATTATTTTAACTAAGGTAAGTACTATTATGTTTGTCTGCTATGCAACACTATGATTGTATTAATAAGTTAACGAGAAATGTGTTTTTACGAGTAGTTACTATGTATCCCCGTTAACATATTTATATTGATTTATCTTTTTCACCCGGCAATTGCGGTGGTGATGCGGATGCGTTGTTCAAAGATGAAAATGAAAAGAAATGCAAGAATGTTCCACTTACCTTCTGGATGAGGAGTATGGAATCTGGAATTCGCCTTGCCTCTCACACAAATTCACTTCTTTGTATATATATTAATAATTGATTTAATGCGCGGTAATTTTTAATATTAATTTATGCGGGTTTGTATATTTATATATTATTTATAAGCGGTGAAATTATATTGATGCGGTAACAAGTTATAGGCGATGCGGTAGGTACTGATTCACAATGAGTACTGGTGGGGAAGAAAAAATGATAGGACCACAATATATGATTGCTGCAAGGGTCGGAAGAATTGTGACAATTTTTGATAAATGAAACATTTCGCACAAACCCTTTCACCTCCACATAGGAATAACCCGAAATCAACCATAAATTAGAATTGGCCCAAACATGCGGAATTTTGTGGTTTTTTTAAAATGTGATCGTCATCGCTGGCTCTAAAACCCAAGTCAAGCCAGCCTAGGTCTACCATAAACTTCTGCTGTTGCTGCGGTTCACCCGGATGCCCTTCGATGATCCTTTAAAATATTAGTCGTTATTCTCCATAAAAGTGGAAAAATTTTATGATACACTATTTAAAATTTAAGCGATACAAATCGAATATTAATAAATATCTATCAATAAATAAATTATCATCTTTTATATTTGCTAACTTTATTAGATATTTTGTAAATATGCGAGATCTTCACTTGCCGCATTTAACATAATTTTAAGAGAGAGAATGAAGGCATATTATTATGAATATGTGTAAATTAATCTTGTATTTGCGTTTTGTAAAATATGGGACTTCTATTTGAAAAAGATTAATTAAGGTGAAAAATGGAATATTATCAGTAGAGAACCAATGAATTACGAACGTTCAAACAGACATACAACGTAACTAAATAATTACTTCAATATATTATTGTTTGCTTTTAATTATAATTCCATACAACACTGTGGCGTCTCCTTGTATGGTATTTTGATTATTTCAATCATAAAATATCCATTCGATTCATACAATAATTAACAACGCATATGTATTATTTATTCTTATTACAATAATGATATAATACTCTAAGTATTTTCACAGCAACATTCTTTTATAAGACATTAATAGTTACCACCACATACACTTCATACTCGCGAATAACATATATCTACTTGTACACTGTATGACGTTACTCAAAGGGTAGCGAAACCACCATGCATTTGATATACTTAATTGTAAGATTCGTTAGAGTCAACTGAATGTCGACCATCTAGAATCGGAAAATAAGGGGGGAAAAAAGATGAGATTGGGCTTGAGGAGTAAACTGAGAATAATAAGAAGTGATGATAATAATAATAAATTTATTGCACAAAATATTAAAACAAAAATAATATGATTACAACATGGTTGAGTAGGATGATGCATTGTCTTTGCTTTGTGATTATGTGTATTATTTCTGTCCATATGAATTTTCAAATGTTTTGTAATAATGGTGAATAAATGAATGAAGTAAATAAATATACAAATCATTTTGTACAATGGGCGAGTTTATCGACGAGGTGCAATATCTTCCAATTAACTCAATCAAATTAAAACTAAAATAAAAAAGCGATTATAAAATAAGCCAAGTCTTAAAATGTATTCATAGAGAGAAACTAAAATATAAACTATAATGAAGTAATACATCAGTTTTAAAGACATAAAAAGATGTACAATTAGGGTTTTTGCTATAACAACTTGAATGATAGGATGGGGTAGTCAGGAGAATATAAAAATATGATCGCAAAGGTATTCCATGCGAATTAAAAAAGTTAAACTTCTCCTTAAGATGCAATGGATTAGTGGGATCTTAGATAATCTTTTGAAGAAGACAGAGAGTTTGTGAGCATTTTTACGTTAAGGAGTGGACTTCCAGTCAAGTCAAAATAATTCTGATACAAACTTTATTTCTTAAGTAATATGATAAAAATTGTGAGAAAGAGTGTTTATATACAAGATAAAACCAATAAAACAAAATAAAAACAAATAAACGTTAGTAAAAGCGTAGGTAGGTATCAAATAATTAGTATTTTGGTCGTAATTTAATTCCTTTAATAATATTCAAGTCAATATAATCGATAAGAGATTAACAATAATTACCAAAATACATTAAAATTAATTGAAACCTACGCCATATATAGTTAAAGCTATGTAGATAAAATAAAGATGCAGCTTAATCAATATTGTACACAATGTCTACTTTTTAATATACTAATATTATTCTTGTAACTATTAATATTATCTATTAAAAAAACAACTATAGACTTGTTAGGTTAGAATAATATGTTGATGCAGTCAGTAGCTCTATTATTGGTGTATTATTATTGAAATACTGTGTAGATATTAACATAACACTTAAGATACGATGTAAGTAATACTAGACAAGTGAAGAGTTTTATTGTCGTGTTTTGATTATGTTGCTGGAGGACTATTGATAACAAAATCGTGTTTATTTTTATTAAAAAGTTTAAGCTACTGATCCACGTAGGTAAATAAGTTTTAAAAACATTCATATCTAATATTATGAATTAAGAAAAATCAATTAAGATATTTTTTCCATATTTATATGGAATATGGTAACCAAAAAAAATAATAAAGGAAGTGCTATGATCTAAGACTTTCACGGCTGGCATTAACAGTAGCAATGTTTTCCTTTTCTAACTAAATGCTCGTCGTCTAGGCAGTCACTGCTGATGCAGAAAGCAATTCTTACACTCTCTCCCCTGAAGATGCCCGTCACAGACGATAATACGAAGATGAATACATTTCTACCGACAATAGTAAGGTTGTGGATATTGATTCCTTTAATCAGCTTTTTAATTTTTTTGGTGAATCGAACCTTAGTTCTATGTATTACATACAGATACGGTCTCATTTCAACCACTGTTCACTTAATTTAAAGTAATAAATATTTTAACTTTACTGTACAGGATTCCACAGGAAATACATATTAAATAAAACAATTAAAAAAAGCTTATCAGAAAGATCCCTTAAATAAGTTGTGTTATTATCGGAATATATTAAGTTCTGGTGGTTTGGGCTTGTACAATAAAATAATATGTTGAATGTTAAGCAAAGACGCTCTTCTTGTTATATTATCTATGATCTCACACTAATTGTCTTGTCTATCAAACGCTATCACTGGATCACTAATAAAATAAGGCGTTCAAACAAATTAATCTGTTGGTAAGACTGGTACCTACACACATATTATATTTGAATATCAAATACCTAGATACTTACATATTGTGATGATCCTACCTATTTTAAACCATTCTAAGCTCCGAATTTGCAACATCCTAGCTTCTAAACTATACCTACTGTAATAAATGATTCCCAAACTAGAATCGACAATCCTATTCGACTAGCTAAGAATTGTATGAATTTCCGCATTGTTGCAAATATACGTACGAAATATCGCGTTCCTAATTGAATTAATTAACGAATTTTGGCCTTTCGTGATCGTCTAGATTTATCTATTAACTATTTTCATAGATTTGGACCCAGTACGTTGTGTTTTGACGATAATTTTACCTACGTTGTGTATTTTTTTTTAAAACGCAAAATAAGTCACCTGAAATATACATTTCAATAATCAAAAAGAACAACAAAATCACAAAATCAATAAAACAATTTAAACATGAATTTTGATACATATTAACTCTGAGGTCAACTTTGACGTCAGATCACTTACCTTGAGGTACTGTAAAATAACATAATAAAATAGTGCATAATAAAACATAACGAAATATAACATAACAATCATCATAACATAAAATTTAAATAATATTATTCTATATCATCACGAGAATGTTGTATGGTAACTGGTTGCCGATCTATGTCCCTACATAAGATAACCGTTTCATAGTATCTATAGTCCATGTATGTACATATGTTCTACAACATACCTACTAATTCGTTGCGTCGTAAAGGACAGTGGCGCACCCAAAAACATAACTTTATTACTTTTGAATATTAATTAAATTTCAACACAATTGCTTTGACATCATTTTCGGAGACTATAACTACTGGTTGTTAATGCATGGAAAGCATGCTGTGTCCATGCTGAAGGAGCGCCGCCTTCGCTCCCTCACGTCTCAAAACTCGCCATGCCGTACTTTGAGCCCGAGTGCACTAATCTACACCCCGAATATATAAAATAATATATAATATGTATACTCCTTTGAACATGCAGCTATATATAATAAGAATAATTATAAATATATGTTAAGAAGCTTTGTCTTGGACCCTGGCGGGAAACGGGGCAAGACCAGTATTGACCCTTGTCTCGAAAGCTGAATCGAAGAGTGGGGAGCAGGGCTTGCTAACGGTACACCTACATTTCGAAGCAGGATTAGGACTGGAATTGTTAGTATATAGTATATGTTTCTACAAGGTACATAATACGTCTCGTGCATAATTGTATAATAATAATGATAAATATGTGGTTACGAATAGATCAAACCCACACTATAGACACAAGGTAGCTAGTCTAGTGTCGATAGGCAGAAGGGATCCATATCCATAAGGTAATCTCGACAAGATTTAGCTATAAAAGACTACATATTTATGGTGAGGTGAATTTAGGTATCATGTAAGTCAAATAGAAATATATTAAGACCAATAAATACATAAATATTACTTATGATTAGTGTCATGCAAAATATCAAATTTGTTCCTTCCATGATATCGCAGCAATTACAGCATGTTGAATAAGTAGAAAAATCCAGTAAGTTCGTAGAATACAAATGACATTCGACGATAAAATATGTAATTAAATTAATAATCAAATAATATCCTGATCAACGTACAACTTCTCTCCAAACTGCATAATCTTTCGTTATGGTAAAATAAATTAAATAAGAGTATAGTATTAGGTGGGTCGGTACTTCACTGCCGTCGGTCTAGTATTAGGATTGTGGGACGGTGCTATATAAATTCAGTCATAGGTACATACATAAAGTAGGCATACATAACACATAATTCCTTTGTTTTCAAAATCTGTAAAATTAAATAAATCCTTGTGTACGACGACTACTTTGTAGACAACAATATCCTCCTAAATATCACGACACCTAGATATAAATAAATTAATAATATTGAAAAATCTTATCTTATGACAGCCGGCAGGATCACGGATTTTAAATGTTAATTAAAAGTAATTTAGGATGATCTATATATATTCCCAAATGTGGAAATATCACTAAAATATAATGTACTAACTACTACGAAGGTGGGTAAATAAAAATATTAAAATATGTCGAGTTCAAACACAGAGATTAATATATGATTGAGTCCCACCTCTCCTAGGCTCAAAACTAAACTGCCCTGAGTAATATGTGTACTCTCTTCAGATCCTGAAAATGTCGACCCAAAGCAACAAAAAAAAACTACATCCATCTCTTCCGGACACACACCAAAATATACCTGTCTCTGTCTCCTACATAGCTAGTTGTGTTCGACAACCACTTGAGATCAAACTAAGTCTCATCCCTTTATTAATCACCTACTACAAACATTCGATCTAGGTATATGAAAATAATAATACTAAATTTACAATCTAAAATAATATTTACAATCTTGTATATATCCATTTCATCACATACCCCCCCTTGAGATTACGCTGAAGACAAAATGGCTGAGGCATTATCTCACAACCAATTATTTATTTTCTAATTATTTTTCATAATTATTTAATTCCAACTTTCGAGTCCGTCCCTGTTTATTCCGCTAGGTCGTAGGTACCTCGTCAGCTGCGCTCCTCTATTCAAGTAATCAATAATAATAATACATGCAAGCACATAATTCACCGATGCATCCACTTGAGAAATACTCGCTCAATATTATTGTCCCAACATAACTTAATATTTTAATATTCTGTTATATTTTATTATTTCGAGTTTCATTATTATTTATGTCATAACATCTATAGAACATAATATAATAATAACAAGTTTGTGCCAATACTTAAATATCCAAGTTGCATTTTGTTAAAATTCGTTTTCATGTAATCATATTCACACATCATTATAATTATCCATAGTCGTGGTTCTCTATAGCCCATATATGCATTCTTCAGGGTGATCCAATTCGCTGGTAACACCAATCTTGTACTACTCGCCAGATGTCTCATATCCATGATTCCTTTGCCGATGCAGCCAGTAGTCCTGCAGCACACAAATAGATACGCAAGTCGTCCTCTCCGTACCGACACAAATTCAAGACACTCAAAAACGGCGGCAAACCTCATCGTATCCAAGATGCTAAATGTCTTAATTTTCTAGAACACCCGTCCTCCCACAGGACACCCGAAAACTCACGGAAGAAAGTGGGAGACCAACTCTCCACCGGCAACCCATCCTAAATAACCATTCATCTCTCAGCACCATCACGCTGCGTCTCAGATGGGGTAGACAGAGAGAACGGAACGCTTAATCCTTCTATCTTGGCATTCATCCCTCGTTTCCACCACAGCCATACAATTTCTCACACAATGCATACCGATTTCTCATACTCAACACGCAGCCGTCCATAAGAATTCGATCCACGTGATCAAGCCACATAATTCTACAAGTAGTGCAACGTCCTCCTGCTAACCAGCAAAATGCGTGATAATATGTTGACAAAGTGCCTAAATAACTTCAAACGCGAACAGCTAACTCAAAATACCTATAATTACGTAAAATAAATCACCCATAATAATACCACAAATAATCAAGAGAAAGATAACATACTATGTTCTTGAACATACAGGGGTAAGTGGTGGGAACCCCTCCCACAATGTGTTTACGCACATTCACGCATATAAGATACAAAACGCAATATTTAAACGAGTTGCATTGACAATATCTACATAATACATCCCAATATGTTATTCTATAATAGGTATATAGAATTTCCCTTGTATCCAATATAACAGTCACCTAATGTATATACCTACATATAAGGTATATATATATGAATCGTCCTCATTCATTTCAAAAGTCCTGAAAAAAAACACTTATCTATTTCAAACTATATCACACACACAACTAAATATAATACACACAATTGTAACTCCATATGCACATATCATAATATTCGTTCCACTTGTAAAATAATAATAACTAAACACTTTATAGTTCACATCTTCACTCTAACACTATTGAATAATATTATTATAATATTTGACACCACAATTTTAAAATTATAACACATTAAATAGTTTATTCCATTTGTAACATCGATAGATCCGCAAGTGAATCTCAACCTGTTACATCATAGCGTTGTCCTTTCTTCTTACATTAGTCCTCTCCAGCAATTTATGTTATTGTACACCACTCTCTTTTGTGTTAACAGAGAGGATACAATGCTACACAATCCTATCTAGTCGTCTTTTGGTTTCCATAAAACTTCTATCATCGCTGTCCAAACTTTCCACCAAGTTTCTTGCAAGTAAATCATGTTGTTATCCTACCAATAAATATTCAATTGAAATAATTATCTCATTTTAGCGCACGCATAATTCCTAATACCCTTTGTCTCAGGTTTCTTTGTTCCATTCAGCAACATCACAATATCAGGCATACAGTTTAACAACCACTGATCGTATACATCCCGTTAGGTACTATAATATCCCGTATACCTATCTGCTTGCATCTTTATTTAAAACTATAGTTTTTTGTCATTCCAGTAATAATATTATTTCCACTCTCGTTCTTGGTTTTAAATATTATAACGTATTAATTAATATCTTAGTATCTATAGGTTGTACATCTTATTTCTCTATTTGGAAGACATGATGTGTTATATCAGCGAACACCAGCCTCTTTCTTCTTAGAATATTTTCATAAATTCGTTTCTTCTTCCAGTCCTCCATTTTAAAATGATAGATACCACCTTTCAGGGTACACAAAGAGTTCCAACGTTATCCAATGTGAAGCCCTTGGTTTTGCCCCCCCCGGGCTTAAAAGAGTGTAGGTTATCCCCTCCAACCTGAGCCTGTAAGAATGAATATCCACTATTTCTTCCAGCTAACCGTTTAACATATAACTGTAAAAATAATCACCTAAATCGTGATTTTATCAAAACCCATCATTCGATTATTGCTTATATACTTATCCGCTTCATTCATATATTGTATTATGTATGTTATCAGATACTCATAAAATCTGGTCTAATATTATTTCAAACTCAATAATATATTCACCATTCATACCCCGATAATAAATTTATTTCACACCCCAAATAATTAACTTGACAGAATTCTAAAAGTTTAAAAACAAACACTTAACTTACAAATACTGTAAAATGTTAAGACCATATTCCTCAAGAAATAATAATACTATACCTACCTATTCTAGTCCCTAGCAAACATCTACTTGATACATATAACGAACATCAAACTATATACCTATTATTTATCCATTTTACCCAAATACTATAATATCTAAAAATCCTAAAAACTCTAGTCATATACCCATATACATAAAATACACTTCGCATACATAATACCCATGTTTACAAGTCTACTTGGGAATATAAAATTCCATTTTTCTAACACCCAATCTTCTTATGAAAGTACATATTTTTGGTACCTATATACATTATTGAATAAAATAAAGAACTATTCAGGATTTCAACATATATATACCTATCCAATTTTATACCTGAATCACAAGCGCTCTTTATTAGACTATTCATAAGGACATAATTCCTAATGAACTCTTAAGGGTTCACTATTCTTATGCATAATGTTAGGTATATACCTATAGATAGCCAAACATAAATATAATATCATGTTGCCTAATTCGACTAACACTATAATCCATGGGTAACCAACCCGCGGTTCTCGAAGTAAAAATCATCAACCAATTTTCTCACTACATCTACCAAGTATAAATTTTATTCCTCCCCTCAAAAACCAAACACATTCCTCTGTCCATAACCCAGTTCTACTCCTCAAAACCCATTTATGCTCTCCCCCCCTCCAATATTCATGATTTTAGTTATTTATCATCGCAAACCCAAAACCCACTTCTACTCCGTAAAAACCCAGTTTATATCTGCAATGACAGACATAATATTCTGGTCTTTCGGCACCATTTGTGATGACCCTACCTATTTCAAACCATTCTAAGCTCCGAATTTGCAACATCCTAGCTTCTAAACTATACCTACTGTAATAAATGATTCCCAAACTAGAATCGACAATCCTATTCGACTAGCTAAGAATTGTATGAATTTCCGCATTGTTGCAAATATACGTACGAAATATCGCGTTCCTAATTGAATTAATTAACGAATTTTGGCCTTTCGTGATCGTCTAGATTTATCTATTAACTATTTTCATAGATTTGGACCCAGTACGTTGTGTTTTGACGATAATTTTACCTACGTTGTGTATTTTTTTTTAAAACGCAAAATAAGTCACCTGAAATATACATTTCAATAATCAAAAAGAACAACAAAATCACAAAATCAATAAAACAATTTAAACATGAATTTTGATACATATTAACTCTGAGGTCAACTTTGACGTCAGATCACTTACCTTGAGGTACTGTAAAATAACATAATAAAATAGTGCATAATAAAACATAACGAAATATAACATAACAATCATCATAACATAAAATTTAAATAATATTATTCTATATCATCACGAGAATGTTGTATGGTAACTGGTTGCCGATCTATGTCCCTACATAAGATAACCGTTTCATAGTATCTATAGTCCATGTATGTACATATGTTCTACAACATACCTACTAATTCGTTGCGTCGTAAAGGACAGTGGCGCACCCAAAAACATAACTTTATTACTTTTGAATATTAATTAAATTTCAACACAATTGCTTTGACATCATTTTCGGAGACTATAACTACTGGTTGTTAATGCATGGAAAGCATGCTGTGTCCATGCTGAAGGAGCGCCGCCTTCGCTCCCTCACGTCTCAAAACTCGCCATGCCGTACTTTGAGCCCGAGTGCACTAATCTACACCCCGAATATATAAAATAATATATAATATGTATACTCCTTTGAACATGCAGCTATATATAATAAGAATAATTATAAATATATGTTAAGAAGCTTTGTCTTGGACCCTGGCGGGAAACGGGGCAAGACCAGTATTGATCCTTGTCTCGAAAGCTGAATCGAAGAGTGGGGAGCAGGGCTTGCTAACGGTACACCTACATTTCGAAGCAGGATTAGGACTGGAATTGTTAGTATATAGTATATGTTTCTACAAGGTACATAATACGTCTCGTGCATAATTGTATAATAATAATGATAAATATGTGGTTACGAATAGATCAAACCCACACTATAGACACAAGGTAGCTAGTCTAGTGTCGATAGGCAGAAGGGATCCATATCCATAAGGTAATCTCGACAAGATTTAGCTATAAAAGACTACATATTTATGGTGAGGTGAATTTAGGTATCATGTAAGTCAAATAGAAATATATTAAGACCAATAAATACATAAATATTACTTATGATTAGTGTCATGCAAAATATCAAATTTGTTCCTTCCATGATATCGCAGCAATTACAGCATGTTGAATAAGTAGAAAAATCCAGTAAGTTCGTAGAATACAAATGACATTCGACGATAAAATATGTAATTAAATTAATAATCAAATAATATCCTGATCAACGTACAACTTCTCTCCAAACTGCATAATCTTTCGTTATGGTAAAATAAATTAAATAAGAGTATAGTATTAGGTGGGTCGGTACTTCACTGCCGTCGGTCTAGTATTAGGATTGTGGGACGGTGCTATATAAATTCAGTCATAGGTACATACATAAAGTAGGCATACATAACACATAATTCCTTTGTTTTCAAAATCTGTAAAATTAAATAAATCCTTGTGTACGACGACTACTTTGTAGACAACAATATCCTCCTAAATATCACGACACCTAGATATAAATAAATTAATAATATTGAAAAATCTTATCTTATGACAGCCGGCAGGATCACGGATTTTAAATGTTAATTAAAAGTAATTTAGGATGATCTATATATATTCCCAAATGTGGAAATATCACTAAAATATAATGTACTAACTACTACGAAGGTGGGTAAATAAAAATATTAAAATATGTCGAGTTCAAACACAGAGATTAATATATGATTGAGTCCCACCTCTCCTAGGCTCAAAACTAAACTGCCCTGAGTAATATGTGTACTCTCTTCAGATCCTGAAAATGTCGACCCAAAGCAACAAAAAAAAACTACATCCATCTCTTCCGGACACACACCAAAATATACCTGTCTCTGTCTCCTACATAGCTAGTTGTGTTCGACAACCACTTGAGATCAAACTAAGTCTCATCCCTTTATTAATCACCTACTACAAACATTCGATCTAGGTATATGAAAATAATAATACTAAATTTACAATCTAAAATAATATTTACAATCTTGTATATATCCATTTCATCACAATATGTACCAACACTCAGTATAGCCAGGTGTCTTATCGTCATAGTTTATGGAAAATATTAAGAAAATAATAATTGTACCTATCTCCCAAGAACAGCAACGTTTTTCTTACTAGCAACGACTGAAAGAAAATGTCTGTCAGCAACTATTTTTTAATCTTTAACAATTGTGGTAGGTATACTTACACAACAAACGAAAAATTGTATACGATTTTAATCTTATACTGACTAATCTGTGATTAAAACATTACATATTGATACACTTGTATCATTATATATTTAGATACTAAATACTTATTCACCTTTGTATTGTTATTCAATGGTCTGGTTTGACTCCTACTGTGTCGGCTGTGTTCTGTTTCACCCCAAGGCACACACAATATCATCCCACTATTCAATTCTCAATAGCCAATACTACATAAACTAGGTATATAGGTTTAAATTTAAATTTATTATCACAAATAATTAATGATATAATATGTAATTAATTATTATTTTAAATCTCAATATTCATTCTTATGTCTCTGGTTAAAACAGGCGTAAAACAACAATAATCAAACTATCATTAATAATAATTTGAATACACAGTTTTTATTGATTTTGTTACATTAATAATTACTATTTATATTGATTCTGTTTATTGACATTTTAATTATGCATTTATAGTCTATTACATTAGAATTCTATCATAATTGCTATTATAATTGTTTTTAAGAATATATAGCTAAAGAGTGTAGGATATTAGGAACATTTACTGAAAAAGACTAACTTATCGTGATTATTATAGAAACTTTCTTACATTATATTAATTACATTAAGAGTATTTTTGTGCCTGCCTACGAAAATATTCATTGCAGGATGAATCTAATGATTTTGTATAGTTAAATGATTAAATGTGAATTAAGTGGGTGGATTAAAAAAACTTTTCAGCTTGAATTAAAGAAAAATGACCAAAATTGTGAGATTATTGTCTTAAACAGGATTATACAGTTTACATTGCCACACAACCTCAATAGTGGCGTGGAAGCACCACGGAACATCCTCCATAGACCAAGTTGAGCTTAGAAGACTTACTTTTGCAAATGATAAAACATTTAGGCAACGCTGCCATTTTATTGGAGACATTTAAATAATTATATTATACAGATATTTTATTATCGACGATTATTATTAAATGTAAATTTAATTGAAGTTGTACGTAATAGAGTCAACTTTTATATTCGATAACTAAATAATAGGTAGGTTCATCAAAATTACAGAAATAAATTGAAAGGTTAAACACCTAGAAATTGTAAAAATGTACAAACATAATATATTAAATAATGAATTCATTGACAGAAGCAACTTCATGAGACGTAATTAATAAAAATTGTAATAAATGATTTGTGTTTGTTTGACATTCCTTCCCTACACGATACAAGGTGAACATTAAGGACACAGTGAAATAACAAAATATTCACATGGTGAAAATGTAGAGCGCTATATAAAAGTTATTGTATGCATCGTAATAAAACGGGGAGGTGGAATTTAAAATATTTTTATACTCATGCATTAGTCGCTAATTCGACCTGTGGGTCATAACAAAACAAACAGAAATTAACAAACATTCACTAAATAGGAGTATCAGACATCTGCCCGGGAGAGGAAGTGTTTAATTATCATTTTAAATTGAATAAAAACTTTATTTAATATCGCATTGTATGTGCCTACTAATAGTGACTATGTGTGTTGTATGTACGTGCGCTCGATGTGAACCATTCAGATGCTCTACGCTCTACGGTAACAGAGTTAATTGAAGAACAATCCTGGGAAAATATACTAAAACGAACGTACGAAATACGTGAACCGTAAAATTTTCTAACAAAATTTTGGTTAAATATGCGCTCTCTATTCAAACTACACTCGGTTTGCGACAAATATTATATTTTTGTGATGATAGTATTACAAATAATAAAAATTATTTTTGTGACGATAGTATTACAAATAATAAAATATGAAATGCATCAATTGCCCAATGAGAAAAAAAATCTCTGATATCCACGTAGAAAATTGTTAAATTATGTAGATTTTTCTTTTTTCATGACAAAGGATCTAAATCGAGTGAATAATGAATTTAGTGAATAATATTTTAAAAGATTAGCTGATTTCTATATTTTTTTTCACGGAGGAAATTCATAGAAAAGAGAGAAAGTTAAAAACTAAATAATTTTTATGTTTTCATATATTTCAATACCGAAGGCAAATTTTTTCAAGACATATTTTTTCGTAGTTGAGTGTAACAAGCAACAAAAAAGCCCTTAGCACCATGTATTGCTCTGTAGACCTAGGGAATCACATATTGTTATAATATTTTTCGTAGATGAGCGTCATGATTGCCTGACAAACATATCGCCTTACGATATCCTTTTCTGCCCTCAGCACCATGCCCTTTATGCATTACTCTGTACTGTATAGGCTGGGAAATCTTATATTATTGGAATATATTTTGACCACATAACAAAGACGCATTGTTTTTGGTATATTGCAGAACTGTGATAAGGTATCTCGGAGGTTTTATTATGTGATGCTCACGTTTGTTCAATCTATTATACTCATTGTTTGTTTCTTATTACTTATTACGTAGTTTGGTGTGTATTTTGTAGTCCGACTTTACTATAATATATACTTTCATACACATCATTAATAATATCTACACACATACATCATATTATATAATATTATATACAAGTCTACTATGTAAATAGATATATACCTACTTATTATACTGTGCTTTGTGTAGGTATTATTATTATTTATATATTCATTATTAAGTGTTTAATATTCTTATTATTATATTATATAATACGGGCCAAGGCTTGGGTTAAAATTATCTCACTTTAAGTTTATTCTAACGATAATATTTTCAAGATCATGGCTGCTAATCTTTTGTTTGTTATCGAGAAATTTAATTCAACAGTCTGTTGTAGGTATCTAGATATTATCAATCACAAGAAAAGTGTGAATTTTATTATAAACAAGCTTGTTTACTTTCTAACTGTTTTAGATAGCAAAAAATTATAGTAAAAAAAAATGTTTGTCGTGTTTTTTGTGTTTGAAACATTTACAAAGATACGACTGTACACTTTTTGTCATAACTCGAGTTATGGGAGGGTGTTTGCGCTTGCGAGAGTTCAGGGAGGGTGTCTCGGGGACCCTGGATTCATCTGTTATTCCATAGGGGAATTTTTTTTTCCTACATTCCTAATATGGTAAACGCTACTTTTGGAGATTGGATTAGTGGACTTTGGTGGGTTGTATATTTTTATATTTTTTATATTTTTTGCATTTTTCGCATTTTATACTTTTTTACATTTTTCGCATTTTTACAATTTTTTGCATTTAAAACATTTTATACATTTTTATAATTTTTTACACTTTTTTTACACTTTTAAATTTTAACATTTTACACATTTTTTTGCATTTATATGTCTTTTAACATTTTAAGTCTCAAATTTATGTTTATTAGATTGGTAAAAGGGGGATATTAATTGGTTTGTCTATTGTTGTCTTTGAATGTCAATACTAATTGTTTCAACTGTCTGATCCTTACTGAATAAATAAAATAAAAACTCAAGTATAAATATGCTCTCCTCTGTCGCAATAGGTACATTCCTATAAAAATCATAAACTTAATTTTTGCAGTTATAGAAGAAACAAATTTTTAGAAAGGCGAGGTTAGTCACTATTAAGCATCCTAACAATTACTATGTATGTATCTTAAGGAGCACATTTTTTTTAAATTGCGGTCTTGTTATGTTTAATGTATTTTACTATTTTGAGATGCTTTACCAAGACTTTTTAATAAGTTTCTAGCCTTTTATAGAAAAGCGTACATTTTGAAGAACTTAATCAAAAAAATATTCTCGTCCTCACTACAACTTTTTATTATTTCAACATTAGAAATGAAGGAATTTTTTATTCACTGCACGATACTCAATTATAATCAGACATGCCGTTTGCAACCACTACAGTTTCGCTGAATCAGTTCGTTCGAAATTAGAAAATATTTTTAACAAGAGATAGTATTGGAAATTAGATAGTTTCACTTCTTGACACCTAACAGTTTTAAAGGCACACCCAATGTGTTATGAATATACCGTGCGTTAATATATTAATATAGTTTCTTTATTTTATGCATATCCAAAGACACATTGATATATTATGTATTGAAATAATCTTATAGAAATGTTGACTGTGACCTCTAGATTAAAAGAGAAAGACCTTGATACCTGAGTCACGTCCCAGTAATGATCTGAGATCAATAAGATCATCCTCTATCTGTTATAATATGCTAATAATCATCATTAACGCTACAGCCATCATTGAGAAACCGTGATCTATTGAGGAGTGTGGAAATGTAATTGCAGACTTTATTACGGTGGTTTTTATTACTACTACTAATATTATTATTATATTTTATTGCTGTTATTATTTTAACTTTAAAAAAGGCAAATATAAACACGTAGATATTTATTGAAATATTTGTTCGTGATCTACAGCACTCTTATTTCAATATGGGTGGTTGTATACTTTATGAAATAATTGCGAGTAAGACACTGGGATAGTGTGACGGAGGCTCTTAAGGGTACGATATAAAATGGAGGATTTGAGGTATTAAATCGAGGATACGAGGAACTCATATCCTCATAAAATACTCTAGATATGGATTACTTGAACGACGAAAATAAATTGTGAAAACAATTGAGATTGTTTATTTAACAACTAATAAGTAGGTTCAAACATTAATTTATAATCGATAGTCTAAGCGTAATTGTTTAAGTTATTTTAAGTTTGAGAGGTTTTTTTATTTATTTTATTCGTACTGTACATTGATTGTATCATCAATTGTGTCATTAACAAAGTGTCATTAAATTATAAGTCAAACAATTCAATTCTGGATAAGATCAGCCGTAATATAATCAACATCATTGTATGCAACGTGCAACATTAAATAATCATCTCACTACATTGTCTAAATATTGTACATTATTTGATAGCAATGTTATTTAACATACATCTCTTTCAATTATTTTGGTTTGTAATGTACACTAATAATTAATAAACCACCAGTAAGTATATTCATTATTCAGCGAAATGAAAATTTTATAAAAAAAAATAATTGCAAATCACGTTGTTCAAATCAGTTTTAAGGTTCATTTTTAAATATTACAATGGGTAAATGAAATATGCATCAAAATAATCTTTGTATTGTTCATAACGTTGAGGTCCTTTTGATTGTTTTTATTTCTGATTCAAGATAAGAGAACATTTAACGATCTTAAAATTATTATTATTGATCTGTAATACTAGATAATATAATAAAATATTAATGATTCTTTCTCAATTCCTGCCATGCACGACTTAGCTATACCTACGAGTAATCCTCCCTTCGCATACTTGGTATAATCATCTGAAGTAATCAGGTTCCACTTCTTATGTCCATTTTGATTTATAGATCATCTCATCGGTTGATGAGTTGTGTTAATTGTACATAAGTCTTGAATGCAACTTATTTATACATATATAAAATAAATATATACTGCGATCTGTATATACATTATTTGTTTGTGGATACTACTTGCTGTACAGTTGATATATACTTAATATATGATATTAATAAGTTGAATAGTGAGTACTATGTAGAGGCAGTACAGTGATACAATAAAATGTAGTAGGAATGGAATGACAGACATATCCGGTATTTCTCCTGGTGGTGGCGTTAATCAGCTGCTTTCCCAGACTATCACATTTACTTTATACTATCAATTGTCTATGTACTATTCATTTTCTTACATCTTTATTAATTTTGTATCAAGGAACTATCATTCCTTTGATAATTAGCTTCTACAAAGATCTTCTAATAAATCATTTCCTATAATGCCTATCTTGTACTTGTACTATCAGCATTTCCATAAAAAAAAATACGCATTACCAAACCAAATTACAAATTATCACAATACTGTCAAAAACTGTTCGATTATATCAGAAACCTCGATTGGAGAACCATGTCTCAAAATGCAACATTGTGTAAAATCTAATCGGATGAAGTGAGAAAGGTGTCCCAACGCTTACGAATTGGCTCTAGGCTGGCTTAAGTAATCACTTTCGGTGTCCATGGACAACGTTCACCAATTCCACCATTCTCACTGTCACGATTTAAGGTCCACCAATCGAGAGACGCTTTATGCAAACCTTAGAAGCAACCATCTTTTTGGGATCTCATTTTTTAGATCTCAAATAGATCGCGATCTCCCGTCTAAATGGGATAAATATCAGATAAATATAGAGTGTATCTTTTTCATTTAGAGGAGTACCTACTATGGCATTATTCATATATTATTATGATGATGTTCAAACATTGAAATCATATATAGGAACAGAATATTAATAAATCGGAGTTAGATAGTTTACACAATAATAGTAGTGAGTACATAATTTTTATATGACAAGTGACAACAATCTTTCTTAGAAGGTCGCCATTCTCGGCATGTGTTGAATATTGAAGACTTCAATGTCGTATGGGCAGAGCTCGGAGTACCGCTCCCATCGTGTTATTGCAAAATAATACTACACATAAATCTCTAATATGTAATAATCTCATTATAAATAATTGAATATATTTGTGTAATATGTATATCTGTCTATTTGTCTTTTATAAACGCTTATATTAGTGAAGAAATAGAGAAATCAATGTCTTGTTTGCCAATTTAAATCTTTAGGTGTATTCTGCCTAAAAAATATTCGGAAAGTTTTCATATTCGAAAAAATAATATTTTCGTTTAGAGTTCCTTCCTACAGAGAATATCCGAATACACATGTCAGTTTTTTATGTATAGTTAGTCTGGTGTCTACCTCATTAATTTGTGGACTATTCCATTATGATAGATATACGTTTGCCAAAAAGAAAAAAATGCCTGCAGTTCAGTTGCCTTTATTCAGTTTATTTTTTATTACCTGGGTGAAGCCGTGATAAAAGCTAGTACAAGTAAGAATTGATAAATTTATTTGAACAAATATTGTATGACATATTATTATTATTGAGTAAGTATGTACAAATCCTATACGTGAGATATTTTTCTATATTTTTAGTGATGATCGATTTGAACAAATTGTAAATGAAGGCCACATTATACGTTCATCTTCAAATATAACAGTGGGATTGAGGACACGATATCTGCCTACTACATAATATTATTATATCCTTACTAAATTAATTCTCATAGATTCTAAACAATTATGTACTTGGTGAAAATGTCAAGTCGACGTCGCTATTTCTAGAATTCTCTAGAAATTCTTCATAGTGCCTTTTCAAGTTTCCCTATATTACCTGTTTATGAAGAAATAAAAACAATATTATTTTGCATTGTACAGTAATTTTTTACAAAATATTATATTTTATTGTAACATGTATTTTGCACCATGTTGTCACTGTGTAAGAATATATTGTGTTTGTTTTGCAAGATATCAATGTGTCCTGTAATTTGGTAGGTAATCTTAAAAGATCACATATTAAAACATATAACATCTTCAATTCAGTGATGATTTTATGTGGTAAGCCACCTTAACATATAATTAAGATTAAAATATTTTTTAGCGTTCAAAAGTTTCCAGGATCAAGTAAATTTTCAAGATAAATTGGAATCATTCAGTACAATTTTTTATCTATTTCATAGTAGGTACCTAAACATACATGGTGGAATATCTTCATATTCTTACCCATACTTGAATTAAATTAAAATACCTCATCCCCATATATAGGATTGCGTACCAATAACACTCGGACTTCTACTGGCAGTATCGCTAAGGAGTATAAATATTGGAATTGAAATACAAATATTGTAATGAATAATTATAATTTTATTGCCATTGTGTATCCAATACTACACTATTAATAATTTTACTGCAGACATTAAAATCATAATACTAATGCGCCTCCATTTTTACGTAAAATAATAATAATACTGTATGTGGAGGAAAATAAATGTTCTTTATTAGGTACTTATTATATCCTGCAATTATTGGAAAACGTAAATTGTATATCAGTGCTACAAAATCAATTTGTTTTATTCAGGAGCATAATGCGGCATAAAATCTATACAGTTACTTTTAACTATTATAAAAACATAGTTTATTCATGATATTAAAATGAATACAAATAATTCAAACATTTAATAAGTTTCATATTTAGCACAAAATCTTTTTATTAAGTATTTTTTTTGTCTCTTATTTCTATTTGAACAGATAAGACTGAAAACTAAGAAATCTAAAAAATAGGAAGCTCTTTATATAATTTTTTTCTATATTAATTGTTATGATTCACACATCAAAATGTTTTTATTAAATATTCAAAACATACCAACCGTATAACTTATATATACCATCATGTCATATATCAAAACTCTGTTAATTAGTAGGCTAATTGTATATATGATAAACATGCAAGTCGTGGCCTTTGAATCAATATTTTATGTCCCGGAAAGTTACCTGTCTTCTACAGATTCTGTCTTGGTACTGCCTCAGAACAGACAAAAAAAGTCTAATTCCATTTCTTATAATTGTTTTCAGAACACAGTTATTAGGTTAAGAAAAAGTAGTGTTTAGTTATATTGATTTGTGAAGTAGTATAGTTTGATATTGTTGGAAATAAAAAGGAAAGAAATTGAAATTGTAAGTTTACAGCATACTCGAAAACTTATATAAAAGAGAGAGACACGTATTATTATTCGTCGAGAATTTTACGGATGATGATTTTTTAGCCAATTTGACACACATCCCTACTTGAAATATTCATTTTAAGTTGGTATGTGAATATCGTATATTATGCATTATTAATACATATATGTAATAAAGTAGGTTCTACAAACAATAAATAAGTAGCCAATACTGGTAGACAATGTGTAGATATAGATAACTTGTTTTTATTTTATTCTATGTACAATAATGCCTACTAACAATTATTATTTCAATCAATGATTACAAGGATTGATCTCATTACCAATTACTATAATGATCTCTAGATCTTACAATAAATTCATGCAATCAACTTTGTACCGTACTGTAACTGTAACACACAGTTTATATATCTACCTAAATAATTTATATTATCAAGTTTTGTTATTTATTCAATAATGAGTAAAAATTACTCCATGGAGTACCAGGCAATGAATTTGTCTTCCACTTTTTTGCAACTTTTGCAATTTTCTGATTTTCCTGTAATATTTTGGTATTCGTAATACATTACAAAAAACATTAAACATCTTCAGAGAGATGACACCCATCCTGATTGATTTTTTTTTAAGAACCACACCGATGATATGAATGTTTTTTTTTTTTAATATTTATTTTCTGTAAGATTATTATTATTGATTTTTTACTATTATGATTTGGTTTTATTTTTTTAATCTTGGGTTAGTTGGGAGAAATCGCGCCTTTGCGATAAACTCGCCCCCTGTACATTGATTGTATCTAACTTGAATATTTACTTTTTAATTAATTCTTTGTAATCAATGTACAGTAAAGAATAAATAAATAAATGATATAGATCGATAGGCAATGAGTAGATATAGGCATGTAGCATTTATTATATTATATTTTCTCATTCTTTTTTTATAATTTTTCAAAATATGTCTTATTAAAGGCGAAAATTTTTGCCTTTCATCTTATAAAGAGCTATGCCATCCTTCCTGAATGTTAGAAAAGAGCAAGCTGCTATACCATCACGGCATATCCTAGTAGACTTATTGAAAGTAATAAACACGTAGATTGTCCTTTCCGTACCCCTAAAAAATAAGACTTTCAGTATGGGTGACGTGCCCATCGCTGATTGTAGATGTTCATTATCTTGTACGTGAGATTTTACGAACATTTGAAAACTTACGGCAGGAAACCTATTTTTTACCGGGAACTCCACAGGGTGTCGGGGTGTGCACAATATGGCGTAATCAAATGAAAATATATATACCTATAGTCGTACACTGTACACTGTGATGTAATATATGTACTTGTAGTTAAGGATCTTGTAATCTGCACTGTTAAACATAAAATATGTGATGCATTGGATGATACTTAGTCCGCTTGAAGATATTGTACGTATCTATATTATTTGACGGTCATCGTAATTGATCATATCAACTAATATAAGGTACATTTTATTGCTATTGTATGCATTAATATTATTTATTATTTTATCATAATTATAAACCTGAAGTTTTCTGGAAACACTAATAATGTTCTTCCATCTGTTTTGTTGATCTTCCGAAATGGTGATGTTTCATAGGTTTGTTGCAGACTCTTGTATTAGTATATACTTACAGAGACATCTGCCAATCAGAGTAGAGTTTGCACATACGTATAAGTACACTATTATATAGGTAACTACATATTTAATACTCGAAGGAAGAAGAATTGTGGGCGGGCGAATATTGCGAATTGATTTGTTGAGCATCCTGAATTAGCTTTCATCAATTTACTATTAACTTATTAGTCATCATCATCTTTATATATGTATAACAAAACAAAATAAATAGGTACATAATTAAAATGATCAATAAATAATCGCTCTGTCCATCCCTTCATGATATCTCTCATAATATGTGTAGTATTCAGTGGACTCATTGCATGCAATGATCATTTAGGCTGTTCTCTCCGTGCCGTAAGATATTCAGAATATGCGGCTATCAGTTCAACTTATAAATTATAAAATGGAGCACTACAGTATGAATACGCGTTAAAAAATGGCTCGCAAGTCTAATATTACATGTACCTATACATAGTGTACAGCACACTTTTTATTCCATACCTAATATCGTATAAAAATATACAAACGAATTAAAATATTAATATATTTTGTATGTACGTGAGTATAATCGGTTTATTTCCATTGTGACCAGCTATGCTAATTTATTTATTGTAGATGTTATCTCATACTTATGGAGGTATTACTGGTACAATATATAATATATGGTATATGCGGTGTCATAGTATTATGCCATTGTTTTATGTGTGACCGATAATAATATTGTTTATGACCCAAATGCATCCATTATTAATTATCCTTATATTGTATTCACACTGCAGTAAGCAAGTCCGTTAGTATTACTATAGCCTCGTAACATGACATGATAAAGGGAGTTGCTTCAAATTTTGAATTAGGATCTAAATACAATAAGAGTAACTTTGTTCTTTGAGTGGTTGTCCCATAAAATACAAAAGAATATTATTTATGTGTTATATGGCTAAAATCAGCTCACATGGTTTAGAAAAATATATAAAGTGATACATGGACAAGAATAGTTTTAAAATGTAAGTGATTTTTGTTCATATAGTTTCTAGAATTTCTTGACTATTGTTTCAGGGATATTTATATAACTTTTATTGTTATATGCTTATCTTACAACCTACCCTTACTTATGCTAAAAAAATGAGCAGGTTATTAGTGAAAATGTAAAACTTAAGAAATATTCGATAATTCTGAATCAAATACTGAATTTTAGAGCAATTTTTTAGTCTTAAAAAACTTGTCATAAAAGGATATAAAACTTCAATTAAGTACATTAATTTATAAATGGTACTTTATTTTCAATTTATTCAATTATAAACAATACCTCAAAACAGCAACTAAGGTTGCTGGTGTCAGAGGCGTGCAGTATTACAAATCTGGTAAAACAATTCATAAATTTAAATTATTTGATATTATAGTAAAATATAAGACACCAGAGCAAAAAATCACAGAACAGCAACACTATTGAAAACAAAAAACACAAAACACTATTACAAACATAAGTAGAAACATAGTATTCATCTTCATCTATGATTAATTTCAGATGGATGTTTATTAACATGATTTTATATTCACAAATAAGTTTTTGAACAAATTTCAATAACGAAATTATGGTATCTTAGCTGTTTTACCTTATGGTGGACCTAACAACCTAATTGAATATTGACTGAAAAAAGTTGTTTCGCAGCAAATGTGTCTAAAAACTAAACCAATAACTTTGAACATAAAGGTATTGCAACATAGAACAGTGCTAATAATTATAATAAATAACTAATAAGTATAAATAAAAATATTATGTAAACTATACCGTGGGAGGATATTCAAATCAACATGATAATTAATACAATTGGCATTAGGATTTTGGCATATCATTAATTATTTTGGCGCCTGGCTAATTAATATGACACTATGTATAATAAATAATAATAATAAATAAATATAATGTTTATTCAGAAATTAAAAACGATATTATTGTGAAACTATTTGTGGTGATAGTTGACATAACATTTATTGTGTCTTTTAGCTCATTGCTTTTTGTTAGATTTAGCGCGCTATTGAGAAGAAATATTAATTTTCATTTATCTATGAGAATGATGAAGAATCTCCTTTTCAAAAGAATTTGATAATTATTATCCATGTAGTGTAATTTTCTGTCTTGTTAATACGAAACATTATTTCGTATCATCATGGAGTTTCCCACAAGTGGTCAGGGGACCAACTAAACGTAATAAACATGCAAATTGTCCTCTCCGTGTCATTCAAAGTTAAGACATTTAGGTTGATGGCAAACCTCATCGAATTACATTTAAATTTGAACTATTTGAAATAATTTTCAAAAATGTTATTAAAAGTTCTACTACTTTTTGAGCTACATTAAATAACAAATTCTTGTGTAGAAAATGAAGATCGCACTATATATCTAATAATGATGATTACCTGTTTATATATTACAGGTAGCTAGGTATTTATAGGTAGTATTGATTAATAATAGTCTTACTGGACGGTGTGGCACGACCAAGGTGATATTGACTCATATTGTATCTATCTACTTAATATTATTATATACACCAGCTTAAAATCCGGCTTCGCTTGGGGAATAAACTTCAAATTGAAAAAAAATAGTGTGGACAAACTTCCCGAAAAATATTGAAATAAATGATAAAAAAATGCTTAAGATGAAACTCTTTTTTTGACATAATATTAAGTCCATGGTTTGTGGAAATAAAAGAACTTTTTATGAAAGTTTAAACGTTGCAAATTTTACAAAATGACTTCTTTTTGATTTTGGTATTATTATTGAAAATTGTTTGAAATATTGTGTAAATTATTTTTATTACATTTTATTGGTTGTAATGATGAATAAACAAATTAATAATATTTTTTTTTTTAATTAAAGAATTAGTTAATTATGTACTACAACCACTTTAATTTAATTTAAATTAAAGTGGTTGTAGTACATAATTAACTAATTCTTTAATTAAAAATGTTTCGTGATTACCACATAGTTAGTGCCAACAAAATCAAACAAATTAATAATACCCTCAAAGGGTGCCTAAAGAAGACATTAATTTTTATTTTACTTTATTTATTGGTAAAAAGTACAAAACAGACAACAACTATAAATATGGTTTACAAAAATGAAAAAAGTCGTTCATAACTCTAGCTGTCATCCACAAACAAGTACCACAGTTAAGTCAATTAAGTATTCCCATATTATTTGTCTAGTGAATGTGATAATCCTGGAACTATTTGCATCACAAATATGAACTCACTCTAAAAATATTCATTATCATGAATATAATGTAAGATATGTTATGTATTATAATATAATATGTATATTGATCATGATGCTATATATATGTAGTAGTATAGATTTCCTTGATATGCCTCTTTAGTGACTAACGTGGGAACATTACGATGTAACTTCTACAGCGGCCAGAAAAGAAAATATTCACTCAGTGTGCAATAAAATAACAGATCGGTGATTAATATGACTCAAAAAGAACATCAGTTAATAATAACAGCGATTTCGATTAAAAATATTAAGATTGTTGTCGCAAATAAACTGACCATTTTTTTTGTATTTAACTTTACAAATGTACGATAATCAGGTTCAATAATAATACATACATAATTTACTGTTATTTCGCATGATGATTGCAATAAAAAAAAATATTGAAGACGTCAAGTCGTATTAATTAATATGTACCTAGTCAACTAACTATCATTTCTATGGACCTAAATATCCACCCCAAATATGTCAATGATAGATAATATTGAGTAGGTAGGTACTTGTGCCATGTCGAAATCACTTTGTGTTATTTTACATACTAGCCTTGGTTATGTTATAAAACAACTAAAATTTTAAACTTTTGAATTCGATGATAATAACTGCTTTTAAAAGTTTTTCATATTTTCAAATTATGGTAGAATCTGTACATAAACAGAATGTATCTACCTTAACAATAACAATGTTTAGCAGTAGTGAAAATACTTGAATATTTGCCTGCACTGCCATCTTCTGCATTAATTATGAATATATATAATAATGTTTGGCATGCAATCGAGAATTCGAGGTATTAATAAATAATCCATGTAAATTGTGATTAAAAATAATAGTGATTGTTATTTGATTCCAAACTTAATATCTACTACCGCAGACAGACATTCTGACGTTGCAATACCAAACTGCTTTTATTTTTTTGATTTTTTTTCTCGTTGTCTTGCTCCAATGAAACAGTTTTACTGATTTTTTATCTTGCTCGTTTATTATTTAATATCAACTGATAATGTTGAGAATTTAAACTTGCAGACGTATCTTCATGTTTTTATGCTGAAATTCGACAGTGCCTAGTTGAGTGTGCTATTTATACTCGTACATTTTGTAGTTTTTATCATGTCCGTTTATCTTTATTGTATTCGCAAGAATTTCACTATTAATCTTTTAATGTCTAAATGTATTATGAATATTGGCTTATTTATTTATAAATAAAATACAAAAATAACCTTACAGTTTTTTATATACACATTTAAGGTTCTTTAATTAAAATATTAGAAAAGATAATATTTAAATATTAGAGTTTATCAGGGTGTGTTTAGCACAAACTAAATCTTGAGTTTGACTATGAAATGATTTTGAAACACTTGTTTATGTTGAAACCCATTCACTTCGTTGTGAAGTAAAACACATGAAAGTTATAGAGGTGTGTGCAAATATTAGTAGGTACTTAAGTTTCTGAAATAAGTTTTAGATTATCTTCATTAAAATTCGAAATCCATTTTCTATTTTACATAATATATTTGTGTTATTGAACCATTTACAAGAATATCTCAAAAACTAAACAAAATTTAATGAGACATGTGTTCTATTGGTATGTATTATGAAAAATCATCACAAATTTTTATGCATAAATAATACCATGAGCGAGAGAAAGGAAAATCAACTTCATTAATCACCTAGCTTTTTAATAGCAGGTATCATAAAGCGTTAGTTAACTTATCTCTTTACAGCGTTTGTTTGTGCAATCATTATTAAATAATAATAATATGTATTGTCATACTCGTAGTAAGTTATTGTATGAAACACAATAATGCCTCATGGGATTATTAACCTTTGCTGCTTAACTTAACTATTTCAGAATCGAAGATATTTCCCTCATAAGGGTCTAATATCCTCTATACCATCACGGCATATCCTATAAATGAGGTAGCCAGTAGCTATAGTTGTCCTCTCTGTGTCTATAAAGTTGAAGATAATCAAGATGGGTGGCATATTTCACCGTAGGGTTGAAGATGTTAAATATCTTATTCTTGTTATCGAGATCAACCCTTTGCCGGGGACTCCACAGTGCATAATATATACATATTCTCCAAAATCGTTATCTACATCGTAATTGACTTATTATCCTATATATCGTATTCCAATGAAGTGAAAGGCCTAAAAAGTACCTAATACCATATTATTTTTTTCAAATTACACTGTTCAATCTATTTTTTTGATGAAGTGTGAGTTTTAGATCAAAAGGGTTTATATGATCCTTTCCGGTTGTTTTTCTTCGTGATTTATTTGTTTATGTGAATAAACTTTCGTTCTGAACACTGTCTAAAAATATGTTTAATCTGTAGCCCTGCATAAAAAAAATATATGAAAATAAAATATTTTAATTCAATATACGTTATTTCATCGTAGGTATAGATAAATAAAATCTCAAGTATATACATCCTTATGCGGGGAACGTCTACAATTGTTACGGCACTATAATATGATTCACTAGATTGTTAAGATGCAGTTTACTAAATCGATTTGAAGAATTCGGAAGAGATTCATTGGAAATACTCGAGATGTGAGTGTAAGTGTCTTATTCACCGTGATGGCGAAAGTACGACTGGGTAGTGGGTATAAAACGTGGTGTCATTCTGAATTTAATAGCTGTCAGTATATTTATTCCATAGATACTTAACACTTTATTGTCTGATGATGTTAATATTTATTATTATCTTATTTATAGCTTTGTACTTTATTGCTAATATTTGCTTTCACAATAACAGTCTAAATACTAAGAATACCAATTTATACGTTACAAACTATAAAATTAATTATAATACAAAAAGTAGAATCGAACATTGATTGAGTTGACATTTATTTTGTAAAAAATCATATCAATTTATGGAAATAGACACAAACTCTTTGAGTTTCACTATATTTATTAATAAGTACAGCAAACTTGTTTCGACTTACAAAGCCATTGTTAAAATTTTACTCATAGTTTTACTATATTTCACTAAATATGGTAAAATTAAAACAATTTATTCTTATTTCGAAATGAAATGTTTAAAAAATAATTATAATGAAATTGATAATGTTTGTGAACATGTAATTAATCAACTCTCATGTTGGGTTAATTTACTATTCTTCTTTCTGTGCCATGTCAGGTCCCCCCGACGTTGGCGATCACTCCGGCTATATAATAAATAAATGTTTCTCAACTCTGTTTGAAAAATGAAAATTGTAAATATTTTAAGCATTTTCCATCAACCTCACGTAGAAGACAATTAACATCTATAATGCAGCGACGAGGTTTGCCAATTATCCCGAATGTTTAATTTTTTTATTGGCACAGAGATAACAATATGCATAGTAAGTACATACAGTTAATCATCGTTTTTTTTCAGATAAATATAATTTTTTCATTATCCTTTCGCACGATCAATTAATCACATGAATTTGGAGGAAGCGAAATAAGTTTGAAGGATATATCAATAAAGCATTCCTTTCTCTTTGCCAACCCCACTTTGGATACGACTTTAGGGTATGATTTGGTAGAGTACTATATCATCATCATCATCATCATCTGTATTAAAGCAATCAACACGTCAGGATTTATCTAAATACAATTAGTAATTTCAACGCTTCACACTATTAGGTAAAACTATGTATGTATTTAGGATACCAATATAGGTTAATGTTAAATTTTAGACAATTTAAGTTGGCTTGGTACATCCATAATACACAACCAATTCATCTTAAACTGTTAGTTTCGATAAAAATTCTAATATTAATTATTATTTTACATTTAGTTAATGGGTTCCTATCTCCGCAATTAGAATTAATTAAATTAATGATGTATGGAGAATGAATTATTTTTTAACACATATGGCAGGTGTTTTAAGTTGTAAGCGGTAGTGAAGATTATTTATAACTAGTTTTAAGCCCTACTCCGCTCGAAGAGTAGAGCCATCGTCATTTGTCGTAAAAGGTAAAAAAGATTGAGATAAATAAAAATACTGGTTGAGGGTGCTTTAATGGAAAACGTCACATTTTTTTCTCAAAAATGTCCTCATATAATTATCTGAAATAACTTCATCAGTAAGGATGTAGTTACGGTATTTATTTTGTTAATTGATTATTAAACAACAATATATACAAATTTGCATGGAAATCTTGATGTCATGTTACATGCCTTGTAAATTTGTCATAAAAGTGATATAAAAATACTAAGTACCTATAACATTTTACTGATAAAAAAATCACTGGTAATTGGCGAGCTAAGCTTCCAGCTAACCAATACACACGTACATACTTTTAATGGAACAGAGAGAATGAGATCATAATTCACTCGGTATCGGGTTCCTTGTCTTGAGGAAAAGAAAGAAAGGAAGAAAGAGAGAATGAGAGGAGGATTTATATGCATTTATTTCAATAACTATCCCTCTCATAAGATAATGTATCCTGACAGAAATCTGGATAGATGGACATTCGACATACATATTACGAACGAACTTAAATACTGATGCTTGGTTTATTTTTTACCAATGATGTTTTAATTAAATATAAGGTAGTTAGTCTAGCAGGCAGATATTATGTAGGTAATACTACTTCTATTATGAGTTATTAATAGATGATTGAACTCTTGTCTTATTTAGACATATTACGTCGTTATTTTAAAACATACTAATTAAATTGTAGAAAAATTGTCAGGTCAAGGAACTTAGCCTTTGACATTGTATAAAACAAATTATAAATCTTACACTTCTATTCATTTAACACCTGTGTGAATGTATTTATCCACTTGTTTATTAATATTAAAAAAAATTAACAGAGTACTATTATTCTGTTCTTCAAAAAGTTTGAAGCGAAACTTCCACTCTTTTTTACAACAGATTTTGAATCTAAGTTCTTAGATTATTTGAGGTAGTTGCACGAGATAGATCGGAGTGGAAAAATATGCAAGTGTTTTTCATCCATAAGGTATTGAAATATTTAATTTGGTGATGTTATTTTCCATCCCTCATTATTAAATAATTTTGTAAAAGTAAAACTTTTAATTTGAATATTTAATATTGGTTAGCTGGAAGATATTGCCTCCAGGCAATAAGCTCGCCAATTGCTCATGATTTTTTTTTCTGATCAATAAAGTGTTATTATTATTATAAGATAAGTCCTCTAGCTACCCTGAATATATCATTTTATAAACAAATAGATAGATTAATTATGTTGTCAAAATACCAATACATTAACTCAGTGAATTTTTCCATAGTATGGCTGTGAACGATCTAGCTTTAGACTTATTTAATTTGATGTAAAAATCATAAGCTTGTCAATAATGAAAGTAGGTATTTATGTAATAGAACCATCCAAAAGCTTTCACAAAACCTTGTCTCTCAATCTCTACCATTACATTGGCTATTTTTGACATTTGAAGGTTCCTATCTCTCATTGATTTCATTATTGAATGGTTCTGTTTCATGGATAAAGAGGGCGATATAGTGTCACTGCTGATTTCGGTTTGAAGATTTTTATCCGCAAATATTATAACACTGCTGGCATATTCGGTAACAACATTTGATTCAATAAGGAAATCATTTTAATGACTCTCATATGGTTTTAATAAATAATTTAACATCAAGATCAACTACCACGTAGAATGATGAACAATATTATCTTGTTATTATTGAATTACCGATCGCGTTGAGATCATAATTAAGTAATTTATTTCGATAATGGCAAAATAAATGGTCATCTCTGATCGAAGATAAATAAGTATATTATGTACTATCTACATTTTGCTACGTACATAATATGATTGGATAAGCTGTAAAATTACGTTTTAAATGTAGGTACCAAATACAGTTTACAGTTTACCAGAGCGGTAATTTAATTAGTTAATGTGTTACGATTTATTATTATGATGCAAGCAGGACTGGCAAAAAAGTTATTACATTTTTTGCAGGACAAGGTAAAAAAATTATTGCATTTATGAATGATGAATTTGTAAAAAGAATATTTACTCAGATATTTATATAAATCACAATGTTTGACATTACATCATCATCATCATCATCAGTGGCGCTACAACCCTGTGTGGGTCTTGGCCTCCTCAAGAAGTCGCCTCCCCTCCCTCCTATACATCACCTCTCGTCGCCAATTGGTCACGCCCAAAGCTCGCAGGTCCTTTTCCACCCCGTCCATCCATCTCAACTTTGGCGTCCCGACGCTTCTTCTGCCACTGGGCTTTGTGGAGTATATTCTTTTGATTGTTGATGTGTCGTTCGTCCTAGCCATCGGAGTCGGCAGATTTTGATGTGCTTGGTGATATGCACATCTTGATACAAAATCACAATGTTTGACATTACAGAATTAGCCTTTTTGTCACTAATTGCGCAGAAATAATTACATTTGGCAAACAGATATACTCAAATTACATATTAATTTTAAATAAATCAAATAAATGTTGTGCAAGAAAATTGTTTATATGACATTTGTTTGTGATAATTTAAAACTATGATTTCGGAAGAAGAAGGGATGGATCGGTTGCATGATCGTAGAGCTTTAGACATTGTTAGAACATGCATGTATGTCTGTCTACCCTGTTGCGAGTCTATTCAAGCTTCACAACAAAACTTTCTAATAACAGTGTCTGGATTCTTTGTCAACACAAGAATTAAAAAAATGTTTAGAGGTTTTCATAATTATGACCACATTAAGGGTTGCACCCTCCCTCACCCATGAATGTTACAGGAATGTCAGTTCCTATGTCATCCATAATAATGACCGTACATTATATGCATTGGTAATTATTAGATATAGGCATTTATGCTTTTTTGGGCAGTCTGTAGACTATAAAATACCAACTGTAGCTATAAAAATACTTACTGTGTTTTTAATACTATTAAAGACTATTTACTATTAAAGAAGTTTTTATCACCGTAGGATTTTTGGTTGCTTGATACAGTCCTGATTTCTCGATCTAATGAGTGTGAGAACCAATCCATCATTAATGTTGATTTTTATGGTTATTACTTATCAGATAAAATTGGTATTTTAGTGTTTGAAATTATTATCAAATATGTAGTTATTTTGGTATTTAACTACTAGATATTCATCAGAATGGCAAACGTAATAAGCAACTATTAAAAGTATTCATTTGAACACCGTTATTATACTTAAAAATACAAATATCAATCAAAAGTACCAGTTCTAGATACCTATAAGAATAATCATAAATCTATCAAATAACTATTTATGTTTAATTACTTACGTATAAGGAACTCTCGAGAATGCATACATCTTTAAAAACATAACTTTTATTTATTATGAAACAAGAATGAGGAACTTTGTTTATATAAACAATCACTATTATTTATTTTGTGCATTATCTACTAATTTTTTCATAAACTTTTATTTTATAAAATAAAGTTAATAAATACATAAATATGCAAATAAAGTTATTCAAACACCAAATATCTGTTTACTTACTCAAATAACATTGCAAATAAAACTTGCAAACGTTTTGCATCTATATCATACCTACGTCAGAAAATTTAATAAACTATGTCGGTATGTCTTTGAGTATAGATATAATTAAAAATTGAGTTATTAAAAAAAATATATCGTTTGTTTAATCATCTATTTGTGCTAGAATTAGTGTGAATAATGTAATTATAAAGAATGACAACGAGCCTACAAAAAAAGGATAACATTTCATCAACTGTTTTGCGAAAAAATCTCCGCAAAAACAGAATATCAAAAAACAGCTGAGTCACAATGATGACGAGGTTATTTGTTTTGAGACGAAGTGTTATGTTTCTAAACAATATATAACACAAGTGTCAAATTAATTAATAAGGTTTTGAGTTGGGTGCTCACTGCTCAGAGTTTTGTTTGAGTCTTTTGTTAGTGTACAGCAGTAAAGCCTACTTGAAGTTTATGTTTTTGTTCAGTAAACCACAAGATAATCATAGACCGGTGTGGCGCTATATGGAGGTGCATTGAAAAGACTGTCTAAGGTTGGGACAAACCTATACGAAAATATATTCCATCGATTTTGAAAAATAGTCTGAGAAGGTTTCAATTTTACTATAAATTAAATATTTTAGCTTTTGTTTGCTTTAGGTAACATAAAAATGTGTAATTTCAATTTTACTTTGAATTAAACAACAGATGTTGACTGATATTACCTATATACAAACATAACATTTTACTAGATTCATATTTAAAGTTTCTTTTTACTTTACATGAGCTTTAGAACGTCGATTTTTTCTCAGCAATTCGCTTTTACTATGACTGAATTGCTTTAAATGGGAAAATCGCAGTGCATGTAGGATTTATTTTTCAATGTTCTTGTTTTAAATTTTATACTACTACTACTATCCCATCACGGCATATCCCACAAGTAGGGTAGCCAGCAGACCAGCCACATTCAGTAAACGTTCAAGCTGTTCAACAAAAAAGTAAGACATTCATGTGGCAAACCTCATCGCTGAATTCAATATGTAAAATGTCTTAATTTTTTATATTTATTGTATAAACTATTGATTTTTTCGCTATTTTTAATTGTAAGATGATTAATCTTTTTTCGATGTTATTTTTGCATCCCTACGTTGATAGTTTGGTGTCTGTTTGTACCTGAACGTCATCTTAATTAAGTTTTGAAAAGTTTGTAGGTAGATAGGGTAGGTAGGTAAAGGTATCCAAAATGATGAGTAGTAGACGAAGATGATAGGTAGTCAATGGTAGCGGAGAATGAATGTTGTGATGCGAAGGCGGGCGTTCTCACCGATCATATAAATATTATGAGATAAAACCAGTTCAATGCAGGGGCGTCAAAACATTGGTCTATTTATATTCATTTACAAAGTACAAAATTATAACATCTTGTATAAACATTTATGATGGGAATTGAATAAAATAATTACGTATAATCCTTTTTAAAAACATCTAAGATTTTCACGGCTGGAGTATAGATGTGATGATTTTTTCCGTGTTAGGTCGTGGCGTAGCACCTTTACCGATGGAGAAGATACTTCCGACGCAGCCCTCCCAAAATGAAAACACCTCTAAAGACGTCTACCACGTAAACATCGGTGAATCGATTGATTAAAAATAATCGCTAAACCACGGTATTTTAGTTACATAACTATGTTAGATAATTTATTTTAATCTCATATAAATAAAATTACATTTTAAAAATTTCAAAAGGTGTACATATGAAAATAATGTTTTTTAAATACAATAACATTCATAATCAAAGCTTTTGTAAAGCAACAAACGAAAAATAAATATTATGTCACTTGTGTTACCCTTAACTGGACACCAACCTTCTATTTATCAAAGTTAACCAATTTATAGCAAAATAAATATTATGTCACTTGTGTTACCCTTAACTGGACACCAGCCTTCTACTTATCAAAGTTAACCAATTTATAGCAAAATAAATATTATGTCACTTGTGTTACCCTTAACTGGACACCAGACTTCTACTTATCAAAGTTAACCAATTTATAGCAAAATAAATATTATGTCACTTGTGTTACCCTTAACTGGACACCAGCCTTCTACTTATCAAAGTTAACCAATTTATAGCAAAATAAATATTATGTCACTTGTGTTAATTAAGAAAAAAAGAAAAAAAAGATAAAACAAAAAAAACCCTTACATCTTTTTGACGAATTTTATTTTAACACAAATAATTGTTATCTTGATTTGTTGAAATGATTTTTCATATACAGATTGTTCGGCTCCCCTGAATTACAAAAAAAATGGAAGCGAATCACGTTTCTTAAGAATCCGAGAACTCATTTTACAAAACCTAAAATTATACACCCATACTCCACAACATTATGGCCCGGGATGTGGGAGGGTGGGGGGAGGGAAAGGGATGAATAATACTAAAAATAACAATAATAATTATTCCCATCATATATTGGAATTAAAAGAGCACCAAAGTATTATCATTATGGATCTGAAAATTAAACAATTTTATTTTGATATACCTACCTACCAACATACCTGGACCTCTACAACATTATCATACCTACTAGTAATATGAATTTAAATTCTACTCCATGGAATCCTCAGCAGAGAATTGGTCTCCCACATTTTCTGCAAGTTTACCTGTGATCCTGCAAATAATAAAAAAAAAATATCATGAATAAGACATTTGACAGATTCAATGCATTCTCAATATCTTATTTATTTTATTGACACAGAGGGTGACCGGATTGTCTATAAAACGCGGTTGTTTTACTGGTTGCCCCACTTATTGAAGGTGTAGTAACGTTATAAATATGTTATTTGAAATGTATAATAATACTTGTATAATAAATTTAATTAATAAATATGATAGCATTTCCATCTTGATGGATATCAAATAGATTGTCGAATTTTTGAAGAAGGAAAGTACGGAATATCAGCATTGTATTCAAGTCAGTATGTTAACTCAATATGTGATGCTCGTGATTCTCTCTATCTACCGCAAAAGAGTGTAGAGTAAGGAAATATATTGGATTATGCAAAATAGTGGTTAGTTTTACTCTCACTCACGCATATTTTAGGGAAATTAGTTCCCATAATACACCTAATATAATTTCTTCTTTTCAAGCAAACACATTCAAAGAAAGACATATTTCTGTTATGCCTATACATTTCCTCATACTACATAATATTCTCACGATGGCACTTGACAATACTGAAAGAACATTAAATTATATTGTATGGCAATTCACCTGCAGCACTATACTCGTATTGTATTGTATTGTATCATCCTGACTTGATATATAATCTTCTAAACTTGTTCCTCTGAGGTAGCCGTACTTCATCACCTGCTTCACTCTTTATAATAGATATATTATTATACTTATATACCTACCTACACGTGAATTATATTAATATTTATTGTGGATCCACTATACGCCTTGTAGTATGGATGCTTTTTGTCGCACAAAGGGTTGAAGACTTGTAAAGAAGTACTGAATAACCTTTCATTGCCTGATACCTAGGTAGAATACATTATTTTTGTGATGGCTAAGCCATGTGCTTTGTGTGTCAGAAAAGAGACAATCACTTAGATTGTTAGAGGCTGTGAGAAAGGACAGCATGTCGATGGATCACCCCAGAAAAGTTGGCAAGGACATGTGTTATATTTGTGTGTTGAAAGACTTGATTTGTATTGGCTAGAGAAAGTATTAAGTTGGCAAGGACAAGTGTCATATTTGGGTGTTGAAAGATTTGATTTGTAGTGGCTAGAGAAAGTATTAATGAGCTATGATTCCGCTACCTAACTAGGAAAAGGGTATGAAGATCTAAGCACGTTTTTGAGAGAATAAAATGTGAAAATAATTGTTTATTTTTTACAAGTTTTTAAAAACTCGAGCGCTTTCGTCAAAATAACGAATTAAAAGCAATTAATAAAATTGTATGTAAGAAGGGGTAGGGGAAAAGTTCTTATATTTCTTGCTATATACTAAAACATCATTTCGTAGTAAAAATAAAAAGGATTGATAAGAAATTTATAAAAATTATATGAAGGATAGTTGTAGCTGGGTTCTCAAGTGTTTATTTAAAAATGATGGATTCAGCTGTATGTGATGTATTTTGTATTGAGTAAAGATACTGGATACAAATAATAATATGATGTAGTGCACAGGTGTATTCCCATAGAGTTTATAATAAAATGTATCTTCTTATATATACGGTATATAGTATTATTATTAAGTATTATTATTACAATAATATGTCTCATTCTTAATAGTCATCAGAAAGGGTTTGGAATCATAATATGATTATAGAGCTGCTGAACGGGGACGTGTCATAAACATTGTGATCAACAAGACAATTCTACATATCGACTAGATGTTTTTATTCAAACTCCTCAATATTAATGTATGTACTAAAAATAACTTTTTCTTCATTTGATAGTCAATATATTCTAGAATTTAATTGTACCTGTGTAGTAAAAATGAGATGTAAACGAAAAGATTTTTAATTAATTTTTTAGTTCAAAAGATTTTATCAATCACTAGGGCAGAAACATGACTTACAAATTGGGGCATTTTTTTTTATGTATGTATCTGGGATTTTGTTATAAACCCAAATATAACCATAAACACCTTTCACAGTTGGATGTACAAAACCTCTGACATTTGACATTGTGTGGTCTTATACATGCTGGGTTTCTTCAGCTTATCGATGGATGATGCGGTTGATCGAAGTTCTCTACGAGGAGCAGCGGTATCCGGGACGAAAAATTTGGCATCGGTGGCATGTTGTTCACGGCTTTGTGTACTAAAAAACAATTTGAATGTGATATAATATTTTCCTGATAATAATATAGGCCTGTAATCTCCGTAATACAAGAGAGACGATGGTCCTGGCTGGGACATGTTTTGAGAATGCCCAATGATAGTTGGCCAAAAAGAGCACTGTTCTTCCGTCCGCAGGGGTTCCGTAGGCCCGGGCGTCCCTCTTTCACAATACACCGTTCCTATGACAACGATATCAGAGCGCAAGGAATGTCGTGGGAAGAGGTGACGCAATTGGCACAGAGACGCTCTGAATGGAGGAGGCTGGTTTCTGCCCTGTGCTCCCGAGAGGAGCGTTGAGGGCGATGATGATGATGATGATAATATTTAATATATATTTCTAACAATTGTTTGAAATCAAAATTGCTTCCATTATGTGAAATCACAGGTCATAATTGTCATAAAATAATTATATTTAGGTGAACAGTTGATTTGGCCAACTTTAACAATAGCATCTGTAACAGAGTTCTTAATACACATGGACGGTAGAGTGCGGTAGAGTGATTCCCTTCCTGGGTAGGAATGAAGAACCCTGAACAATAGATCCATGTGGGTGGTGTTGAACGGTTTCACACGATTCCTGTATTGTTATTTTTTATTGTTTTGTTATTTATAATGATCGGTAGAACATACAGTATACCTTCATAATACAATATGTTCTAGTAGTATCTTAGGATGAGGTTTTATTTTTATTCTCAATATAATTATCCACAATTAATTTTTACGCTTGTAACGCTGCGTGATTTACTCTTTACGTGGCATCACATCCTTTTTATATTCCTACTCAGTAGGTATATTTTTTTTTGTTTTGTTTTATAACAATACGAATGACCACCTTTTTAATGGTATAAAAAACATGCATAATATATTTGGTTCTATTAATTATTGAGTAAAAAAGTATTTTAGATATCCTAATAAATTATTCGTTTTATTAAGTAAAGAATCACTTTGATTTTTAGTGAAATTCTACATGTATTATATTATATAAGTACCTATGTATACTTTGATCATGAAAAAATCTTTTATTGTGATCCATATAAAAATAGAAAAAAACAATATATTGTTACATATTCTTTTTGTTTTTGTTTACATAACAATTTTTGCTTAAATGTTAAACATAGTTTTCACATTTAACTGCATTATTACATCTGCGAATAATTAATTGGCCTTGCACTCTTTTTCTTGCAAGTTTTTGAGTGTCCTGTAAAAGGTGTGTGTTCGAAAAAAAATTAAGACATTTTACATCCTAAATTCAGCGAAGAGGTTTGCCACCAATCTTGAATGCTTTAATTTTTGGCACGGAGAGGCAAGCTTGCATGTTGATTGCATGCTGCTATTCTGCTGGCAACTGAAATTGTGGGATATGTCGTAATAGGATAGTAGTAGTAGTAGTATTAATACCTACGCATGTACCTGAGATTTAGTTTATATCCTTGTTTATTTGTATATCCATGTAGTAAATTGAGTATGTATAAAATATTGTATCTAATCTATAGCATGGGAAGGAAGAATTGGGAAAACGATTTAGTATTATCATCCTAACCCTACTCACGATATCACAGGTTTGGTAGAGGAGGATTGAAGTAACAGTAACGATTGAGATTGAAATAATGAAATAGTATTGCTACTTTTCAGATCAGTAGGAAAGTACTTACTCTTGAAATATTTTAAAGATTTTTGATCCGAAATAAGTATTGATATGAATAAAGCTCTATTTATACTTTGAAATATTGTAAATATAATGAGGTGAACGACACAAAACAACAATTTCAAAAGATAGTATTAACACTCAAGCAACCTGTTTCAGTTAACCTTTGTGAAAAAAAAGAAATACGGCTTAGAATTCAGAAATTCAGATGGCTAAAGGTGTCATAACAAACTTGGACCAGATATGGAAAAATAGAATTATTAGACTACCTATGACGATAGCACAGGTGAAGTTGTTGGTATTTTCCATATTTTTACATGCACTCGAAAACTGAGCCATCAAATTTCGAGAACGTGCTAGAGTAGATATGGAGATCTAGGTAAACATTTTATTTACAACAAAAAAATGATCATCACGATGCTTAGCGCTGAGGAAATGACCGAAAAGAGCATTTTTGCACATAAATACATGATAATATCAAATACAACCGGGGAGCAAATTTATCGCAGAGACCCGATTTCTTCAAACTTACTCAAATTGTGATCAAATCGACAAAACACAATAAAAAATCTGTTTTATTACTTACTTACAAATAGGTAAATAACTATCCAATTCGTCCTTCAACTCTTCGCACAGAGGGGAAATAAAACTCCTTCATTTCCTTGAATTTTCTTATGAGGTTATCTATGAAAGTTATTATTTAAAATTATAAACTAACTTTTATTTCATGTAGGAAATATATTCTCGAAATATTTCAGACGTAACAGTTCTTTTCTTAAGTTGATTATCGTTGTATCGTTGTTACTTTAACTTACTTTGTTCATACTTCACTAATTGGTGTAATTTGTATTGAGGAGTGGATAATCGGTTCATTTTTCAATTTTGTTTATTATCATTACGATCATCATCATCACCATTGGCTGATGATCAGGAATCCTTCTATCGTTTGGGATATCATCAGCCACAACAGAGTATTGCCTTCACTCTCTCATTAATAGGCGGATAATCAAAAGAGGCAAAGTGGGCGGAATCGGTATATTCCTTGCCTTATTATGATATTAGATATTATCCTATATTAAATTATAGTTAAATCTTCACATCCACCAAAGCATCTAACTGATATATTAGACCACGACTTTGTATTTATTAATATGCATGCTTCGTGTGTTCTATAGCCATACCTACTTTATTATTACCTATATCTGTATATATCTTTTAGAAACATTTAGGATAAGTGGCGATAGCGTTTAATGATAATTGCTTCACATCAAATAAAAAATAAGGTTAGCTGGAATAAATTAAGTATTGCAATATTAAATAAACTTGTTGTGTTATAACCTGTTCAATAATAATATGTACGTGTAATGTTGTCCTTAAATCATGATGCAGTTATCATTATGAATTAATTTTTCAAGATATTCACGTTCATCGAATTATATTAGGTCGGGGAAAAAGTCTTTTCGCAATAGTATGTATAAACTTGTAACAAAATATCTTTGGCTGTACTATTTGTATCTGGCTGATTTTTATGGCATTAAAAAGGTGACATTTCAAAAAAAGAATTAAATTAAGAACATTTTGTTTCCCGCTTTTTTTCATTTGTTTTTCTTTCTGTCAAAATTAGCGAATCGAATGAAGAAATGAGATACATTTTAAAATTTTGTTACAAAAAAGGAAAAAATGCAATGCATGCCGCAATTTTTTTTATGACGTTTATGGACCTAATGCAGTATCATTAAGAGTAGCACAAAGTTGGTTGAAGCGTTTTCAATCCGAGAATTTTGATGTCAAAGATGCATCTCGCTCTGGTCGCCCTGTTACGGATAAAATGGAAGCTATTTTTGAAAAAGTGGAGCAAGATCGGCACACCAGCAGTTAAAACATAGCTGAAGAACTGGGAATTGACCACAAAACAGTTTTGACCCGTTTGAAAAAAGCTCGATATTTGGGTACCACACGAGCTCACTGAAAGAAACCTAATGAACCATGTACTCATTTGCGATTATTTATTGAGACGTAATGAAACCGAACCGTTTTTGAAGAGGCTGATAACTGGTGATGAAAAGTGGATCACGTATGTCAAGAACGTGTGAAAAAGGTTGTGGTCAAAGGTCAGTCAGGCTTCACAGACTGGGGCAAAACCTGGATTTATTCGCAATAAGAGGTGATGCGGTGTCTATGGTGGGATTGGAAGGGCATTTTTTATTATGAGCTTTTACCGTCGGGCAGAACCATCGAATCGGATCTCTACTGCCAACAACTGATGATATTAAAGCAAAAAGTTGAGAAAAAGCGGCCAGAATTGATTAATAGAAAGGGTGTGGTCTTTCATCACGATAACGCTGGACCATACACATCTTTCGCCACTCAGCAAAAATTAAGAGAGTTTGACTGGGAGGTGTTAATGCATCCGCCATATAGCCCTGATCTTGCACCTTCAGATTTCCACCTGTTTCGGTCTCTTCAGAATTCTTTAGGCAGTGTCAGATTAACATCAAAAGAGGACTGCCAAAACTACTTGTTGCGGTTTTTTGATCAGAAGTCCCAAATTTTCTACAGCAACGGGATCATGTCTCTACCTACAAGATGGCAGAAAGTCTACGAACAAAATGGCATATACATATATATTGTAATTAAATGTTAATTAACTTTGAAAAAAATTGTCTTGAATTTTATATTAAATGCGAAGAAACTTTTTCCCCAACCTATTACAATAGGACGGATAATCGAGACCATTTTTAATATGAATAAATACATTCGAAGTCGGCGTTCCAGAATAGAAATAAACCTCTTGAACTCTTTCTATATTTCATATAGAACCTAGCTTAATTTAAATACATATTCCAGGATAGGGAAGAAACAAATCACCTCCACAAACAATGATATTGTTTGTGGAGATGTGTGTTGTGAAAGAGAGTCTACCGATAATAGTATATTGATTGTATCTAACTTTGAATGTTTACCTTTTATGTAATTGTTTGTAATCAATGTACAGTAAAGAATGAATAAATAAATAATATAAAATACAAACATATATAACGTATGATTCAGATGGTGTGGTGCGGAAGTAATGCTCTTGCCTAAGAGTTACGAGGTCCCGGGTTCTATTCCCAGTCAAAACAAAACAAAAAATGATCTTTTTCAAATTAACCATTAAATGCATCGTATAAGTTTGTATCTTTGTGTTCCGTAAAGTTTTATATTTTAGTTTGTTACTAGCATAATCTGTGCGAATTGTCCATACATACCTATATATGTAGTATCTATAATAAAAACTCGTATCGTTTGCACAAAATATTCAAAGACATAAACATGTTTTACGTTGTGGTAATAGTTCATATTTTTTTGTGTTCAAATAAGTAATGCATCCGCTGATTACCACAAGAGTGGGAAAAGCTTGTCTTGCATACAAACATAACACTCCATAACATGTATAAAATTATATTATGATAAAAACTTGAATGAATTAGTTGTGTATCTTGAGTCCATTCATCCGTATGTAACGTGATGATAAGTAATAAAATAAACAATCAAATGTTCCTCTTTTAGAACTGGATCATGACACCAGCACATTTCATATTTGTACACTAAATTTGTACAAAGGTGTAATTCAACATTTACTACTACTAGTAGGTACTTATTTCATTGAACGTGAAAAAGAATATGAAAACCACAAACAATTTTGAAGATTCACCTGTTTACTGATGATTGCATTACATTTTCCTTGTGAACAATTTAATCTATTAAGCCTCTCAAAACATTATTGTCTAAAGAGTTTTCCACTATTAGTTAACGTGGATAACTCTCTTGATAATAATGTTGCGTAATTATTGCATTGCGAATGCCAATAAATTCAAAAAAAAATTTCAAAACATATTTATTCATTTAGTAATTTTTCACGCTTGATGTTAATTGAGGTACAACCATTTTTTATTTTTTTTTATTATCACTATATCACTAAAACGTTAAACGCATAGCAAGACCTCCAGTGAGGTACAGGGATGATATCACTCGACACGCTGGGGTCAACTGGATGCAGACGGCGCAGATTCGAATGACATGGAAGGTAATAGAGGAGGCCTTCGTCCAGGAGTAGATGGGAGTGGACTGAGAAGAAGAAGAAAGCGTTAAAAAGTAGATTCCGTGATGAGAAATCTGATGAAAAAATTTCATTTTTTTTCATACTCGCATGTTTTTCTTATTCTCATATTTTATTTAAATTATAATTTCTTCTGTAGATAAGATTTGAGAAAGGTCTCAAGGGGTTAACCTCTGTAATAATAATAATAATACGTCATTATTGACTTTTAAATCTGATTTTAAAACAGTTTTTTTCTTGGAAACACTTTTAATAATATAGAGTAGGTAGTTTAAACACAAAATTGGTTTAAAGATTATTATTGAAAGATGTTAAGACCGGAAACTTATGTGTGTATGTATGTAGTATTATGATTGTACATACATACGTATAGTATCTACCTATGCATGTCTGAATAATATTCTGTGCGGTGAGAGAACTGTTGATATTGCAGCTACCTGCTTTCTTAAAGATTTTTTGGTAAAACCTCAAAATTATCTCTGTGACCCTAAGTATATTCTTATTATTACAATTATTATTATTAGACTCTAGACTACCTCACTTACGTAAAACTATGAAACTGAAATGAGGCTGGATCTATGAACATTTATATGGTAATTACAGTTTATACGATTTTATAAATAGATGTTAAAAAACTAATAAGGACCTAAACGTTTTGTAAATAAATAATAAAACCTACACCATCACTGCATCTTTCACAAGTGGGGTAGTCAGTAGACTTACTGAATGTAATAAACACACAGGTCGTCCATATTGTGCTAATAAAAAGGAAATCATTCAGAACAGATGGCATATTTCATAGCTGAACTAAAAATGTTTGATGTCTTAATCGTTATATTTTTTGCGCCTTTAACTCGAAAACTTCTTTGTGGGGAACTATTCGGAACATAATAATTTAATATAAAATTTTTGCGTTAACTTTTTTACGTTAATTTTTTGGATTATACAAAGTTTTTAATTAATCTAATCTGCCTAATGTTTGCAGTACACACAGTATATAAATATTATGTAGTACATACAGTCATCAACACAGGATGAAGAAGTCAATCTTCAATGTTCCAATATGTTATCATTTTCCCATCTTTTGTTTCATCAGGTGGCAGATATTGTTAATAGGTACCTATCTGAGAATATTGATAATACTGTATTATTATATTATGCTCGCATTTAGTAGCACAGTAATAATAATAATAATTCGTAATATCATCGAACCGATATCATTTCGTAGGTCATAAAATTTTATAGACGTTATTAAATTTTATTCGATGATATTTATTCATTGAGAAAAATCACTGTTATCAGAATGATATAATGTAGCAGGTAGATAGGTAACTACTATTATTTATCGAAATAATAAAACAAATGTTTTATTCTACTAATGGTTTATTATGTGAGAGAGACGTCTTTCGTCTGATGAGGACATTGTCAATCTTTGACATTGTCTTTGACATTGTCAATCTTTGGGATTGACAATGTCCTCATCAGACGAAAGACGTCTCTCTCACATAATAAACCATTAGTAGAATAAAACATTTGTTTTATTATTTCGATATGGAATTCTACTACCTAAACACCGACACAGTGAATACTATTATTTATACTTCTTGTTTTATCGATGAAGTTATTTTAGAACTGTGAAAATATAAATTGTATTGATGCTGTGAATGAATAATATAAGCATATGTAACTATTTTAAACAATTGTAAGTATGAAATAACACATATACCGCAAAAACGCCAAGCTCTTTCTCCAACGAATTGACATCAACAGGACTGAGTATAAAACATAATATACTTTTGTGAAACAAAAAACAGTTTTATTACATAATTATTTTAAATGATTTAAAATGTCAAAGTTAATATTTTTCAACCGACGATTCTTGGTGGAAATTCATGTTAAATTAAATATAAATAAAACACTTCTCAAGCAATTATATCCACTGTGACTTTACTAAAGAAATGTTTTATTTTTAATTAATTTAAAATGTCATCTCACAATATTTACACTGCTATATCAAATTAAATTGTGACTATTTTTATTATTTCTATACGTAAACCAAGGAAGTGAATGAAATTATATTTTCATATGATTAGGTACATTTTGTCTATACTTTGAAGTATATTTACTCAAAATAATTTGTTTTATTGGGTTCTGAATTCTAGTAACTAATGATTGGACATAATATCTTAAAACTAGTTTTGCTGCCAAAGTTTATATTAATAGACACTGTAGATTTGTTCAAATGTAGGTACCTACCTGTTAATTTTTTTTTTAAATGGTGATATTAAATAATTCAAAGTATTTCATAGTATAAATATGTATTTATATGTACAGTTCTGAAATGACTTAATTTGGAAACTGTAGGTACGCTTTTGTTTAGATTACAACTATTTTCTCTGAAAGTTTATCGTGAATTTAGTGGTCAACTACCATACAAAACAAACTTGATTGATTTGTCTTACATAATAACTTTATCAAATGAAAGAATAATAGGCATTGTATTTGTTGTTAGAGTGCATCACGTACTTCTAGTCCGACACATAATATAATAATGTAAACTAACATACATACATACATACATACAATAATTTAATCGGGACTTTGTCTGACGTTTGAGGTAGGCGTGCTGGAACATCAGCTTTACAATAATATCTAATTCAATGCTGCTCTTAGGCCTGGTATTACAATGAAACTTAAAGAGTGTCCCTCATCTTTAGATAACCCTTAAATCGATTACTTTTATTTTCAAATCCGATAAAATTTAATCTATTGCAGATATTTTACACCAGAGGGACAGGATAAAACGATTCTTACATATGCCTACCAGTCTTAAAGGATATATAGAATTATTATTTTCATAGTTGTTATGAAAATTAGATGCTCAACGAAAAAAAAATTGATAACGACACCTAGATGATTTAATATGTAAGAGTTGGTAAGTGTCACTGAAGGTCACTCTGCCTCCGTTTTTTACCTTTTGGTGTAAAATAGTTTCGGTAGATTGAAGGTTACTGAATATAAAATATAATTGAGTTGAGACGGATCCTGGTTGATGATTTTCGTGTAAATCATATCTGGTTTTATTTTATTGACGTTGCCAAGCCACATTAAGTAAAGGACTAAAAATAATTAATATTTTTTGTTGGAAACTGTAGTAAAGTCAAGTTTACTTTTGCCTGACGATGAGAGCGGAAGCTCTTGAAAGCCGGCTCGCAAAATAAATAAAGTCAATAGTGGAATAATTATATATCGTGTTTCATTTTAAAAATTATTAAAATGAACTTCCACCAAGAACCGTCGGTCGATAAATTAAACTTTAAAAATAATTAATTCATAAAAAAGGACCACCGTAAGTGCAGACTGAAAATCCGGGCCTCAATATTAGTAGGTATTAGTATTATTATTCTTAGCATTATCACATTTTTCTGCACGAATGATTTTTAACATTGGGTTAAGTGCTGCTGTGATTATTATTATCTTTGCTTGTTTCTTTTTTTAATATCGATTCTTTACGATTATAAATATAATTCGTAAATATAAGTACTGTAAGACATGCTACCGCCTGCTGATGCTCGCCCCGAATCTCCCAATCTTTTTCATTATATATAAATCATAAGATCTGATTGGGAGTTTTTAGGATTTTTTCTTCAGCATAAGAGCCTTATCTGTCTAATTTTTACTGAATTTGTTTAATGTTGTCCAAAAAATATGTTCAATTTTAATTTTATGAGCAAATATTGTCTTCAAACATAATTTTTATTTGAACTTTGTTTAAAATTTTGTACAAGTGTTTTTGTACATACAATTGAATTTAATCCACGACTGAAATATTTTCCACTAACATTTTTGTGAAAAAATGTGTAGATAGTCATTTTAGAAAGTGTTACTCTTATGTAGAGTACTAAATGATTTAAAACAACGCCAATAAAAAAAAAAAACAATAGGTAATGTATCATAAAATATTTATGATAAAATTTAATATTGTTTAAAACTTTTTTCTTTCAAAAAACCTACATTTTTCCGACTTATTGAGATGAAATGTGTATATGAATTATCTGTAGGTATTTGAATTACTCAAAATAAAAAGAATGCTTGGGAACTTTTGATTAGCAACAAGATTATGGATGAATAATTCGAGAGCAATATTCTTATAATATTGTGATGTAATCGATGGAGGTTATTATCCGAGTCATCATCTGTTGGTAGGCTGACCGCAGAAGCCAAGCCCCGGGCTGGAAGCACGTCCTGTGTCCGCCGACAACGTCTGGGAAAATCTACAATACCAGCTTGTCTGTCAAATATCACTTCTCAATGAAAAACCATTACTAACTAAGAGAACCCCGGAAATACAAATAGAAAAAAGAAATTTTGCAAATTTGCTCCCAGATGTTATAAATATAAAAATTTATTTCATAATTGTACACTAAATTTGGAACTAGATGAAAGCAAAGCATGCGTTCAAAAAAGCTGCAAATTTCTCTACTTTCACGTAGAGGTTATTAAAGTAATACTCGTAGAATTATTTTTGGGATATGCCGTGATGGTATAGTATATGTAGGTAATTACGATAAACCAAAAGTGTGTTAATTTTAAAACTTATTGAAATCAGTTTAACACTTCATTACATACAACACTAATTTGATTGCCTTAGGTATATAAAATACAAAGATGTTTTAGTTGAATATTGCTATTTTATAAATATTTCACGTGTGTTGTTCTAAAAGCTTTTAGCTTAGTGTGAAAGGTGTATAAGGTTGTATCTGGGTTTTTAACCAAACCCAGATATATCTTCTTTTTTTAAAAAAAAAAAAAAAACTAAATTTGTGAATATTATAGTTAGGTAAGATTCACATTTTATGTCATAGGTGTTTGCTTCTCTCGGATATTATGATATTATGTAGGACAAAATGGACAAGCGGCGGACGCTTTCCAGTTCATAGATAAACATAAAACCTATGTATGTACCAGGTATGTCTTGTTTTTTTACATTTTTAAAAATTGATGTCATAATATTCAATTTCATGTTTGAGTTTTCACCGGAAACAATGTGTTATTAGATCATAATCAGTTTATTGACAGTCAGTACATAATAATATATTTAATATGTAGTAGATACCTATGTAGAGCGCAGTCATGTTTTACATGATAGGAAATCGGGAACCTGTAAGGTGATACTGGTATCATGCTAGTTATTATTGTTTGACATTATTATTGTTACCTGCTGTGTGAAACAATTTGTTGAAACTAATTGATCACAACACTCAAGATGTCTTCCTCCCACTAGAATACACAGATTTTATCGCTAACTAGATCAGCGAACATACAACTGGGGCTCAGGATTCAATTTTTTTTAATCCTGCTTATTCTTATTTATTTTACTTCCATACATAAAACTTACTTTCATATTTGATTAATCTTATAATATAAAGGTAAGGGTGGAAGATTTTATAAATTATAGAAATAGGAGATATTCTTAAAGCTAATTACTATCTATTCAAGGTGTTCAGAGTTCAGACCAACATTTGTGTTGAAATTGTTAAAGCGATAGGACAAGAAACAATAACTAATACGTAGAATTGGATATGAGAAAACTCATAATTTTATCACATATGCAAAGACCAACTTTTGTATTCAAAACAAGTATTCGTGAAAATAAACAGTATTGTGTTATATACCTACATGTCAATTAATATTATGTTTTCTCTCTACGTGAGGACACAAACCATCAAACAATTTATACTATAATTATTTTTCTTAGTATCTTCCATACCTGGTGTTTAAGAAACTTAGGGATTCCTTGCTTTTGAAACATTTGAGCGACACTGTGAAGTTCGTGTTGCGTGTTATTCTATTAATGACATGATGCATGCTCGCCCTGATATATTCCCATGTTCTTCGTGTTCCATGTTCCTCCACAACGACATGAATTGAATTAAGATCACAACACCTCTTCACGTACACTACATAGCAAGCAGGCTGTTAGTAATATCTTTATACATTCATGTTATATACATACTCTGACAGGCGCCCTGCTTGCCCACCATAATTGTCAATGAGGTGGTGCCTCTTTGATGTTTATGTTCTAATGGTATCTATACTAACAGGAATACACAACAACTACATATATGTAAGGTACCTTATCAATGAATTTCAACTTTTCACAGAAGGTATATAACATAATATAACATAACATGCATAGACAGTTCAAAAAGATCGAGCTAGTCCCAAACTAAGATGTGAATCTTGTATTATAGGTACTAACGCGACGATACACATATATACAATGCACTAAACACATATTAGGTACATGTAACACCCAGACCCAGGACAATTAGAAAAAGGTCATTCTTCACTTTGCCTTGGCCGTTATAGTTAGGTAATTACTGAGTTTTTTTATTTAATTTAAAATAGTCTATTGCGTGTTGATGATACTTTCTCGCTCTTGCATATCATTATATGGATTATGGACATAACAAACAATATGATTGTGCATACCTATTTATGCATGTATGTAGTTGCACTGATGAGTGATTTTTAATTCTATTATTGTACCTTTAATTTGTAAGTTCGTTAGGTAAATATTTTAATTTTGTTATTCTTTTTGTTAATATTGTGTCAGTGCACACGTAGTAGAATTCCATAATTTATTAGGTAATTTGAAACAAATGTTTTATTCCAGTATAAATTATTGATCACAAGAGAGACGTCAATCGACTTATCAGTACATTATTGATACGTTTCTCTCTCGAGATCAATAATTTATGGTAGAAGGAAACATTTGTTTCAATTTACTCAAATATACTTTTTGTTCTGTTTTTTTCTTGTGTGTATTCATTAAATTCTAAAAAGTGCAGTGAAATTATAATATGTATTGATGTAAATTGTATTGAATAAAGTATATTATATTGTAATTTAAAAGGCAATAGCCATTTATAGTTTAATAAATAGTTAGGTAATAATTTGTTTTGTATCTTCATAATATTGATATATTTTATTTCTATTGTATTGATGATTTGCAAATTACTATTTCGCTTCAAAGATATATCAGAATGATGGTCTAACGACTCGTATTTACTGAATTTCATTGATAATTCAAGAGTTTTTGTGTTTACACTGTGGAAATCCATTTTGAATTTTATTAAATAAAATATAAAAATATATTATTGAGCACTGTTTAATCTCCACTTTGTTAGGCCCTACAGTTTCCCCGAAAATGCCTACAAGTATAGGCGAAAACGTTCGGTATCTAAAATAACAAAGTGAAGATTAAACAGTGCTCAATAATATATTTTTATATTTTATTTCATAAAATTGAATTTCATTGACTTTTTAAAATGGTGATTAGTTGCAAAATCAAAACACATTCATTATTCATGAAATTGTAAGTGGGAAGATAATGCAGCGATAACTTGTCCTCCTGAATTGTGTGTCCATTTAACTATGAAAAAATATTTAGTTTACGTAAATTTAATTAATTATAAGAGTCAATTATTTAGTGTAAGATTATTTCGTTCATTTGAGCAGAACTAAAAACAATTTCAATTTTAGGGCTTCTTCTTATGCACTGCAGTTGAGGACGAATGTAACTAGTAAGGAGTGAAATTATAATAATGATTAAATGTATTATCAATTATAAAAAAAACATAAATTTATTAAATACAACTAGTGAAATAAATTTGCAATTGCATACAATACAATGTTGCCATGCAACTATGTAGGTGCAAAACGAAAATAATAAAATTAAAATTGATAATTATCCAAGACATCAAAGTAGATATTCCGAAGAAATACAATATTATGCATAATGTCCTCTGATGACGATGAAGATTATTTTGTATGGCATATTGATTTGATAAGAAGTGGACTATCGGAACGGTATGTAATAAAAATAAAACAATCTGTATAATATATTCATTGAATTAGTGCAAACAAATAAACGAATTCATATGTAGGTACTGTAGCTGCATTATTCGTACACTTTTATTTACTAGTTCTCAAATTATTCACAACTACTTTCCATTACACTTCCCTCCAAAACTTTCTCTGACTCCAGTCCACCCTTTTATACATTGTCCAGCTAATTCAGTCGAAGAACTTGAGTCTCAGTTCAGGGATAATTGTAGAGTTCTTAGTTTGGTTTCATAGATCAAAAGAAAACAGAAGTTAAGTTAAATAACAAAACATTTATTCATGGTTCAAATTATTACTGTCCGGTTCAACACAAACAGACACACAGTTACATTTTACACAAGCACTTAATATTATACAACAAATTCTAAGTTAAAATTAATCAAGTCACTTATCACTATGTACAGTTTATTTTGATACAGGTTTCAATTATTGTTTAGCACTTTTAACACAAGTTATTTCTTTTCGGTTCAGCCACCGCCCAACGCAAAAGCGTCAGACGGGTGCTACCGAGGCCAGGGGCAGGGGACAAGTGAAGTTAGTTACAGGATGTTCAACATAGAGAAATTTAACGGAAGTCAAAATAGAGTTTTATTTAATATTTGCGGGATTCTTTCCTTCAAAAAAAAGTCAAATGGTAACTAAGTAAATTTTAATATGGAATACTCTAATAATTATCTATTGTTATTTTTAACTACGACATTCCATCTCAAGTCATTTCACAAAGAAAAAAAAAAATTAAAAAAAAGAAAAGTCTCATTGTTACGTTACAAAGTGGAAATTACAGTTACAGAGACTATCAACACATCAATGGAAAATTACAGTTGCACAGTGACATTACAGGAATTAATGATGATCAATCATGAGTTACATATATCAATACTTTTTTTTTTTTACAAAGGTTTTGTACTTAATTTCACCTTCTATCACAATCCTCATCAGGAATGTACACGTCATGAGCCAATAATGGGACCAAGAAGATGTACCGACAGGGCAGGTCGCAGATACGGAAATCGTAGACAATACCCTCGACATTCCTCCAAGCACACCATTACGAACTCAAGACAACAATTACAATATTACACATTATTTTCACAATTTCAACAATATAACCCTCAAACAACAACCCAACACCCAAGTAATTTCAGAATACATAGTTTGACAATAAAATAAAGGGGGGTAGTCAATCCGACCTTCAATCTTGCAACAATTATACCTGAATTACCAATCTCATTACCATTATACCTGATCTACCTCTATTCTAAGGGCGGCAATCTATACCCTATTGAATTAAACATGTTATTTCCATGGGGTGTTCGACCCATCTTGCACAGGCTTGACGACATATATCAGGTGTCCAACCTTTCGCGCGGAGCTTTTCCAAGCGAACCTGTACGTAACATTTGAGCGTCCTCAATCTCTTACAATGACAATGGCTTGTCGGGCTAGCTTCGACTGGCGACCACAAGAGGTTCCAGACGAGCAAATACAAATTTAAAAAAAAAACTTAACTAAATTCGAGTTATGCTTGACTTTCTATAGGGTGAGACGATTAGTCACACCTCTAAATCAGCATAACTCCGGAGATGAACAGGGAAGAGTGCGAATCATCCAACTGACTCCGTAACATTCATTCTTGACACTTGAACATTACTGATAGGGTACGCATGCCTATACAGTAATAATGTCGAAATGACCAACAGGTTCACATACCAAGTGAGAACCTTGTCATTAAAATTTTGGTGAACCAGACAATTTGAAACAATCTAAACATTACAAAATTTTCCTTTTACCGATGCAACCTTGACCCTTTAATACAATTGTTACAATTATTATCTACTATCCCAATTAGTGACAACCTTTCACACACTTTTATACTTCAACATTTATGGCTCAATCTGACATACTTCATACTTTTATACCTTCCATCCTTCATCTATCATAAGACGTACAACAGTTACCACATAAGTAGGAGATTGGTAAGAGACCAATTACAAAAGAAAACGACTAAATATTATACTTTCGTATAAGGAAGGGTCGAAATTGCATCCGGTTTTTCTTAACATCCTAACTTAAAATTAAACAAGTATTGTCCCTTGCCTGAGCCAGTGGGGGAGTTCAGATCTTAATGAATAAGTTGCATGTTGAAATGGCTAGCTTAAGAGATGGAAAGGCAACCTCATTCACCCAAAGGCACAAACAAGAGAGAAATTCACAATACAAAAGGTTGAGCGCCACGAAATTCATATTTTAAATTTTTTTTACAAAATTCCTTCAGAGTCTGAATTGCGAAGATCCTCTGAGGCATACTTAAAATTAACAAGTTTACACGTACCTGAGCTGTAGTGATTACATACATTATTCTGATATGGTAACAAGATTCATTATATACTATTACAGGTTTTCCAATTTCTAAGTTATTTTACTTTTTCTATTTATCAAAACAATGGAATTTCAATACGTCCTTTGACAGTGACGTCATTACAGTACATACAGCTCAAGCAGGGTCAGTGTGATTTAAAACTTCTTAACCTAATACATCAATTGTAAATTAAAAAAAAACAACTCTTTCGAACTTGTTGCATAGTCAAGTGCAATGTAGAGAAAAATTTGAAGCTATACTTTAATAATGTCTTTTACATGGCAATGAAAAGTTTACATTTACTGGAGCATAAGTAGATCAAGCTCGAGGTGTTACATGAGGATGAGTAACGGAACGGTCGCAACTGGGGACACTTTCCTCAGCAGCGATAGCACAACTAGAATTGGTAACATGCAGCAAGGTAGTATTTTCTAAAAGTTGAGGAACATTTGAAATTTTGTTGTTAAATATTTTACATTGTTCACGTAGATCATTAAGTGACTGCGCAGGTTCTACACCTCTTTGGGATAAAGCATGCTTCAATGTTTTTGTGTTTGATTTTTCCACCCGAGGGATAGGCGTAATTAAGTATTCAGACATTTTGAAATTAAAAAAAATCAGTTGTATTTCAATTACTTGACTTCAAAAAATTCAACTGCGGTTCGCAGAGGGTTAACAATTTCAATCGTGTTCACTAAGAGTTAAACCAACAAGTTCAAAATTCAATTGCTACAAAACAAAAATTTACATTTATTTTCAATTGTTACTTAACGTCCACAAAGGGTTAAGTGTACTTACATTTTCAAATTCGTAAAAGGTTGTGAAAGGTTAACATTATTTTATTTCAACTTAGTTCAAAAAATTATTTCCACAAAAAAAATTAATTATTAATTTAACTCTTTGTCCCAGCACTATAAGTATTAATAATTTTATCCCAGCACTAGTTCACTATGCATTAAACCATAGATGATATTGCATTCAAAAGTTCTCTATAGAATCAACATTACAACTCTAATTGTTTCAAAATTCTTTTAACGAATTTAATATTCACAACCAAGGACACAAATCTACCTTTAAGATAAAATCAAAACAAAAATTTATCATCAAAATGAAATTCCCCATCAGAAGCTACCACACATACAAACTTATTATTATGTATAGCTAGGTAGGCACAACAACATTGGTACAATTTTGAGACATTTCAACAATCAATTACTGCTTTGCAATACTGCCAATTGCACACTGGATCTTGATGAGAAAAGAAAAAGAACTATAACAATACATTACGATTCTCCAGGCGCAATAGATGTTTCCTTCCTTGGTACCTAGCCTTCAATGACGTAACCAAAAAGAACGTTGAACAATTATCGGAATATTAATTTGTTGTATTCACATCTGTAGTGGAACTGCTCTACGGTCATCAAAAACGCTGGAACATGGCCTCATCATTCATTCATCTCTTGAAAATATCCACCGCTTGGCTCTGTATCAGGGTATCCTCACAGGCAGAACAACTGGAGAAACGCTTCTTGGACATTTGGTCTGAATTATGTTTCATTCAGACATTGAAGTCATTGTTCGAAGGAACTTGAAATCATCTAGCACTGTTTAATATTGTTTTACTTGAGTACCAAACGTACAATTGTACTTATTTATTTGCAAAAAACTGTATTTAATTATTTTATTATTATTATAAAACGTTTAAAACTAGAATTGATATTTATCTTTCACTTGTTTTTCGTAACCGTTGTTATTTTTAAACTTTTGTTGGAGAGACGAAACATGACGTTGCGTGTTCTGTGTTGACCGTGTGAGTTGAGTCGTTTTAGAATTGAGCCGTGTCTTCGGGCGTGGCTCGAGAAGATACGTTGCAAAACGCAATTGCGTTGGCCATCTTGAATGTTCTAATGCGTCGAAATTTTAATTAGGTTATCACATAACAAAACTAATTGTATCTATTTTTACACTGAATTTATCACTATGAAACCAAATCTGGCCCCACGTTGGGCGCCATTTATGTAGCTGCATTATTCGTACACTTTTATTTACTAGTTCTCAAATTATTCACAACTACTTTCCATTACACTTCCCTCCAAAACTTTCTCTGACTCCAGTCCACCCTTTTATACATTGTCCAGCTAATTCAGTCGAAGAACTTGAGTCTCAGTTCAGGGATAATTGTAGAGTTCTTAGTTTGGTTTCATAGATCAAAAGAAAACAGAAGTTAAGTTAAATAACAAAACATTTATTCATGGTTCAAATTATTACTGTCCGGTTCAACACAAACAGACACACAGTTACATTTTACACAAGCACTTAATATTATACAACAAATTCTAAGTTAAAATTAATCAAGTCACTTATCACTATGTACAGTTTATTTTGATACAGGTTTCAATTATTGTTTAGCACTTTTAACACAAGTTATTTCTTTTCGGTTCAGCCACCGCCCAACGCAAAAGCGTCAGACGGGTGCTACCGAGGCCAGGGGCAGGGGACAAGTGAAGTTAGTTACAGGATGTTCAACATAGAGAAATTTAACGGAAGTCAAAATAGAGTTTTATTTAATATTTGCGGGATTCTTTCCTTCAAAAAAAAGTCAAATGGTAACTAAGTAAATTTTAATATGGAATACTCTAATAATTATCTATTGTTATTTTTAACTACGACAGTACATAATTATGTAAGTTTACTCATACCACAATATTATCAGATAGTTTGGTTATTAACGTTTTTATAGATCGCATGATCGTAGCAATTAGGATTTTAAATTCGGAGGTTCAAGACTCGAATAATGCTGTTGCTCTATTCCATCTTCACAAAAGAAGCTTACTATTTTAGAGTGTGTATATGAGTGCAACAAACTTAAATTCACGATGGATTGAAAACCAACTGGGTAAGATATTCTAGTATCTAACAAAAAGCTTTGACAAAATTCAATCTTATTTATATTTCGGGTGACTTAATTCGGTCACTAAGATAAGCTAACTGCTGCAAAATAAAACATATTGATATATTTTTTTATTTCAATTCATTTAAATTCTTTACAAATGGACCAAAAAATGACACCAGCCACTCATTCAGGCGTGATAGGAGATAATATGCAAATTCGTGGTTCCAAAGTTTGTGAATATAGTTCTCATTTATGTCTCTTGGTAACACGCAGATTGTAGCATAAAAGTGCAATGAATTTTCACCCAAATGTTTCTGATAACCTAGAAAACCTCTTTTTTACAATACATAATTCCTATAACTCGATATTTGAATGTAGCGAAAACGGAGTATTTTTTATCTGTTTTCTTTATAAGTATTCCCAGAAGGAACGATATAAAACGAAAAAAATAAGTAATAAGTGTTTCATACTTATTTCTTCCTCGTGATATTTTTGTATATTACGTGGGAACATATATAATAGAAATAATCTTCTTCCATTTTAATAATAAACTTATCCAAATCGATCTTTTCATATCACGCAAGAAAAAGTATTCTATTATATATCTCGCCGTATCCCAAGTGGGGTAGAGATCTTGGATCTATCCTTATATACCTCTTTCACCTCCTCTACATTCATGCAATATGTCACACACACACATCGATTTTCTTACTCAAAACACGACCGTCTTTGAGAATTTGATCCACGTGATAAAGACACGTGGTTTTCAGACGCTCGCGCATCCTCTCATCCCCTCATTCAGATAGATTTATCTTATTTCTCATATTTTCCTCATGAGTAACAATACAGGAGTAGATCCAACATTATACGATAATTTCCAATTTTGAGTCGCTATTATAGTTGACAGGATGGTGTTTCGTATTATCGTTGTAAAGAAAAAATACATTAAAAATGGGTTGTTGCGGGAGAGATGTTTGAATTATTGACGCTCTGAATGGAGTAAGTTTATTTCCACTACACAAAATATTAAAGAATTGGCAAAAAAAGTATGATTTTGTCTTTTATAGAAAAAGAATATTCAATTTCTCGGACGGGTTGTCCCGAAGGCGCATATAAATATTTTGTAATATTTTTATATGTATGCGGTACAGACTATAGGTAAAATAAAAACGATACGTAGGAAAATAAAGATATACAAAATGTACTGCATTGTATATAATACTCGTATGTATTATTATAAAGCAATAAAATATTTGCAAGTGCAAAGTATGTAGTATATAAGTATTGGTAGGATGGCATCAGAAGATAATATAAGTCTATACAATGTAGGTATACTTTACACCATAAATATAATAATGAAACAACTTTTACTGTTTGTTTCTCACGAGACAAGTAGTATCATCAGGAACATTGCGAATCTCACTTTCTATCGGCCCACATGATTTTGTCAACATCGTCACATTATTATTAGATACATACTTAATGATTGTCGTAATCATCATACTAGTTGGATCATTGTGATCATTAATCGTTTCTACTATACGCCATATAGGGTTATCAGGACGATATGCGTATTTAAAAATATACCAAACCTTTTTCATGCTAAACAAATACAAACAATTCAATTTTATTAGAATACGAGTACTAAATACATTTTTTTTAAATTTTATTTTATATATACAAGACAACAATTCAACTATAAAACATTAAAATGACATTTGAAATTCTACAAAAAAACAAAATTTGGCTTATAATATGAGTAGTATCGATATGTTCAATCAAAATATTTTCAACTATTCCGTTTTTATGATAAGAGTTAATGTAATTCATAATTATTTAGATAGTTCTTGATAGTGTATTTAAAGGATTATTCAATTCATATTGTGTTATGTTAGAAAAAAGCAAGTAAGTTTAAAAAATATCTCACAATCTTCATTTCATATCGAATGACTCCAACATTGGATCCTATTACACAGTCAAGTTTTTTTTTTTTAGTTTTGTGTCAATGAAAAATATGTGGATCATCAAATCCTTCATATATCTTTTCAATATCAGAATCAATTCAAGACATTTTGTCTTCTTCTTACATTGTCCTTTTCCTTATACTACCTTATTCAGAAAGATTGATTAGGAAGTACCCGTGTGATAGCCCTGAGACTGATAAAGGATTTCAACCTACAAACTACAGCAGGTCTAGACTGTGGCACTAGAGCTTTTGATAACAGGTTTGAATCATGAATTATACTATTAAGTCATTACTTACAATATCTTATGTTGTATTGTAATGTAATGTCATATTAGATTTTTAGGCGCGGTTCTCTACACGATATCAAATATTAATAACATAATATTAGGCTATACAATTTACTATTGTTATTGTTTATGTAACCTCTTGTAAATTATTGGTTATTGATGTAGCATTACAATTATAGACGATATATTTAGATTGTGTGAACAATACTATTTCCTCATGAGCTTAAGTAAATGGCTTGTATTGTATAAATACTATTTCATTTTTGGATTGAATGATAAATACATAATATCTTCCACTTTATGTATTTAATTTTGATGGTTAGAGCTTTTTTGCGTTCAAGAATTTCTGTACTTTCTTTGGAAACCTAATATTTCCTTCAAGTACCTGGCGAGGAAGGCATATTTCTATTTCTTTTTTTCGCTTTTTTGCACCAAATTTTTTAGCGTGTGTTCGCTAAATCTAAAGTATTACCTCTGAGCAGCATTTCTCGCTTCAACAAAGACATTAAATTGTGTTGTGCATGTGTATGTCGTCAAAGAGATACATATCTCCAGGTACGGCACGAGGTATTAAGTGAGCGCTTTTCTTTAAATTATAAAGTTTGTACTTACGGTGAGTCAGGAGAACGAAACTACGGTGGATGGACTGGGTCACAGGTCACAGGTCACAGGTCACAGTACAGTTCTGGGTGTGAAATAAAAGACAGCTACCATGGATAGGAGAGAATCTAAGACCCGTCAAAGGTTGTAGTTGCGTAGTTGTTGCTTAGTACTAACGATGCATTGCGATTTAATAAGTGAAATAAGTCCATAGCAATATTCAATTTTATATGGAAGACATCTTTCAATTAAAAAAGTGGTTCTAAAATGTTGATCTCTAAGTTTACGAGAAGATATGAATTAACAGAACTTTAGGAAGAAGCTAAAAACATATATGTTTTTTGAGATTTTCAGGTAATACATTCACCTTCAAAGACAAAATAATATATTTATGATGAGTAAACGGCGCTTACGTAAACTATCCTTATGTGATATAACGTGGAGAAAAACCCGTTATTGTCTTCTTTTTCCTCATTCGTCTTGAGGTGTTTCCCATTACATTTTGGCATGGTAGAATAGTAGTTTCGAAAATATTTATTTATTTATTAAACTATAAACGGCTGTTGCCTTTTTCAAAAACAAAATAAAACACCTTACTAATACAATTTACATCTTGAATACATATCATATTTTAATTTTATATTTTTTAACTTTTAATTTTTGATATAAATAAACATCTGCAAAGGATGGTTTCATAGCTCCTATCAAAATTATATTAGTGATTAATTATTAATGGTCGATTAACTTTATCACGCATTAGCACTAAGCGAATATCTGTATTATATTTATCAACTGTACTAGCAAAAATAATGTTCTCCGTATTATTGTTACCTGATGGGTAGGATATAAATTTCTAGAATAATTCCAAATTTGTTTTTAGCTACGAATGTGATAGACCTAAGTATAAAAATGTACCTATGTATAGTTATATTATAGTTGTGTTATTATGTATGTATATTTGTATGAGCGCGCAGGTGTTTGTGTATTTTTTGGTTTATTTTTTTGATATTTGTAAATGGCGTAAGCCGTATGTTTGATTGAATAAATAAATAAATAATTTCTCTGCACTCTATATAATTTAACATATAAATACAAGAAGAAAACAGTACAAAAATCACAGCAAAATTAAATAGGTAGGTAATCAAAATAACTATTAATGAAATGCGGGTATATGAGATTCTATTATTAGACACTTAGCGATAAATATCAACTCTTTAATTCATAATTCTTTACTCATCATCATGACATTTCCCACAAATGGGATTACTCGTAGACTATCTAAATGTAATAAATACGCGAGGTGTTTTCTCCGTTCCGATTTTAAGTTGTCAAATGATTTTTCGGTGATGCTTTACGTTAAACTTCCTTTTCCAGTACACTCGAAAATTTATGGATAAGAGATTCATGGAACCTGCCTAAAATATGATTTATAATTACTGTAGACATTATTAAGAAGCCACTACTTTGTATATGTAACATAATGTATATAGGTAGGTATTGATAGGCAGGTATTACATTTTATTAAATTGAAGACAGAGATTGAATTGATCTTGAATTTCATTACCGTCAGATCATAATGAATTCCTTAGAAGAGATAAGATCTACAATACAGCATTATATACCTATAGCTATATTATTACCATCGTTAACAAAACTGAAGACCATTTGTATTCCACCATATAACTACATATTATTATAAACTTAATACATACTAAATATAGATATGTATTTACTATATACCTACCTACTAAAATGTAGGTATTAAATTCCTTACTGGTGATTCTTCGACGAATAACATCCTGTGGTAAGGAACGTACATCCTTAGCGCCATACAAATACATTTATTGCTAAATAACTTCGCTGTTTATTTTCTACCTTAGCTGTAATTTATAATGAATATAAATATTATGTACTCGTATTCCAGAGTACAAGACTATTACATTGTAAAAGTAAGGGCTTTCTCAGTTCTAATGATGCCAATTCGTTAGCGAAAGCGCTTGGCATGTTTGTGGTATACATTTCATGCGCCTTTGTCAAACGAAAAACAGTGTTTCTAATATAATCCGTAACTTTTTGCGTATTATCCATTATGGTATGAAGTAAACACTTAACTATTTTATAAATACACACTATATTTTATAAATGAGTAGACAATTGTAGTATTGATAATGTCTTGGTAAAAGACGAAACAATTGTCTACTCATTTATAAAATATAGTGTGTATTTATGAAAAACAGTGTTTTTTTATATTTAATAAAATATTTAAAATTTTCTTTTACATTTTTAACACTGAAATGAATTATTGTGAAAACGCAATAATATTTAATTTTTTAAAATGCTTCAAGTTTTTAATAGGTAACTCTAATGTTTGTACATTCACAGAGTGAAAATTGAGACAGGAGACAGTATATCGGCACGGAGAGGACAGCTTGCATGTTTATTACATACAGCTGGTCTGCTGGCTACCCCACTTGTGGGATATGCCGTGATGGTATAGCATAGCATAGTTATCATATCAATATTTCAAAACACAGTAAATTTTCCACAAAAATTTTATTCCTCCTTCTTAATTCTAAACACAGATAATTTTACACAAAAAAATTTATTCCTCCTTCTGAACTTATATTTATATTTTTTCCAATCAGTCCTCTTGAAAATCTCACACTGATCATTTGACGAAAGCGCTCGAGTTCTCTTAAAAAATTAGTGAAAATTTGCTGTATTTAGAAATATTGCTATTTGCTACAAGTATTTTTACTATTATCCACGTGTAGGGTTGGTTGTAGGTTAACAGTTGTGATGTTACAATGTGTGATTTTGGATATTCGCGAATGCTAATAGCGAATATTGACTTGCTTAAATTTCTACAATAGCTCAAACATTAAAATTTCTACCCTCCCGTCGTCGTCAAAATGGTATAGGTATTTGAAATATTTCAAAACTCCTCGGTTTTCTTAAAGAATATTTTCTCGCAGTACCTTTTTCTACAATGAACCGGATAAGTATCCGGTACTTTTACCCAATATCCGATACTTTATTACCAAAATAATATTAGCAAGGGTCTAAATAAAATTAAATCCATATTTTAATATTTTTTATTAATCGGTATCTCTTTTATTATTATTATTAAGCATTTTATTCTCGATTTTGCCATAAATCGCATCATACAAAAATATACTTCAACTTGTTGTGGGTATCTGCCGATAGATACATAGATGAACTATGCATAATATTATACATAACTATACTTCTACACAATGTCTAACAAATATGATATAAAACAGAATAGATATGCATGTAAACAAGTAAGCTTACCTACGAGTATAGAGCTGTCAGGAAACAAGGCATACAAGGATTGTAGTAAAACACATACGTAGATACATACTTATTTAACTATAATATAGTGTAGGTATAAGTCTCAGTCTATAGGTAAGTACCTATAATATATAAATAGATTCACATAATACCTAGTATTATAACATTAGCTGTATTCACAAAGAAAATGTATATTTAGATTTGGTTAACTAGACATGATTAAAAATTTAGGCATTACAAATACTCGCAAAACAGTTCGTTATTCTTGATTGAAACAAAAGCTTTTATCTTCGTAATATCTTTTAAATACTTCATTACCAATTTTTTTTTTTTATCTGTATTTGAAATTCAAAATTTGTTCTTTGTCATTTATAAAATTTTCAAATGACATAATGAGGTTGATGTGTTTTCCAATTTTTTTTTAATTTTGTGTTGTTAAATTTTGTTTATGATTATTTTACGCCAATGACATGTGACATTCGTAAAAAATAATATTGAAGTTCAATATATTTCGGCCATATTTTTTTAGTACGGCATGCAGTAGAACCACTGTTAATCCCTATTTGTAAATAAGGTTTAGTAAAGTCTTACTGTACATTGGTTATACCTTATACCTCTCTACTTTGGTTTGCATGCATTCGTAGACGTATGTACTAGACACATTCAATTTAAAGCAGTTTGTTAGCAGATAGGTAAGTAGGTATGTGTGAAAAACAACAAAAAATAAGTTGTGTAGGTAGTTAGGTAGGTACTCATTATATTTTTTTTTTTACATTGTGGTTTTACACGTGTTGATTGTTTTGAAGGTGCATTCAGCCGTTCATGCCATCACGTCAAGAGAAACTGGAATATTTACTGATAAATATGTAGGTATATCTATTGTATACATTGTACCTACATATATACTATGGTGTAAAATATAGTTAAATGCGAAAACTACGTTTAATATTTATATCTAATACTTTTTATTTATCTCTTACATATATAATTATTGTATTATCTTAGGTACATTAATTATTAGTTTCTTACCTCTTGGAGAACACGAGCAGTACCTAACCAGGAGAAGAAGAAGAAGAATCATATTTTTTATTTTATTTCCATAATATGAAGGATTCTGGATAATCGAGTTTATTCAAAATATTTTTTGGTTTTAATACCTATTACCTATTACACAATTTAATAACTTCGACGTATTCGGATCATCATCTGAAGTATTTAAGACGAGTAGACATAATTGAAAGTTTTTCAATTGCACCAGATAATTGGTGGTGGTTGGTGGTGGCGTGGTTAGATGGAAGAAATCACTATATAGTGATAATCTCGCCACTGCACATCATCACATTTTTTCTTGTGTATATTGCTTTATTTAATTTATTATATGAATGATGATGTGCAAGAAGAATAAAATAAATAAAATAAATAAAATAAATAAAATAAATAAAATAAATAAAATAAATAAAATAAATAAAATAAATAAAATAAATAAAATAAATAAAATAAATAAAATAAATAAAATAAATAAAATAAATAAAATAAATAAAATAAATAAAATAAATAAAATAAATAAAATAAATAAAATAAATAAAATAAATAAAATAAATAAAATAAATAAAATAAATAAAATAAATAAAATAAATAAAATAAATAAAATAAATAAAATAAATAAAATAAATAAAATAAATAAAATAAATAAAATAAATAAAATAAATAAAATAAATAAAATAAATAAAATAAATAAAATAAATAAAATAAATAAAATAAATAAAATAAATAAAATAAATAAAATAAATAAAATAAATAAAATAAATAAAATAAATAAAATAAATAAAATAAATAAAATAAATAAAATAAATAAAATAAATAAATATATAATAATTATGATATCACGTGCGATTTTAATTGCAAGACTCTTACGAAATTTGAATTGAAAAAATGTCATTGACTGTGATATTAAATTATTTATCTGTCCATAATTGTCTTATTAAAAATTCTAAGAAAAACAAAATACCTATCTACTGTATTTTTATTTTCAGTAATTATAAATAAAATTATTTATTTGTTCATTTTAAAGGGAGTCGTAGTAATTGGTTACTTACATACATTATTATCAATAATGTTCAAAGGAAATCTAGGACCACCCGTTAGATAACAAGTAGATTTAGTTCTAATAACATTGTGATAAATACTTATACGAGGGCAGCTCTTCAAGTTTCGGTATTATCAAAACCATAGAGATTTAAGTCTATATTTTGATAGATGCACTTTAATTGTGATGATTTTTGACAAATGTCATAAAAAAATATCGAAAATTTACGGCTATTTTCTATTTTTTAGTTAAGTAAAATGTTCAACTTTAAATAAAATAAATCATCCATTAGAAAAAATGTTCTAAGAACACATTTAATCAAAAACGAGAAACTATAGATACGGTGGAAATTTAGAATTGACCTATAAAAACCCACGGTTTCTTCCAAAAAACTTATATGGCTCTCCTCGTACCTACCTGCATATTGAAATAATAAAATTAATATGTACTTAATATCTACGATTTATATCAAAAATATTTAAAATAGTTCTTTGTTTCATTTTGTTATCATCTGTTGAACTGGGAGTTAGATCGAATAAACAAATTAAATAAATTAATTCAGAGGCGCAGAATGATATGAAGTAATAATAAAAAAGGTTTTGTTTTCGTTGAGAGGGTCCGTCATTAATTTTCAGCGTTATCATGAACAATCTGGGACTGGACTGTAATATTATGTTGGTAGACTGTTCATTTGTTGTACATTATTAATATTGACTATTATTGAAAAAAAAATATTCGGGGGCTTTAAAATTTAGAAACAAATTCATTATTTACTTAGAATCATATTGATGAAAGTTAACAAAATGGCTTATTAAAGTAGGTATACTTATTTTTTAAGGCCAATAGTATTGAAGGCATTGAATAAAAAATTTAAATCTATAATATAAGGTCGTTTGCAGGAAACATGTGACTTTACATTCCAAATAGAAATTGATGGATAATCAATTGAAAGATCTATGTATATATAAAAATGAATCTAAATTGCCTGAAAAGAATAAGATAATGAAACCTTTAAGAACCCAGAGTATCATACCGTTTCCCACAATAGGAGCAACCACTGAATCCAGAACATGTAGTGAATATAAAATTTATTTTTTTAAAAATGTGAACACATTTCTATCATTTGATTGTAAAGAATACTTTCGGGAACTAAACAATGAAATTTTTATGCATATTTTTAACAAACTTTAGGAAGTATTTAAAAAAATCTTTCAATTTCTTTATACACCTAAATTTATATTTTTTCTTTTATGTATTTGGTAGGAGTACTGGCGTCATCGTGTGGTATGTGTATGTATGCGAGATGACAACTCTGACATCTGATATTTGATATAATATATTCTCTTATACCTGACTCTGTGACACAATATTCATTCTGAACGACTCCTTAATTAATTGTCGCCTAATTGTGATCGCTTATCAGAGAGAGATTTAATAGCAGAACCCATTTTATTACATCGAAATCCTTTTACGTGTTCGTCATATTTGACAATTTTAAAATATTCAAAAAAAAAATATCAGTAAGTAATTTTTGTGATCTTTTCTTTAAAAATATGAAACACCTTTACAGAAAGTAATATGTATGTGTTGCCTGACGAGAGAATCTCAAACTTTCATTCGGAAGATCTCGTGCTCGAATCTCATTGCTTATCTGCTCCCTTTATATGACTATAGCACGTTCTGAATATTTGAGTTTAAAATAAGTTCAATTATTTTTATAATACATTTATTTAGTTTTTTCATGGATAAAGTAAGAAAGATTATTTTAATAACTTGCTTATTTCAATATCTCCTTTCAGCGTCAAAATATAACTTTTTCGTAACGATAACGATTTCGTCTCAAGGGTTACTTTAACAAAATGAAGTTGAATAAAAAAAATCTGCTCGAAAAATCTTAAATGTTTGTTTATGTAAAATATTAGTAAATCAAGATACTAAAAAAAAATGAAGCAAAATTCAATCTCAGATATATTCACGTTAGTATGTTCCCAAATAAGGGTGTTTATAATATATTAAATAAACCTTTATTCTAAGTCTTCTTACATATCACAATAGCTACCACCACCGAGCTTACCGCACAAACTTCTATGAAACGATTAAGTGTTGACTGTCTAAACATAAAAATAATAATTTCTAAGAGTAATAAAAGATACATTTATAACAAAACTCCACTATGTTGAAGAATCGATAGTTTTATAACATGCCCACAATTTTAAATTGTATAAATAACATTGTAATATAACGACATACTGTATTTTGTTCACGATTTATTTAGGAAGTATATGTATAGGTACCAAATTTTACAATATTTTTTCAGTCATTAAAAATATATCTGCAATATTTTATTTGATTTTAATCTAGTGGGGAAATATATTTCATAATATTGTTTTTTATGTTTATTTTGTATGTTCTATTTGGAATAATAAATAAAAAAAAAATTATGTAGAATATTTTTTTGTTGCTTGTTCCGGCGCGCACGCGCAGTCACATTGTCTGTTTTGGCTGCTTTTTCTGCATATTGGATTGGTGTTTTGTATAACTTTTGTAATAAATGACAAACTTGTGGGCTTGGTATTATATAGCAAAGGGTTAAATCATGAGTGCGAGTTGAGTAGGATGATGCATTGTCTTTGCTTTGTGATTATGTGTATTATTTCTGTCCACGTGTATTTTCAAATGTTTTGTAATAATGATGAATAAATAAATAAATAAATATTTCATTGCTGAATTGGAAATTTGAAATATCCTTAGATTTAAGATATCCCAAAATTTCATAATTTGAACAAGATATTCGAAAAATTTCAGAGAATTGTGAGAAATTTGTTCGATTCCAGGAACTTCGTGCACGTTTTAAGTTTTTTATTTATAGGTATGATTAAATTAAATTAAATAAAGCTTTTTAACTGCTAGCTTTCATTTGTTTCCTGTTGGAAATGTGACTTGAAGAAGGTACCAAACGTTGGGACGCCTTTCTCAGTACTCTTCGGATAGGATAATGTAAACATAGTTTTCCGATCGAAATGTTTGATTGGTTTGTCATAATACGCGTTGTGTCAAAATCTAGTTGAACAATCAAATACTTCTTAAGTATTCTGATCATAAACCCTTGTGTTTTCCCATAACATAAATCTAGTAGTAGTTTTATCATCAACCCAACGCAATCTCAAGTAATATAAAATTAATTGCTTAACTTTGAATATTTGTTATTAAATTTTTCCAAAGGATATCGATAATCATAAAACTACTCATTGGTAGTTATTTTACATAGTGACGAAAATAAAATAAGAATAAGAATACGTAGAACAAAGGAGAGGATTCAAATTATAACCACAGACAAAATGTAGATTCTCGGACCGTTGATGGCTCATAAATTTTTACGTTGATGCCGACAAAACGCCGAAGAATTTTTAGATTGTGTAAATTTTATCTTCATATTGAAATATTTTCGCGGTTCTTTGTAATGACTTAAGAAAGAATGAATTTTCTCACCACAACCAAAATGACATTAGCCTATGAAATAAAAAAAATCTTCTTACAAGTGGTTTTATGTATATTATACGACCAGAATACAGATCACTCAAAGAGTGGACTACGTACATTCGTTGGAGAAAGTAGAAAGTCTGTGTACCATCCAGAAGAAGTTAGCAAGGACAAATGTCAAACTTGTCGGGATTTTGATAGACTTGGTGTTAAGTTGCTAGATGTCCTAAAGGACATCTAGCAACTTAACAGCGATAGACAGTTATCTCTGAAGGAAGAACCTAGATGCAATAAGCCAATATGGATAGATAAAATAAAATCAGTTGATAGAATTAACTCTCACGGTTTGTGAAAGGAGTAAAATCTAAAGCGCTGGATATATTTTGCTTAAATTGAAATGGTGATGTTTCATTCCATCATTCTTTTATCAATCTTTTTGTGTCCTTTAAAAATAAAAATATAAACTAATAAAATAAATTTAAATTTCAATATAAAAATGATAACAATTATATATATATTGTATTTCTTGAATTATATCTCACGAGCACATATTGAACTGAATTGTTTTTATTACAATACGGCGCTGCGGTTCGGAGACAAACTTGGCATACGCTTCCGTCATTTGATTAAGTTTATAGTTTACGATACTATCTACTTTGCATTTCCCATTTACAATATAATAACTTCTACCCAACACAACTGCTCCCCATTAAGTTCTATCGCCATCCAAACTTTCCAGACAGCCTTTGGGTAAAACTTCCTCTATGAGAAACTTTAAAGCTCATACTGTTAAGGGTAATTAAACTCACCAACTCTCCCACCGCTACTATGGACCGCAGTGTGTTTGAAAGCTCAAGCTGTAAACAGGGAATAAATTGTGCTGGTAAATATTATTATTATTATTGTTATTAAAACAAACTTATCTCGAGCTAAAACAAATCTTACTTAAATAACGAGGCAAATTTATGACTTGCATTTATTAGTAATGTGTATCTATGTTACTTTTCATATTATTTTTAATTATCTGGAATTAATAAACTTTGAAATTAAAAATTCTCAAGAACGGTCGCGTGTTAAGTAAGAGGAATCGGCGTGCATGTATGAGAAACTGGTTGAATGTAGAGGAAGCGAAAGAAGTATATAAGGATAGATCAACATGGCGTTCCGTTCTCTCTGCCTACCCCAGCTGGGACATGGCGTGAGGGTATAGTATAGTAGTATAAAATTTGAATACATATCTATAAACATACTTAAATCTTGCTTAGGTACTTATTGATTTCAAACAATTTTTTATTATATTCATATTAAATCCATACATACCTATTTTGATTTTTGTCTTGACGATGATACACGTGTCAAACAATCCTATAGACCATTAAAGGATGACGTCACAGAAAAATCATTGAGGGGCATCAGGCATCCCAACACAACAGACGATTACGGTGTAATATTAGGTGGAACGCGTAAAGAATATCTAATAATCAAAAAAAACTGTCAGTGTCGATTTTGTTATTATTTTGTCGTCTGACTTTCTTTTTTTTTCTCTTATGGCATAACATCCTACAAGGATGATTTGCGCAATCTGACTGTTTGCCCCCCAAGCAAAAGCAAATCCATAGACAAGACCACGTGACCTTTAATGGTCTATAGTAAATTTACTACAAAAACAAATGATTTTGTTGCATAAAATACTAAGATGTTCCAACTTTGTAATGCAATAATTTATGTATACAAATATGTTATATTTAAACTAAAATATTTTAATTTCGTTGTACCAAATAAGGCACAAACTATTAATCAACAAAAAATTACCATTACTAATTCTAATATGAATAATATTTCGCATAAATAATTATCAGTAAACATGAATAAGGAATTTGTTGCATACTGAAACATCATTTAACATCTCATCTCTCAGTCTGTTTCCTAATATTTTGCGCCTAAGTTTTTTCAATGAAAACATAATAGACAACATACTCTCGTATACCTACTTGTTTATGTAGAAGTATACATATTAGATACTCGGTGTACGTAAAATATAAATAATTTGGCTGTATTAACATCATAATCAAAATATAATGAAGTCATATATCATCTGGAATCCTTTGAAATCCATCTATGTTTACATTGTTACGGACTTGTGTATTTAGACGTAAGTGTAAATGTTTGTTTTAGAACGGTAATATAATATAAACAATATTTAATCCATAGTTTTGTATCAAATTGTCTGATTTATAACAAGTATGTTGAGTTTGTAACCACGCCTCTAATAAAATGTTTGACCAATGAGGTTTAAGAACGTTTGCCGATTTATTTAGATCATTCATCTCAGTCATGTTGAGTTAGATCATAATTCACAATGATTTCGCGGCGTCTAGCTTATGATTTTTTGTACCGTACCAGGCGATGTATTGATTATATTTTATTGATTTTTTGCATATAGAATAAAATATATCATTTGTGGATGAGTTTGTTTTAAATATAACACACACAAAAATGAAATGAAAACATTTGCATAGGTATGATTTCTCACATATATAGAAACAAGTTCTACTATTCAATCGAAGACAAATTATAAAAGGAATACCAACAAAAAAATAATTAAAATCATGAACAACTTTATAATATTGCACGTTGTTTGTTAAGATTTCAAAATATAATTAACAGACACATGACATCTATCCAAATATTTATATATCTATAGGTACACCTGGGACTTATGTACATACGTATGTAAACTATGATGCATTCTTGAAGATTAAATATTTCTTACATTACAACCTTTAACTCCATGGTGTATTCACACGTATACAAATGAATCAGTAAAATTTGAGTTATTTTTTACATTTTCCTATACACAGAAGTCTATATAGCTGGCGGACTTATCACTTACGTAATGTCTTCCAGAAAATCAGTGCTGCCTCAATTTTTCTGTGACCGTTCTTTTCCAAGCCCTGGTTGCGAAATTTCAGTATGAAACTCCGCGATCCAACCGGGAATCGAACCCAGGACCTCGATGATGCAGGTTGACTGCGATAGCCGTTGCACCATGTGGCCGATATATTTCTGCTACTTTTAACATTGCCTGAATATGATTTAGTCTTATAAAATGTTATAGGTACACAATATCCTCAGTTAATGTGAATCTTTTTATGGCACGCATGACATAAATGTTTGGAGGTCGCAAGATTGATTTGGCTAGATATATTTATTCTTATTGTATAATAAGTCTGGAATTATTTTAATAACAATAGCATTATTTCTTTCATTCTCATTATTTATGTGACCTAGATATTATTACTGAACCGATGTCTGCCTGAAAAATCAAAATAGATATTATAACTATGTATAATAATAGCAATGTGATTGATATCAACATGACATTCTTACTACAGTATAATGAATGTTGAGATAATAAAAAAGTATGACCAAATTATATTGGAGCAACAAAACATAGCAAACTGATTTCGTAAAAGTATTTTTTCTGATTTATATAGGTTCTAAATATTCATTCAATGAAGATTTATGGTTTCACTGTCCCATGTTCTAAAGTTAATCTAGATTACGAATAAATTATAGATACACTCAGTTACACACTTTTTGTTCAGCATAACATTTTTCTTTACAACATAAAAATTTAATTTTAACTTCAATAGGAAAATAAAGCTTGTAAATTTTAGATTTTAGTCTAGTGGGGCAATATATTCCATAATGTTGTTTTTTATGTGTGTTTGTATGTACTATTTTTGAATAAATAAATAAATAAAAAATATGATTTCTCAATATGAAGGGGCAGAGTTGCCTGCGTTATAGTAGAATAATATATTGAATATTATTTTGAGGGCATATTGGGTGCATTCCAGTACATCATAAATTCAGATTTATGAATTTTTCACCAACACTAGAAATTAGTCTAAGATATTCAAATAAATATCAGTGCGAGTGTTAATTTTGTATGGAAATAGATTATACTAGCTACCTTCTTTACAATGTACTGTATACATATATTACTGATGAAGCAAACAAATTAAGTAACACAATATTTATTGGAAATGCAAAATATACATAAAGAAACTAATAAATTAGTTTTACGTTCATAGTAGCGCTTTAAGTTTGGTCTGTTCATTTTGGTAGAACACTTAACTTTATATGTAATAAATTATTATTTCTACGAGTATAACGAAAAATTCATAATACCGAATACCGTATTCACAGTCGTTTATTAATCCGAGATTAAATAAAGTTTAAGTTGTATTGTTGCCTAACGAGAAAATATATCATAGTAGTTGATTCTGAAATAATTTAGTTCTTAAATAGTTTTACTATGATGAAGAAGTAAATAAAAATAATATGATAGTGAATGAATCAGGTTATAAAGGTGTGAAGAGATTACATTTATGTTGGAATACAAATGAGACCTACTAAAAATATAGCTTACTTTTATAAAATTACGAGTGTTTCTCCTTTAATGTACTTTTTTAAGGGAATTAATTATTTGTTCGGCTATTAATCCATTCGTTCGGCAAGAAAAAATCAGCATTTAGGTAAGTCATTTGTACAGCAAACAATGTTTTCATCGGCAATAAATAAAAAATAAGCGCGACACTTGTTTTACAAACGAACTTGGTTATATCGGCAAATTAACAAATTTTAACGGCTTAATAAATACTCGCACAACAAAATAATTAATTGACCAGCAGAATTGTTATTTGAGCAGCAGAATTATTATTTGACCGGCAGAAAATATTAGATGAATAATATTTATCACACACCGATTTATACCTTCGGATCCACATGAAGTTTTTGTGATTTCTTACCAAATTAATGATGACTACGAAAATAATGCCAGTTTCCGCTTTGCTATACAGTATTAACGAAATATCTATCTCAAATGTCGAAAAACGCTAGTGTCGTTCATTCAGATGCTACATATAAAGATGCTACATACATCACATAAAAAGATGCTACATACAAAGATTTATTATTTGAACAAGATTAAAAATTTAGCTTTCACAAGTTTAATTAAAATTAGCTCACGGTTTGCTGCTCATTTATTTATTATGCTGGATAAATAATCATTATGCTGGTCAAATAATAATTTTGACGGTCGATTAAACTTAGAGTTTAACAATATCATATTGTTTGCAATAGAAATATAATATTCTCGCTGGGCATAAGTTGCTATCAAAATGATATATTTGTCGGCAGAATACATTTTTCTGCTGAACATAACATCAATATTATGCTGATCGTTTAAATGATAGCCCTTTTTTAACAATTCATTATTCATATCACAAATATGTAAGAATATTAGGAATGTTGTAGGAAGACGTGACAAAATATATATATGTTAATTGAAAAAAATGTTAATAAGAGAACCAGAATGTGTCTGTAGTTAACTTTATTAACTTTATCAGGCAGAAAGCTTCTTAGCCCTGACTTAAAGTTTATAATATTTAGTTTACAGTGATTTTTAGATTATGAATACACTTAATATTATATCATGCGACATCGCGTGCTTACATTTGTAATAATGAAGAACTTAACGAAAATTATATTTTGATAAAAGTTTAACCTACTAATAATTGAAAGAATTTTCCGCTGAATATTATTAACTTGACAAAAATATTCCACTTTTGTTACGGAACTATTCGCTAATGCATAGCCGGATAATAATCGTATTTTTGTACGGTATATTACATTATTGTTTCAGATTTTTTACACACTGTTACTAGGAAGCTTTTTATAGTAATTTTGATAGCTAAAAACATGTGAGATAATACTGAAAGTATAAAATAAAGTGATAATTGAAATATACAACTAATACATAGTAAGTAGGTAGATATAATATATTTTTCACGCTTTTCCATCATCAAAATTAGTACTATGAACTTTCTCTACTAGACTATCATGCACAAAATATACCTCATTTTAAAACATTACGAATATATTTAAGAGAATATGAAAGTTACACCAGCTTTGTAATAAATTCATGGATTGGAAATAAAGATCTTGACTGATAAAAAGTACTTTAAAGATATTTTTTAGTTTAATTTTATTGATCATGCATTCATTTGATGACAAATGTGATTTGGTAAAATGACCGTTGTATATATCGGATTTTAACCGATATGTTTTTTTTTGCCTTTCTTTTTATATATTCTTTACCTATTATCTGAATAAAAACTTGATTACAAAATGTTTAAATAAATTGGTGAACAATAATCGTAGTTATAATAAGAAAAAAATGATTGAAATAAATTCAATGTAATTTGTACGTACCTTCTAATAAATCTTTTCACAATTCTGTAAAAAACGTATTAAATTTTAGGCTGTAATTTGTAACCCAGCAAGACGTTTACAGTGACACCCAAAAAATTGTCACATTCACTGTAATGCATTAATAATGTAATAATGAAATGTAGTGAGTATTAAAATAATTATTATAAAAACGTCGGCACTTTTGTATGAAGTGAGTAGTGGACGATATATAAAGAAACAGTCGGAGGCCCCTTACCAGGAAATGCTGTTCATCATTTTGAGATCTTATCATAAGAATATTCAGTAGTTGTTTGTAAGTAGCTGGGAGAATGATATTATTTTATTTGAAGTACTGTCAAATCATGTGTAATTATAATGGCTAACGGAATAATCTAATGTCAATGAATTTTGACAAAACCTGTAAAATAATATAATGAGAGACAGCCATACAAGGTTGTAATTCTGTGACTTAATTTTTTCCCAGCTAAAACTTTAAATACGAACTGATTTGAGAAATATGTGTCATTCTTAATTTGTTTCAAACTAATTAAGTTTATTCATGTTTTATGATTTTATTTAATTACTATAATAACTTTCGACTGTTATCAACTTCTTGTGCAATTCCTAAATTCAATACATAAATGTGTATTATTCAAACTCAACATGAAGTATATAAGGTTTAATTCTAAATATTAAGATAACTATTATATAATGAAATGCTTATTTTATGCTTAATATGGATGGAATCCTTGGACTCCTTGTGTGGTTCAACAGATTGTGTACAATTTCACGGCAGAGTCGTCGGTCATTCAATAAGTGTACGATGGAAATATTCGAAGTGTCACTTCGGTACCTGGAATTGACATTGACTGTACACAGGTATTATTAGAGGCGTGACACGGTAATGGGAAATCATCCCGAGGTGTCATACACTTTCCCATACCCATCAACTTGTTCAATACTACGTGACTGTTTTATGATAACATTGTAATACTACATGCTGACAACATCACGTCATTCATACAAAATGCTAAAATCTTTTCAACTATATGCAATATTCTAACATCAGATGGCGTTGGTGTTTGTTTACATAACATGTACCTATATAATTATGATTATTGTATTGATAAGTGAAGGTTATAATATTATATATGAATGTATATATGTATTGTATTATGATTAATTAATCGTGCCACTGAAATCAATTAATAGATGAGCTGTATGGGAACGTTGCAGATCACGATGAGAAAATATTATTATGTTCGGTGCTATATCCGGGATATAAAATATGTATAATAAATCGGCTCAACATAATTATTGTTTTACCTAATATTATCGATCAATGTATTATTTTATAATCCAGTTGAAAAAATCTTCCAAACATGAATAATGTGTCAGTTTTAACAATGTTTTTGTTCATATGTACTCTATGGTGTGGTTCCATTGCGTAACTTTCGTTTATATTGAACAGTATTATTATTGGTACTGTCTAACAAAACAATACAGTAGCCAATACACCAGCGGTGATTGAACCACTGTTATTAAATTTAATTTCAAACAACTAATTATTTATTTAACTTATAATTAATCTATAACTATTATCGAGTATCTTCACAAAGTTGGTTCTAACAGTGTATGCGGGTGAATGATTTAATATGATAGTAAAACACAAAACATTATGTTGGGCTTATGAAATAAAAGAATTAATGCTTTGGAATCTTTTCAATAAAATACGTTTCAATAAATGACGTAGAATTATAACCATGAATGTTCAAATCTTCATAGTTATGTTTATTGATAGAAACTAAGTAAACATACGTAAACCAAAAATACTACGGCCTAAGGAGGTCGATGAAAAAAAGACTTTATAATGAATTTCTTTTGTAGTAAACACTATATAACCAGATGAATAGTTGTAAACAATTCAGATTGATAATGACCTTATAAGTCCAAGGACGTCTCTCTGCGAATTAACAATCAATAGTAGAAAGAAACACTTGTTTCAAATTACATAAATAAAATACTTTAAACTATTAATAAAATAAATGAACTTTAACAATTCATAAATAAATTGCCTAGAAATATAGAGATATAATAAATAATTAATAAAAAATGTATAATAAAATAATTTAATTGCCAAGTATTTACTGTGCAATCTCATGGAAATGAAGGATCATGAAAAAAGTTATTTATTTAATTATTGTTTTATATTAATTATATTAGTATCGTAAAAAATGTTTAGAATCTCTTTCATTTAAATCCAAATTACCTTATAAATAATTCATGTTAATGTCGTAAATTTGTGAACCTTATTGTGTGTTGATTACGGACGTTTATTTAAAGCGAAACGGTTCAATAAAAATTGAATATAATCGGCAATTGATTTAATGTAACATATTAGTTGATGTTTTAATTTTCGTGTTCACACGCTATTTGTCGTCTTTATTTGCTTAACAAATATTTTTGAATCAGACATTTTTCAATCACGATTCATGTTTTGCTCATCGCTGGTAACCTCACTATTTATTATGTCTGCATGCATTTTTCTATATGGTTTGACATTTATGCATGATAACAGGGCGTGATATAAGTTTTGAGGTAGTATTTAGTATAGATATATTACATTTATAATTCATTTTCTCCACGAAGAATAATTATTTTTCTATTAACATTTCGAGTATACAAAATTAAGAAAACAAAAGAGTGGGAAGCCTATTCATCATCATCATCTCGCCCTCAACGCTCCTCTCGGGAGCACAGGGCAGAAACCAGCCTCCTCCATTCAGAGCGTCTCTGCGCCAATTGCGTCACCTCTTTCCACGACATTCCCTGCGCTCTGATATCATTGTCATAGGAACGGTGTATTGTGAAAGAGGGACGCCCGGGCCGACGGAACCCTTGCGGACGGAAGAACAGTGCTCTTTTTGGCCAAATTACCAACCAACCAACCGGTAGGGAAGCCTATTACCTACCGGTAACTCCATGGAACTGTTATTTGGTAAGTTTTCGAGTGTACTGTAAAAGACAGGTGTTCGTAAAACTTCACGTATTAGAAATTGACATATAAAAGTCAGCGATGCGGCATGTCATTCATCCTGAATGTCTTATTTTTTTATTGGCACAGTGAGGGCAATGTGCATATTTATTACATTAAGATAGTCCGCTAGCTACCTCGTTTGTGGGATATGACGTACTTTAGTACGTTAGTAGTAGTAGTATGAAAACCAAAAAAATAAATGAAGATGAAATTGAACTCATGTGCTTCGAGATAAAAGTCTTTATACAAATACCATAGTAATGCAATATAGGATGTTGGACATATAATTTTTTTTTTATAAAAATTACACACACATGCATTTATATAAAATGAATTCATTTCGATGTATGGTTTCTTGTATTCTAAGCATTAAATTTTCTAGATAAATGATTTCAACGTATAGATAGATAAGTATCAGAACTTACTGCATACCACATCATAACATCATGATTTTGTTAATAATTAAAATACACCGTAATTATTATAATCTCAAAACTCACCTAAATGTTTAATAATAATCTATGTACTATAAATATTTTTAACTTATCTAGATAGGTAATTACAATATATGTGTTTATATACAAAGTATAGGGACCATACAATGTATTTATCTATTCATGAAAATTATGTTTTCTATATAATATATGTATGTTATGATTTTGTAAATAATGAATGTACGAGAGTGAGTGCAGTGTGGGTATATTGTATATTTAATATGTAGATGTTATCTGGTAGTTTGTAGAATATGAATTACTATTATCATAATTGGTAGTTCACACAGTTCCATTACACTTTTCATAATGTTGCATATGCAAGCAGATCCTCATCTAAAAATATATGCGCCCGATAAGCTGTAACATTTTTTTCATGAAATTGTTACAATATATCTAACTATCTATTTATAGACTCACGTCGTGTCTCAGGTGGGGTAGGCAGAGAGAACGAAGCTCCATATAGATATATCCTTACATACTTCTTTCGCTTTCTCTACATTCATTCAGTTTCTCACACATGCACGCCGATTTATCTTACTCAACACGTGGCCGTTCTGATATTATATCCTTCCTAATATAGAAAACAATCTGTCTCTAAAAACTTTTTTATAGAAATTCAAAACATTTAAATGTGTGTCTAAAAAAATATTTTGTTTATAAGATATTTTTACTGTTTTATTTTACACTACATTTTCTAATAAAGTCTGTAAATTACGAGATTTTTTGTAAAAAAATTACGTGATAATAGTGACCTCAGTGCTGGCGTTGCTCAATGTCTATTTGTGCAATGTTTGTGTGCTCAATGCAAAAAAATCAGTAAACTTTTGAAAAACTGAAAATACAACCAAACATGTAGTGAATTGTTGATTTATTGAATTATATGTTTAAAATTACTTTTCTATAATAACCTTTCCACGTTGTTATAAATATATATATTTTTTTAATAAATCTTTATGGGCCCAAATTTTGGTAGCGATTATACAGGTGCTACGGTAGAACTACCGTACCTGTTCACGGTAATGTAAAGAGATGGAAAGACTGTCAGTAATGTAATGTAATGTTATGTTGAATGCAGCAATTGAATATTCCAGCACAAACGTGAGGTATGGCCATACATTTCCGTGATGCTTTCAGTACATATCTAAGTCAAACTCATCGATTATTCATAATTTCTGTCACGTCCCCGGTCCCAGCTCGCAACCTTAACGGATTTCAATACTGCATAATGATCACCCCACGTGATGTGATATGATATGATACGATATGATGATGATATTGGAGGAGTACCTACGTACTTACTACTTATATACTTTCATCATCGGACAAATCATTCAACTCTATTGCAGCTCTTTCCTATTTACCGTTTAACGAGAAAACAAATTATACGGATAAATAGCACTATAATACAAATGGTTCTTCAATCTTACATATTAAATATTGCATCTATCAGATAAATCTTAGGGCAACTTAATCATGATATTTTTTTCTTTATTTCATTTTGGCAAGTTTTGTGAAGAACCGGAATCCCATGAATTTTTAAGTACTGGGATACGTACCTAGTATCTCAATGTAAATTAATCCAATTTAAATGAAAAATAATTTCAGAACAGTAACATCACATTTGTTTATTTATTGGTTATATTTTGGGTATTATATTTTGCGTATTGGATTCTAGTTGAAGTGAAACTTGTATTTTCGGTTGAATCTGACATCTTCTTAGGTGGTCTGGTGGTCGATCTTTTGTATTCATAAAACAGTTAGTATAGTGATTAGTGATGCATAGTCAAAATTAGTATTCTTTCTCGATTGTGTTATAATATTAAGTAGATTTTGGAATGAGTCATAATGTTCTCACTCCTATAATAGTAGCTATGGAATGGAATTGAACTCATGTATCATTCTGTCAACTTGTCCGTTCGATACATTTTCTTTTTTCAGAATATCAATGAGCTAATGTTACAATAGTATTTGATTATTTACATATCTGGTTCAAACTTTGGTTGTGGTTTGAAATATCTATGAAAAAAGATTAAGTAGTGTTTTTTTCTGAAAACAAGCTAGGAAGAATTAACACCAAACATTTAGAACTTTGAAAATGCAGAAATATATTTCATGTAAGAAATATTCTGCTGTATATGAAATAGTTCTATGGCTGTAATTCAAATAATGCAAACAACTAAAGGGCAAGTTTAAAAAAAATTCCAGATAATAATAATACAAAAGTGTATATAATTTTATTCGCAAGTGTTGAAAAGATTAGTACCTAAGCAATCACATTTCCCTTCTATTTGGTTAGGTTTCCAGTAACATAATTCCTGGAAAGATTGATGCTCGTATGTGGTTGGATACAAAAATTGTTAAACGGGAATAAATTTAATAAAAACGTTGATATTTGAAGAAAAAATATTGTGAAGAATACAGTATAAACAAACTTTTTTATTCTCAATTTACTAATCAACAGCTTATCTACAATTTTATAAAAAAGTGAAACATTTAAGGTTATTCGTTACTTTTTAGAGGTATTGATATTTTTGTGTTGGTATTTCGTTGTATTTCCAGTAAAATTATTTAGTTTCTGTATCGTCCATGTTGATGACATCTCGTGTTGCTATTTCCGATTCAGGAATTTGGACAGAATCCCAATATATAATAGCATCTACCATGGGTAAATACTTGTTGGTGCTGTACAATCGTGTCGTCTTCTTTCGCCTGAGAGCATCAGTGATCACACCCTTTGTTCTGGAAGATTTATGTGTCAATGTCGTGATGCATACTAATGCTAAACAACAAAATAATCACAATGTATCTATTTATATTGTCTTATTCTTATTTAATACATATACCTATCTATATTTTCTATTGGATTATACATTCAACACAGATCCTACTTACATAAATTCCAAAATGATCAAGATAATATTATTTGCAAGAATTGCTAGTAAGTATTAAGGTTCTAATTGAATTATCTAATTTTGTTATTAATGTGAAATATGGAAGATCATTCTAATATTTGTTTTTGGTAAAATGTGTGTTATTGACGGGAAGAAATATTCAAAACTTCAAACTCAAGTAAAAGTCAAATACATTTTGGAATAAAATCTTTTTAGAATGGGTATTTTCTGCCTTAACAAACAAACAAATGTCTAAGAGTGCAGAAAAATATTCTTCAGATTCATTCTTTTTGCATTTCCAGGATTTAGTTTTTTGAAAATTTACCTTGAAATTATAAATAATTTTATTTTTATAGAAAGATGAGAGTGATGTCGGTTGCTGTAAATATTCGATAATCTATATTAAACAATTGCGGTCGATTTCACATCTTTAAAGTCTACCTTATTATGTAATCGTTATGTGAACCGGGAATCATAGAGTCTTTAAAAAACAGCAATTAAATTGGTCATAGATCTCTAATAATAAATCTCTGTCAATTAATGAATAATAGGCGAAAGATCAATCGACGGATCAGGATAATCATAAAATTCAATGTAGGAATTTGCGGCAGCTTTTATGGACTGTTAAACATTTACCATTCAGTTTAAAACATACCTGAAGATGTTAATTAATTCATTTGCGGAATATGAATGACTTTGGAATATGAAAATAATGACTTTTATTTTGTCATTATTTAAGATTAGGTTAAATAGTTATATTTTAAGTAATTTAAGGTGTTTCACACTAAATAAAATATAAATTATACCATCACGGCACATCACAAGTAAAAATAAGTTATTTAAAACAATAACCAAATAATAATATTAAATAAAATGTAGGCCGTAGGTGTAAATGTAGTATTATCGGAAATTATGCGTTTTTCTTTGATCGTTTTGCATACAAATAATCACCTCATTCGATTCAAGTGTAACTAATTGATTTTATTACCGGAGATTTTCTTAATTAATAAATTTACATTAAACATTGTGTGTTTGACATTTATAAAAATGATATAGTCGACAACCAGGTAGGTTTATTATTTAAATAAAAGAACAATACAACAGTTAATAATGAATTTTATTTACTAGCTCAACATATTTTTATCTACTTTAAACTATAAAAATACATTTTATGAATGATATTTTTTACGACGTGGGTTGTTTCATGGGAATTTAGACAAATAATATTGACTTAAATGTGTAAAATAAATAGTTAATTTCTTTATTGATAAAATAAAATAATAGGTATATTGAGAATATTTATGTCTTACAGGCAATATGTATTTGCTTTTCTACTATAATTTTAGCTTGGTGGGGTACGGATTTTTTATTTTATTTTTTTATTTTGGCTATCCACCCGTTATCATTGAGCCCTTTGGGAACAATGTATTCGATACGAAGGGTAAAATACACCATATTTATAAGTGCATTATCCTCCTAGCATCATATAATCATATCATAATATATTATCAGCATAATCCGTAGACTGATAATCAAATATAATATTATATACAATAAACAAAAAAATATTATAATGAAATCAAAACACAATATTCAAAATGCAGGTGGGCAAATTGGGTACGGAAATTAAATCGTAAAATCTTGCTTATGTGTCTATAGATGGATTATGAATGATAGAAATTGATAATGGACGATGACACCACTCATCGTAATATTTATATTAGGTACATTTAGGCGTAGAAAGGACTACTGTAGCAGATACATATAAAAATTTTCGTTTCACATCTCACCTAGCTTATTAATTAAAAATGGAAAATAAAGTAATTAAATGAAGTAGTGAGACGAGACATGCAGAACTGCGATGTTTACCATAAGGATGCACTCGACAATCTGCAGAACGAAGTGGCAAAATAAAACAAGAAAGACAGACCCCACCACCATTTGGGAATAATAAGTGCCCAAGGAGAAGAAAAAGAAGGTGTAATAAAATAAATTAGAAATCTAAGAATCCATGTCAGATTATTTTAGATTTTTGATTTTCTTATACTAATATAGCTTTCGAGTTATGAAAAATAAATAACGTATGTATTTTGTACTGAAATAATCAAAGTAAATGTAAGTGAGTAGGTAAAGCAGAAAATGAGTATAAAACTTAAATAGAACCATAAAATTTAAACTCAACAATAACTTTCAAGAGTATTTTTTTTATCTTAAATTTAACCAACACTTAATGGCAGTGTAACTTCTACATAGATGATTTAGTAAAAAAATATGCGTAGTTAAATTAAATGTGTATGTATGGTTGAAATTACCTAATTTAAAAGTCTTGGTAGACGAGTGATTAAGTTTATTCGATCACGTTTATTGGATGCCAAGTTCGATACCTGTGCGGCACAGCAGGGTGCTTCGAGCACCGGAAGACGGGTTGATTTCGACAATATGTGAGTAATAAAAAATAACTTTATGTGGGATTTCTATGTATAGTAGTTTGAAATAATTAAAAATTAATGCTCCATACAAAAGAATGTCGGTGGAATAACCTTTTGTTGTTTTAACAAATTGGAATGTGTAAAGAATGTAACTAACATTTCCATGTTCATATTGTGTAGTTACATTTATGTAGATACGTGTCTTGCTAATGAGTGTAATGAGGACTTGAGATAATGAACACATACGTACATATACACATGTATTAGATGTACCTACAATATGTACAGGTACTCAATTAGCATTGCCTTGTGAAAAATTGCACAGATTCGTAAAAATTGATATGTAAAAGTAAGGGCGTACACATAATTTCCTCTAAGGGACGGAGCATGTATTGGCCACGTTATAAAGTTTGTCTGTATTATGAGGGGGGCAGCATCTCACTTCGAAATCAATTTGGAAGAGGGGGGGGGGCACTGTTCTGGTTCGCCTGGATGTTTTGAGTATTATTTTAACTGGGTAAAATTATAACTTATATGATGGTCTAGTTTCTATATGTCCTACACATTTTTGATACAGAGCTATTTTTAATATTGTTCATTGACAGTGAAAACAAATTATATAAATAAAAACTAAAATAGCAAATTATATAGTATACACGGAATAGAACAATATTGAGATATTTTGCATCGAAAATCAAAAATTTTAGATTATAACTAAAGACAAACTTTGCCAATATAATTATCTTACAACGAAGTTATTTTCTATGGAACATTTGTTGGTGTGTATTCATTATATTATTATCTTAATTCCATATGTGGAGGCGATAATACTCTCAAGTACCTATATGTTTTTCCTCTTTGATTCTAGTTTTTTCATAATTATTATTTCATACTTGTCTAAACATAAAAAGATGTTTGATTCGGAGATGTTTGTTAAAAAAAAGAAGACAATAGTAAGTTATTGTGATGGGTTTAGTTCGTAGGAGGATAAAAATTCAATATAACAAAATTGAGATAAAGTACTGCTTCATAAAAACCTACGCCAATATCAAATTGATTAGGCTGTCAAAACATCAAGACAAGCTTCAAATGATTATAATGACAGACTGCTGTTGAAAAAATACTCTTTAGACAATACCTGTACCTACCTACACCAAAGTTTTCAATAATAGAATCTCTATTAAACAGGTAGAGTAAGTACAAAATATTAAAAGTAATGTGGGATGGTTGGTGCTTACTGGATTTTCAACTAACACAAAACAATTACTACTGGATTGATGTGTTATGTATTGGAAATATGAATGTATAATTATTGATTTCATACGAGCTTTATTCATTCATTTATATGTTATGTTTTATTCATTGTGTTGGTGTTTAGGTAATTCTATAAAGCACTTAAAAACAAATGCTTTCCTCTACATTCTTCATGTAGTGTTTTCTTCTACCATAAAGTACATAGAAGAAAACATTTGCTTTTTAATTGCGTTTTGTTGTATAGGTACCTATTGCAATTAAAAGTAAAGTGATGAAAGATGAAGTGGCCATGAGCAAGGCATATTGCTAAAATTAAAAATCAGAGGTGGATGAAAAAGATAGTGAAGTGGAGTTCTCGGAAAGATATAAAGTGGAGGAAGACTTCCTACACGAAAGTCTGATGAGTTTAGAAGAACCGCTGGTGACTGGTTTACAGTTATTAATTATTTTTTTTTGTAAAAATGTACGGAGAAGAATAAAACAAATAAATAAAATAAGAACTAACGGCTAGTTTTTTTTATAAAAGATATATCTGAGATTTTGTTCTAAACCCAAATACAGCCTCAAGCACTTTTCACAGTAAGCTAAAAGCTGGTGTCGTGAAAGGGGAGTTTGCCGACACCTGGGATCAAAGCGCGAACCTCATGTACATGAGGCCGAGACTACCGACGAAGACTGTAAAGTAACACCTGGATGTCTTATTTTTTTTATTGACACGGAAAGAATAATTTGCATGTATATTACACGCAGTTAGTGGCGCTGACTACCCCACTTGTGGGATGCCATGATGGTATAGTAACAGCGATATATTAAATATATAATAAGTGTATATCACATTATTTCAGTGTCTACTATTTACAAAATTGAATTTGTTTCAATTCGATACGAATATTACACAACAATAGAGTTATTTGTTCCACCAATCAATAATTTTCTCATTTGCTGTCTGTCCGCCTTTGTACTATAGAAATACATTTTACAGAACTTAGTCCACCCATAAAAAAAACGTATCATACATTTGGTCCAAATGATTTTTTAATAAGTTTTCATTATTCGGTGAACTCTTTTGCTCAAATTATTGTTACTGAGAATACATCTGTAATATAAATACCAGTAGCTATAATATACATGTATGTTATTCGCTAGAGAAATAATATAATAATATCTATTTATATTCGTATGCAATTGATGTTATTTCAATAATGGGGTTAAACTTTATAAATATGATTATATTCACTCCATTTCTTAATAAATAATTCAATTAAATTATTTGACATGTTTCAATTGAATTTTCATAATAATTTTCGTCGTGAAACTCAAAATAATTGTCATTCATATGTAGTTTATCAAATTATATTCTTCAGCGCAGTTTTTGTGTGTTTATTATAGTATCTAATTTTATGAGTCTTACAATCCAACTCACATTCACTTCACATGAAATGATTATATTTTGTGTGCAATTCTTTAATATAATTATTTCAAAGTTCTTTTATTGTAAAATTTATAGACCAGAAATTTATCTTGAGTATAATAAAAGCAATAGAGCAAACATATTCAATAGCATTTAAGAAATTCGGTCAATTTCTACCATAGGTTATCCAATAGTATCCAGTTAGAAAATATTTATTAATGATCATAGTTGTATTTACTTTTATTATCTTTCACTGTACACTGTTACAAGATATCATGGTACATCCAGATATGAGTTGGGGGGGGGGTTGATAAATTAAATGTATATAACGATTTATTCCTCTACATATTTCAATTTCATGGCATAATTATTTATTTATTACAATGTACGGCGTGAGCCTTTTACATGTATAAAATATAATTATAGAAAATGCATGACAGACAGTACGTTCAAACAAGACAAGGAGTAACTATGAAAAAAGGACAATACACAATAAAAAAACAGTATGATAAATCTGCCCTAAGATGGCAAAGTATGATATGTCACTTTTTTGGTCAAATTGAGTTATTGGTATCAATGGATTCGTCTCTGCGAGATCTACAAGATGGCAAAATATGATATGGATATGGTTTATATTATTCGCATTAAACAAAGATTTCAAAATATGATAGGTGCGTTTTCAGGATTTCCTAAGATGGCAAACTATGATATGTCTACATATCACAGTTTGCCATCTTATGTATCGGCATCGCGATAGTCTACTAGTATGTCTACATATCATAGTTTGCCATCTTATGTATCGGCATTGCCATAGTATACTCGTTTGTCACAAGACATATTTTGAAATATTGACTCTTCGGTAATATACCTAGATGATGGCTAATTATGATTTGTCTACATATTTATAAAAATATACATTTTTTACAATTTAAAAAAACAATACCTACACTATTAATTACAAACTCAAACACATATTATTATTTATTTATTTTATTTTAATTCTTCACTGTAAATTGTTTACAATAATATTTTATATTTTTTTTTTATATTTTATAAACTACGGTGGTTTGGCCATATTGAACGAATGAACGAGGTAAGAATGACAAAGAGGATGTACTTGTCTGAAAGAAGGGGTGTGAGGAAGCGCGGGCGTCCGAGAACCACGTGGCTTGATCACGTGGATCAGATTATCAAGGACGGCCGCGTGTTGATTAAGAGGAACCGACGTGCGTGTATGAGAAACTGTATGAATGTGGAGGAAGCGAAGGAAGTGTGTAGGGATAGGTCTGTTTGGCGTTCCGTTCTCTCTGCCTACCCCGCTTGGAACATGGCGTGAGGGGATAGTATAATTTACATTCTTTGCATTCCGTTCCATTACATGGATCAGAATCTTTCCTTTACATAGTTTAAGCATCTTAATTTAAAGGCTGCTAGGTGCTAGGGTTCGAACTTCCTTGATTTCTATAGGGATTTCTCAGTAAAGTTTAATTCCTTTACAGAACAAACTATTGTCAGATTTTGTGAGTCTTACCCTGGGAATCTGAAGTCCATTCCTAGCCCTTTACACAATCTCTTTAATTAGAGGAAAGGTCTTTAGAAAAAAGATTCATAAATCATGGATCCTTTTAAAAATAAGGAATTTCAGCTTATAACATTAAGTTGGAGAATAAAGGCAGCTGACAGGGAAGAGTAGAAGAGACTCCTAGATTTAGCCAAGGCCCATCCTGGGCTGTCTTGCTTATGATGATGATTATAATAGTAAAAGTTGCCTAAGCATGGTGTTCTATTAGGCAAATTAGAGAAGATTAATATTTTAGAGATTTCTAAAGGAAATCAATGTAATAAAAAGAGGTTTCAACCAATCAATAATTAAAATATTAATAATAATTAATTATTCGTAAAATTTTCATGTAATCACATTGCATTCTCAAGTTTGCTAGTTTTATCTTACAAACAGAAGGAGGCTACATACGATATGTCCTTGACATATCATGTTTTGCTTACTTTGCAATAGGAGATCATATTTTGGCATCTTATATTAAGATGCCAAAATATGATATGTCAGGTAGATAGTCAGATATATGACAAATTTCATTACTTTACATTTAAAAATAACATATTTATGTATTTAACTCAATAAACAACCATTTTGTCTACATATTTCCATTATTATATGTCTTTACTGCCAATTCCCTGATTTATACCAACACATCAAACTTTAAATTTGCTCTCCTGTAAAGTTTGTTAAAAGTGACATATCATACTTTGCCATCTTAGGGCAGAAATATAATACATATAAACCATTCGTTAAAAATTAATTGATAAAAGACAGAACTAGCAATAAATCATCAAAATTGGGAAATTCAACATAAGATTTAAGATTATTAAAATATACAATTATAAAATATTTAACAACACAAACAAATAATCAATACAAACAGAGATCAATAAACAATGAATTATGAATTTAAGACAGGTCAATAAGAAGAAATTAATAAAAAAATAGAAATAATGTAATAAAACATAATAAGCAGGTAGTCAGTGTAAATAGGTTAAAAATTAAGCATTTACATAATATTGCAAGCACTGGACAAGATGCACCTCCTTGCACCCATATGGCTTCTGTGATATCTTGTAACGGTGTACAGTGAAGGATAATACAAATATCTACAACTATGATTTTTATTTATTTATTTATTTTATTCTTTACTGTACATTGGTTACAATATTACATAGTGAAATAGTGGCATAAAAATAACAATTATAAATTCAATGTACAGAGGGCGAGTTTATCGCTAAAATGCGATGTCTTCCAACTAACCCGGATGATCATCAATATATATTTCCGTAATGGGTACTACTGGATAACCTATAGTAGAAATTGACCAGAAATTCGGCATATATATTCATTGTTATATCAAACGATACATTTTTCATAACATTAAAAACTAAATGGAAGCGATTTAAGAGAAAATATGTATGTATCTAATATCTTGTATATCACCATAGTTATATTTTATAATTTCATATTATGATTAGGGAGTATGAAGTTTTATCTTCCATAAAAAACAAGATCGACTTTGAGTACTGGTAAATATGTAATAACAATAATATTAAAACATTATAACATGCCGCTCAGACAAAGTGTGAAATGATCCGATTTGTATAGAGAGTTGTACGTGGATATCTTGTGTGGTATGCGAGATGTAATATTGTTATAACATTATATTATAATAGTCAGTGTTTGGTGGACATTACATTCTATGTACAACATGAAGAGATGGAGTGCCGACAATGTAGTTGGACAATACGCTTGACAATGGGTGATAAATATACGGAACGAATGGATATACGTGATCTGCGGTGAAAACACTTTAAAGGTTTGACTGTTAAAGGCTTCTTGCTTGGGTGCTGAACTGTAGGGTCATATAAATGATCTATTTATTCACTAGTTTTTATGAAAAATAGTTAAATATAATAACAAATACCTCTTATGATTTAATATTCAGCATCAGATCGAGAAAAGTCTGTTGGGAAAATGATGTTTAGTATGTATACAGTACTGGAGATTATATTGAAAAGTAATTAACAAATTTTGCATAATTATTTAATTTCTTGCTGTTCCTAATTTATATTTGAAGAATCTGGATTTGAAGTTAACTCAAATACATCTCGAACACCCTCGCAGTAAACAATATTTGCCTCCGTCGTGAAGGTATGTCGTCGGCAGCAAGAGGAATCGAACCAGGGATATATTGATTGAAAGTTCCAGAGTCTACTATGCCTGTCGACAATCTCAAATAAAAAAAATTATTCATAATATATTCACTGTCAAAAATATTAACTATATAGCTGCTTATTTTATATTATGCAGCTGTATTCTTAACATTGTAATCTTCTAAAGGACTGCAATTGAACATAAACAATTATTTCTTGATAGTTTAAAACTTGTAAATAGCATATTACGTACTTTTCAAAGAAATGGCAAAAATGTAAGGGAATTATTAAAAAACTGACCACACCATGACTCAAATTTCTTTGACAGTTCTATTGCCATGTTCTATCATGGTATCAAAAATATATTTAATTTCCATACAAATCCGATAATACTAATATCTCAGTCAAGAAACAAGATATTATAAAATGTTTTTAGCTTAAAGCTTGCCCGAAGAATGAGACCACGTATAGCGTGTATTATTTTACATTTACGTCTTTCCTAATCACGGAGAACATTGAGGACATAATTACATACCTACATATATACGAACGGGCTAAAATACTTATGTGTGAATATTCTTAGTTTGATAATTTGGATTAATTATAAATTTTATGGAGATTTATGAAGACATATAAATGATGATTTTGATAGCCCTATTTTTAAAACGCCCAAGCAACCAATATACATTTCCATAAATCAGTATCACCTACCGACCAGCACTCTGTACCAATCATTTTATATTTAAGTTTTGATGACAATTCTTGGTAGAAATTCTTTGTTGATTCATTTATCTCAGTAAATTTCTTACAACGGGGTAAGAATGCATATCGGTTGGTAATGATGTCATGGTATACTGTGAAGAATCTATTCCATGGAATATTAATCAATATATTCCAATCACAATATGAAATCGATTGCATCCAAATGTTAACTCGTTACATGAGAAAATACCGATAATTTCAGGTCTCATATATATATTCATTATGTTTGGAATTATAATAATTATGCTTATAGGGTGTATTTATAAAATAATGATTAATATTGTAAAGCGTAAATGGATAAATATCCATGATAAAAATATTTGATTTTGAATTTGTACCTGAAGGCAGCGTGTGAATTTCAATTTATATCTAATATACAATAATTAAGTTATCTTCTAATGTTATTTTTTCACTTTTGTATATTCTTATAATAAGACTATATTTTATATTCACTACGCGGGCCTTTGCACATGGCGGAGGATCACTCAAGGTGGAGACAGATGGTCTACAGAATGAGGCATGATGGCCACATCCTAAGAATTGAGGGACTAACGGAAATGATGATGATAATAGTAAAATTATTTCTTAATTTTTCATACAAAAGTTAAGAAAGAAATTTTCTATACAAATAATGAAAAATATTTGAGAATTACAATTGAAAGGTGGAAAACTTGCATTCTTTGTGATAAACTCAATGAGATTATTTGAGCACCTAATTAATTACACATCTAGTGTAATAAGAGGACATAAAGTGCATCTGATGATAATTTTTCACAACCGAGAACGAATTTCAATGATAATAATAATTTGTCACATCCCGTGGAGCACCCGGTAAAGAATTGGTCTCCCACTCTTCTCCATAAGTTTTCGAGTGTCCTGTAAAAGGCAGGTGTTCGAAAAAATAAGACATTTTACATCTCAAATTCGGCGATGAGGTTTGCCACCCATCCTGAATGTCTTAATTTTATATTGGCACGGAGAAGACAGCTTGCATGTTTTATATGCAGCTGGTCTGCTGGCTACCCCACTTGTGGGATATGCCGTGATGGTATAGTAGTAGTAGTATAGTAATAATAATTTGTTGAATTTTAATACACGAGTAAAATAATAATAAGGAATTCATTAAAATAATTTGTGTTATCACATCTTTCACATTGAGATAATGTTTTCTCACGGTAGGAGTGGTGGGTAACTGATAATGCCTTTGGGTAACATGTTCATTGGCTTCTACTTTTTTCCTTAACTTACTGATAATAAAAATAAAAATATTGACATATTAAATAATGATTAGATAATAAATATCTGTATCTCTCTTGAAATATTAACTGGGAAAATATTATGTTTAATTTATTATTTCAACTAAACATTTTTTTACAAATATTACCATAAGATGAATTGTGTCAAGATTATTCTCATAGTAATATCATGTTGTTGTGTTTTATCATAATTTGAATATACCCTCTCAGTATCCCCCGGTGTGTCGGTTAATGGGGGTTAAAAGTTTGTATCTAACATTCTTAAATGAATTAGTAAACTTAGTGAAGTTTCGAATGAATATATTTTCTAATTTAATAATTACGATAAAATATTATTCTTATAAGAAATACGTTGGACGCATCGGCTCTTTCAGTTCAGAGCCCGTAGACAATTTGTACTTAGCGATCGTCTACTGGCGAACTTTTCGACAATCTACCTACACGTACCGTATAATTATGCGTTATTGTTGCAGTTATTGACGAAAATTCGTTTGTAGGCGATCGCCAAGTACAAATTGTCTACGGGCTCTGATGACATAACTATAATAATGAAATTTGTCTATGGTACGAGTAAAAATTGATGGATAATTGCATCTCTTTTAAATTAATCTTTATAGAAGTGCGTTTAAGTTTATCTATGACTAAAGATTATTCAAAGAACCAAAAAGTGGTCTATATATTTACTCACATTGCCAATATCTGTAATAATTTCGGTACACATAATAAAGAGTTGTATAGTGTATGTATCATCGGAGGGTATTGGTTAAGGAATGTAGTTACACTCTCGATCGATATAAAACTTTATTCGTTTTAAAACACATTTATAAATAATACCGATACAGACAGGTAAGTTCATATGAAATTTTTCAATACACTCATAATACGGTGTATTCAAAATAATTGTAGGCTATTTTGTATTAGTCATTATCATAATTAATGATTACATATTAGTTTAATAGTCTGTAGATTGATGCGATGAATATAATAAAAAAAACATGATATCCTTGAACAATTGCAATAAGATGTTCTCCAATATAATATATTACTTGATATTATAATATTTATTACGTACATTATAAATATATTGCATCTGTGTAGTTGTGCCTTTCAGTTCTCATAATAATAATATAGGTAGTGAGGTAGGTACTGATACACAAGTGATCAACTTAATTTAACAAATTTATTATATATGAATTATTAACTTTTTAAAAAATCGTCAGATAATCTGGAAAGAATAAAAAAGAATATAGATTTTATAATTAAAACTTACAAGAGCCTAGTAAAAAACGTTCTAATGAATTAAGTCTAGTAGAGTAAAACCTATATGCAATAAATGAATTAAATGGAATTCTAAACATAATAATATCAAATATATTGATACAGAGCGTGTCATTAATTAGCGTTAAGAATGATATGAAAATATGAGGATTTCCCAATGCATATTGCAAACATATTGGGAGGGAGACGGTGCTCCTGGTTGGTTTTGTTTTGAAAGATCCTAAATTATATATTAAAAAAAAAGATATATCTGGGTTTTGTAATAAACCCAAATACAAACTAATACACCTTTCACACTAAGCTAAAAGCTTGTGCCGTGAAAGGGGAGTTTTCTGTATATTTTAGAGACGAATTCTGTATATTTTATTTGTAAGGTTTAAGACAGCAAAAAATATTTATTTTTACAATGCATCTTTAAATTAAATATAAACTGTCTGCTTATATTATTATATTTTTTGCTAATCGTTTAACTTTTAAAATTTAAATGAATATGAATCAATTTTTCAGATCATCTTACATTTAAAACAGGAAGGCAGTGTGCAATAGGCATTTATATTTTTACGATTAGAAAAAAGAAGAATTAAATTATGCAAAACATTTTATTTAAAGATATGAATAAAGACATTACCTTCGTTTTATAACACATCACAAATGTTTACAAATTAAAATATTAATACAATTTATTATGTTGGTACATTTATGATATTCAATCAACTGTGTTGCCGTAAATTATTATTAATCAATCGTGTTGTATCAAAGATATATTATTTAATAAGATTGATACCACTCCATAATCGATATACCTATTATTACTAAATTATAAATTCTTCAAGACAAGGAATACAACTTTTCACACTAATGTGTGATGCATAATAACATTACCTGCATATGATGTATGTAGCTTCCTGGACTATGATCGTTATATTTTGATATTGTTTAATTACGTGAAGAATTTAATGAAGCATGTATTAAATAATATTTTTTTTTTGTTTTCAATTTATTAAAATAATGTTTTATAGGTAATTAATTCGGTGTACAATAGGATTTGTTAACTTGTTGGAAGTTGTTGAAAAACAAGTTAGTATGTGATGATACGTAAATTCACAATTGTTTTGCATTAGTTTTGTATTCATAGGTACGTAAATAGCCAGTAAGACTATTCTTTAATATTTCTGGTAATAAACAATTAAGAGCTGGCCATCAAAATTAATGTTTGAATTCGATTACGTTTTCTATCATTTTCTTAATGTAAATTCTATTTTTATTTTATATCAGATTAAATTAAATAATAATAATCGTTCAATTTGATAAAAGAAGGAATGCTAATTATATACACTTATGTTATACCTATTCACACGAGGCGCAAATCTCTTCGTAATCAAAGATTATCTCGTTAAATATTGTAAAGAGTAACGTAAAAAGTAGTCCGAGTATTTTTATGATCTGGATCGATTTGTCCGCGAACGGAATTCGAGTGATGGACCACCTTCTCAAATCCTTGAGACGTGATTGGTTCACTTATAATAAATATACTCGACGATTAATCTACATCACAGTGATTAATAACATCGAATGAGTTACGCAGTGAATTTTCACATGTAGTAATTTATGTCCTAATGAGTAGGTAATACCCATTACCTCATCGTGTGAATGTGATCCTGCAAGCGGATGCACTAGAAAGCTTACAAAAATAATATGTATTGCGAAATTTACACTGGATATTAATCGTTACATGGTGTTACGACTATTATTAGTAGCAATCACTATCTTAAAATATTTCAAAAACTTGTTTTTATCTACTTGCTCTTATCTTGTGATGAACAGTATCCTGCTTGTGACATCGCACTGAGAATGAACAAATTAATATAGTCGCATTAAAATACAAGCAAGCCTAGAAGTAAATATTATTAAAAGTAAACAAAAAAATACTCACTCATTTTATTAATATGAGATTCTAGCGTCTAGGGTTAACATTTAAATGTCTAACGGTGTAACAAAATCTCGCCTGTTACCATGGCTTTCCACTTGAAAATCTGTGTAGAACGGTTTGTCATAGCATTTCATTAACAGATACAGTATCTTCTGCATGGAACCTTGTTCTGAAATTCACAAGCGAATATTTTAATGTATCTCCAATGATCTTCATTTTCATGTCAAATTTATCACATTTAGTAAGTGGACATACCTAGGGGTGAAGCAAAAGAGGACAGCTGCCCTCTCTAAAAGTATCTCTGCATTAGGAAAGTAGGCAAAATTAGTATTAAATTATGGGAATAGTATGAGAAATTGATATCGAAGTGGGTAGGCTAATTGCTCCCTCCCCCTTGAAGAAATTTAATGTGGTGGCTCTAAAATTGCTTTAAATGGCTAGTGGCTCTAAATTTATCTTATCTCATCTCTTCATTCAACGCTCCTCTCGGGAGCACAGAACGAAACCATCTTCTATTCAGAGCGTCTCTGCGCCAATTGCGTCACCTTATCCGATGACTTTCCTAGCGCTCTTATGTCTTTATCATACGTTCCTATAAAAAGTTGAAAATTTAGCGAGGAAGGGGTGGGAAGTCAGCGTGTAAAAATTACCAAATTCACAACACCAGAACTGAGTTCTACAGATATAAAAAGTTCACTCATTTGATTTAAGTTAAAGAAGTAAGGGTAAAAAATGCGACTATAATATTAAATGAACACTAGTAAGAGTATAGAAATTCAAATATCTGATTGAGACATAGGAAGAGATGATGATGGAACTATATGGGTATAAAACGCAACACTGCCCTAGGGCTAGTGTGGTAGACAATTTTTTGATTTTGTTTTTTTGAAGTTCTACTATGTTATTATTGATATGTAAAAAAACATTATTATTAAACTCAAAAACATTATAAACATTATGTATTCTATTTTTTCGGTGGTAACCTTATGAAAGTTCATTTTTATTAATATTAAAATGATAGAGTTAAACACTGTTACTTTCACATGTATAAATTTTTATTTTGGCAGATCCCTTCCCCTCCCCCTACTTAGTACCTAGCTTAAGTCTGTATTTTGTTTTAGTTTCTAAGTTGACGGCACTGACGATGGACTAAGTCCGAAAGGCCTCTGCCAAAATAAAAATTTATACAAGTGAAAGTAACAGTGTTTAACTCTATCATTTTAATATTAATAATTATAAACATTATTAAACAAACAATAAAGAGAAAAGAAAATATATTTTTGATCGAAGTGACAGGTTTTCTGACACTTATTAGGTGAGAAGTTTTCAAACCATAGAAAGAAGTTTAGGGAGTTAATATGAATACCTAAAAGAGGAATTTGTAGAAAGTCGACCTAGAGCGACTAACAGAATGTTTTTGTATTTCTGAGGTCGTTGCTATTCGTTAAGTGATCCTGTATGCCAGTTATTTACATGCATTACTATATTAGTTAGTATTACATATTTATTTGGTAGGCCATTCGGATTCTGAGTATTTCACAGGACAATATTATTAATAATATATTATAATAAGTAAAGTGCTCATACCTACATACCTGAAAACAATGATCATTGTCAAAAGGATAATATCATTAAATCTCATCGCAAATACGTGTCTGTAAGAATGGTATTGACTTTTGTAATAATAGGACATTGTTTCTGTAGTGTATGTATGCAGTACTTACTGTATGCTGTATTGTGTTCTCGATAGTAGGTTTTATTATTATTAAAACGAATTGGATTCATTGTCCACGTACGACAGGTGTTATCAAAGTGTTTATTATTGGGCTATTAAATTGCAGAGGAGGTGAATACTTATTCAATTTTATAAATATTATTTTAGTTTTATCATTCATAATTAAAATTTTGTGTGATTTTGTGTGTAGGTAGTCTATGCATCTAGTTCATATGGAAATATTCAATATAATGTTATGTAACATGTATCACTTTAAATTGTTTAAATGCGTTAAATTGTTTGATTCATTGACATATTTTCATTTTTAATTAATTGGTTGATTTATTCATTGTGATATTTTTTTGGTAAGATGTATTAATCGTTGTTAATTGTATGTTGTTTTTTTTTATACGCAGCACGCCTCGATACAGGGAAACCTATAGTGAGGCTGCTGCAACTTACTCGTAATTGTATCCATATTGGTGATAAATAAATTGTCTCAACATTTGTACGTTGTTAATTTATTGATTGAATAAAGTATTTATTATTATAATTATATAATAATTAAAAAGTTTTATAAAAGCTTCTATGGTTTGACATTTTGAAAAGAATGAGTTGTGTGAAAAAAAAACTGTGTGAAAGAGCAACCGTTCGTGGGCTAAATGAAAAGATTATTTAAGCTGGAGTTTGTTTAAATGATAATAAATAAATGTATCAACTGTCAAAACAAAAATTAATAAATAATTTCATGACGTCAGTAAAACAATATCTACAGAGTACTCAATGAAATATTGCAAAAATATGGTCCTAACATGGTCCTAACAGTACCTAAGGCAGAAACGCCTAGTCAAAAAGGGAGAGAGAAACATAAGGATTCACCATAAAAACTCGGCAAAAGACCGAGAATGCTTAGATACATACTTTGGGAGTATTATGAAAGAGATTTTTGTGAAATGCGAAATATCGTGAGTTATGAACATTGTTTAGATGTTTACAGATTCTAGTTAAATAATTCCATTATAAAATAAATTTATAACATAATCCGACTACGGAATGTAGATTTACACACCTGTCTTCGGACCTACTTTGCAGACTGATGAAGTTTGTGTTTTCATTTTGTATATGAAGTTAACAACACAAATACACACATACACACAAATAGCATTGATAATACACCATACTACAGGTTGTTGTTTGCCAATGTATAAGTGTGTCTGTGTTTATAGGTATGTGTTTAGTTGCAATAAAATATAGTGAATATTTGTACTTGTTTTAGTATGAATGTATGTTGTTGTCGTTGTATTTGTGCGATGTGTGTATTGCGATATTATTATTATTATTGTCTTGTGCATGTGTGTTGGTGAAATCATGAGAACCAAAGACGTGATATCCTGACACTGGCATGGTTATTGTGTTCACTCCACCATCATTTAAATTTTATAATGTAGGTAATGGTTTTAAAATAAAATTAAGTTTGTTTAGTGATTATAATTATTATTTGATACACAAATACTTTTTAAGGTAACATTAAAATCTTTTATTTGCAGCTGAAGTTATTGATAGTCTACGATGGTCGTAGAATCTCGAACTTTTAATCGAAATATCTCGGGTTCGATTCCACTCGCTACTGAAATATTTCACATTCATGACAAAGCATATTGTTTGATGTGAGGATGTCTGTGGTATATAAAAATTATTATCACCGTGTATTTTACAAATTTGAATAGAGTTTGTATGCAGTATTTGCTGCACTGTTGTCTAGGTAGTGGAATTTTTTGAACAGGGTTAGCTGGAAGAAATCTCGTTATTGCCACAAAAACATTATTATAGATTATATTGTACGTAATACATGTGTATATTATATTATTGAATTGCGATAATTTCATTTGATGTGAATGTATTTTTGTACAAAATGGCTTTTAATGGGGTAATAACATGAATTTCCATCAAGAACCGTCGGTCGAAAATATCAACTTTATAAATAAAGGAAATAATTATCCTCTGTGAAAGATCATATACCGCATGAACAAATACAAAATAAGTGAAAATGAGGAATAGAAAATGTCACTGTCACACGAAAATAATAATATATTCAAATTAATAAAATATCTGTAGAGATAATATTTTATGCATTATGCACTTTCGTACGGTAGTGATGCGTTATAATTAAATATTTAATTTAATATTAGCCGATAAAACATTAAATATAGGTACAGTTATATTAATGCTTATCTAATAATTATTATTTTCAATTAATGCGATGTGATATTATATGAACAGTTAAAATTAATTACTTTGAATTATTAACGATACGAGTAATTCACATATTATGTAGGTACATAAAATAAAATAGGTATAAACTATTGATTTGAGTATTATGTCTATATTATTCGTATTTTATAGACATTGTGTGGATGCCATATAATTCTGAAATGAAAACCATGAATAGAGAAGAGAATTGTAGGAAGGCCTAAAAAAATGGGTAAATGACATTGTCCAGAAAGCTCTAGGTTCGTGATAATAACGGTCATCGAAGAAGACCCACCGACTATCTGGATAGCGCAGAAGTCTGGGGTCTTCCATTTATTCAAAATTCTACTTCCATTTATTCGATATTAACGACATATTATTTATTTATTAATTTTTTCATTATTCAATTTACAGCAAACATTGCCATTTACACGATATATACATAAAAACATAAAAAAATATAAACATAAAAACATATTAATTGCAACCAAATATTATCAATATAAACATCCATATTAAAACAAATGTATAGATAGGTACTATAGACAATCAAATCAGTAGGTATCCGTATGAAACAGTCCCACAATACTGCAAATAATAATAAAAAAAAATATTCTGGAAGTTGGCAACTATGCTGCGATTGATGCGAACGATTGAAAAGCATTATGAGTAGTATTTTGAAAAAGCCTACGAGCCTCGTATATCCAGCAGTAAAGAAACATAGCTAGCAGTAAGTCTATTCTATACATGAGACTATCCAATCTTTTGCGGATGGTTTAGGAAAGTAAGTACGTTCTTAAGTCATATTATTAAATATGTTTAAATCAACATTAAAAAAATAATTATAGAATTTTAAATTCTAAGCAATAACACCTACCGTGTACTACTAAGAGATGAATAAAATTAAAAGGTATAGTCTATGTAATGAGGAAGTAATTTTTTACGATTGAATTTCAAAACAACCGTAAGATGCAAATTCACCGTATTAAAGTCAATATCGTAAGTCTGAGAACAACTAGGCAAATAAATAACTAAATCGTAATTTTTTATTTTATTAAATACTGAAACCATACGTAGTTAGAGATGTCAAAGCAAATTACTACCCCATACGTCAGTCATGTTTTCAGTACATCAGAGAATAATCAAATACTCCGTATATTATGTATGTTTGTAGTATAGATATGACTCGATTGGAGCAAAGTCGCTGTGATTGGGCGAGGCTTATTATCACCCTGTGTTCTCTAAAGATACGTTGTAGGATGAGTGATTAATTGAATAAATGACTGATTGAAAAGAATCATTAGAATCCTACGCATCGCATTATGTATAAAAGTTATAATTATATTTATATCGGTCGTTTAGAAGCTTGATATTGTAGTGCTTATTCATTAAAAATAATATTTTAAGTAGAAGATTAAATGATACCTTAATAATCTCATTAATATAATGGATACTTAAAAATATATCCATCATAATAATAATATAATGTAATAGTTGTACTTTGACGCCCACCCTTCAATACCTAAGCCAGTCTTTGGCATTCTTTTGTGGTATAAAACTTTAGTATCCAGATGCTTTTTGGATTGTGTACTTCTTCAAGAATTGAATAGGTACTAGTGTTCTCTTATTATGACATTTGTGGTTGCAGCTTTAATTACCTCTCACCTATATGCTTCTTATTAAGTCTTCAGTTTCCTACACGTATTTTTGAATAAGTCGGTGTAATTTTTCCTTTCTTTTTTTAAATTGATTTATTAATTGCAGTAATATTTCATACGATATTGTATCGTAAAATAGAAGAAAACATGCACATTTTTTGAAAGATTTAGAGATATCACATACTAAAATGCAATATCACAACCGTTATCAACACTGTACTAAACATTTCATGCGCCTTATTTCTGAATACTGTAAAAAACAAGAAATTGAATAAAGCTTATTCCCAGGGGTCCGTGGTTCGATCCCAGGTGCCGGCAAACTCCCCTTTCACGGCACAAGTTTTTAACTTAGTGTGAAAGGTGTATAAGGTTGTATTTGGGTTTATAACAAACCCAGATATATCTTCTTTTTTTAAAAAAAAAAATATGCCTTTTTAAAAAACTTCATCAACCTAACTTATTTTCCGTTATATTGTTAAGTAACTGAAACAGTGTACAATTTAATGAAATTCTATTACTACTTATATCAGATAGTTAGATACATGTTAACCTTCATGTTTTAATCGTCAATTTCGTTTTGAATGAGCAATTTATTTAAGTGATTTATACGAATATGTATTTATTTTCATTAGACGAATAGATTGGTCATTCTCACGCTTCTGTACAGTTAGTAAGTAGGTGACCATGTTAAGTATATTATCTAAATAAATAAACCTCTATTTGATAGAAAATTAAACATCAATCTTTCTTTTTTATATATCAAATCTCATACAACGGATACCGTAATAGTAATTGCAATATTAATGTAACAATCAATAATTGAAACAATACATTTTCAATTATTGATTGTTGAAGGTTTATTGAGATTGCGGATATCAATATTAAAAGCTTACAATAATTATTTCAAAACAAAATATAACATGGATTTTTTTATTGTGTTGTTTTACGAAAATTGATAAAAAGAGTTTTATTTTTATAATGATCAATTGAAACATAATACTCGTAATTGTTTTGTTCTTAGCTCAGTTTTTTCCAATTTCTTGAAATCGATAAAAACGGATTTCTGAAAAGCTTCTAAAAAAAATAGCTTCATTTTTTTTCTTTATTATACTTTAACTTATATTATACTTATACTTGCATAATTGACATGGATTGGAAAAGAAAGGTTGACTAAAGGAATTCTGCAAGGTATACCTGAGGGCAGAAGACCGACAGGCAGACCAAGACAAAGATTGTTAGACAACATCAACCGAGATCAAGAGGGGTAAAATGTTAAAGAAGACTGGCAATACATTGCTCAAGATAGAAAAGCTTGAAGATCTATTGTTTTGGAGGCAAGGGCCCTAAAAGGGCTGTTCGGTCATTGGGAGTAAGCAAGTTAGTATAATATACATACCTACATCGTGATATTAAATTTATAAAAATCTATCGTAGCATTGAATTTAAAAAAAATAGTGTTTCCTTGCTACTAATATGGCTAATACTTACATCGACCATAATAAACCCGCATTTATTGTTAAACATAACAATTATTTTGGAGTCATCTTCAATGTTTGATGACTCTTCTATTGTTATTGAGCATAAAGCTACTTAAATTAATTATGATGAAATAGCGGCTAAATCAAAAATACTTCATTACATTTTATAATAGAGTACATACAGTGCATTGCGTAACACGATGATGACATATTATAGCAGGAAGTGGTTGGTTATAACGATCAATAAGAATTTATGAACCTAATCATTAGAAAGTTTTGATGTAAGAAGGACTGTGGGTGTTCTTATAAGACTTTATTATAATTAAAAAAAATTGTTGGTAACACTAAAATCTATCTAGTAAAAATATGTAATTACCTACCTATTACAATAAAAAAGTGCTTTTGTAATTGTTAAAAAGAAACAACAGGTTCGAAACTCGATGGTACTAAGGTATTTGGAAAAGCATTCAACAAAGTATTTGGAAAAAAATTGATGTTCAAAAAGAATTTAGCAATGGAAGAGTTCGCTGTCTAATTGCAACCGATGTTACTATGTATAATATTTTTTTTTAAGATATATTTGGGTTTTGTTATAAACCCAAACACAACCTTATACGCCTTTCACGGTAAGCTACTAAAAGCTTGTGTCGTGAAAGGGGAATTTGCCGGCACCTGGTATCGAACCACGGACCCCTTGTTCACGAGGCCGAGACTCTACCTCCAGGCTACCGACGAATTAATGAACCAATATCCTGAATATACCTATCTACCTAAGAGTCCTAGAGAGAGTGGAGTTCTAACTTCCACACTATCCACAGGGCCTTAGCGGTACGTCAACCCTTTGCCTCGCTGAACTTTGTCCCGTTGAGCGAAACTCTGAGGAGACCACTACGCTCAGCTTTCACCATTGTCAACAAACTTGTAGAACCTAACAGGGCAAACACTTCCAAATTCACAGGGAGGAGCTTCAGCATCGCGGGCCAACTGCTTGGATCCGATTACCAGCGGATCTAAAAAAGAACCACCCTCTGCCATATTCAGGAGCAAGTTGAAAACATTACTGTTCAACAGAGGTGACGGATCATTGAACAGGGCCATTTACAAAACGTCCATATTATTATTATTTCCTATTATTTAAGATAGAATTTAGGTACTATTGATAGATGCAATCACGCATTAGTGTCATCGCGTATGTTAAGTGTAAGCAGGTAACTCATTCTTTTATGTAAGTCTATACGAGTATCCTATAAGAGAAAGATATTGATAACAAATCCATAGGAGCTATGTTACGAATCTTGAATGTCTTTCTTTATTATTCACGGTGAGGACGATATGTCTGTTCATTACAAGCAGTGAGTATTTTATATATCCCACTTGTGTGAGATGGTGTGGTGTGAACTTATTTCTCAAGAGAATAGAAGGGCAGATAAATAAAAAAAAATTGTTAGTAACTTGATGGTAAAATTTTAGACATCCGAGCAGAAGGCCCGTGCTTTAAATTCCACAACCAACCTACTTTAACTTCATGATACAAGTTATCGCATAGTGTGGGGGTGTTCGGGGTAGGTATATTTAAATTTATATTCGAATCCTCGATTCATTTTAGCAAGCGATGAGCATTACAATATTACCTATAAATAATAACTTGAACATATGTTCACAATAGTGATGATGATGATGATAATTATTAATATTATGTACAATATGTTATTATATCTATATATTTAAGATTATTAAATAATAATGTTTTATTACAAGGTAGATATAATAGTAGTAGATAGTGATATACAGTAGTGGCTAGCCTCGGGTATCGTTTATCACAAATTATTATTTAGTTACTATTGCATAGGTACTTACCTGTACTATCATCTTAATAATAATATTATAATGGTGCTTTTCTATCTATAGGTATTTTATTCATATGAACATACTACCAAATAACATTCATAATGAAAATATAAATTAAAGATGCAATAACAATTTGTGATGTACATCTTTATTACTTACTAAAATTTTATCGATGTTTTGAACATTGATAAACACGATACAATGATAATATTTCAGTCATCTTTTTGAAATAATTTGGTCTCGTCCCCACTTCGCGAATGCGAGCTTGATGTCAAATCCCTGGATCATGTCGGTTTCGGTTGCCCAATAGGAGCCTTGTACGAGCTGTATTATGAAATAACTTGAGTCCAGTATCCGATTAATATGTCAAGTCTACTGCACACTGAGACGTTTTCTGTTTATGTTAAAATTTAAAAATCAGCAAAAAAAGTATTATATAGATTAGTGTCACAAATGGCGCTCCTAAGAATTTTGACCTTGGCACAAATCGTACCACAAGGGACGGAATGACATAATCCCAATAATATTTATTATTTTATATATATATCATCTAAATTGATACTATCAAATGTTAGAATAGGTAAATATATTAAAATAATTCGTATACTATAAGTACTTTCTTATTGTAAATCATTAATCTGTTGTTTCGGAAGTTATCACCTCTTGCGACGCTGAAAACCTATCATTTTTGTTCGTGCACAACACAAAACTGCTGGTGTCTCCCTTGCAGCGATATAGACCATCCTATTGTCAACCATCCATTCTAAATCGTTTTAAGTTAGTGTACGATATTTTTACCCAAACGTTTTTGAATAAATTTCATGTTTTATCATATGTTTTCATCGATGCATTTTAATCAACGTATCATCATTATAATCTAATGTGCATCTCTAGAAATGCTAATCTTTATATAATAACTAATACCCATACCATCTCCGTAGCAGTTATAATTATTGGGTAGGTATTATGTACCGCGCGATTACCTGTCAATGACATACCGTCAATTTATTTCGTAAGATACATATAATAAACTCATAATGTACCTGTAACAAGTTGTGATGTTATTATTAATCGGTTAGTTGGAAGGCTTCTGTGTCTATCTGTCCTCAGGGCATCTTGTGAATTCTAAAACATACCATGTAATAAATCACATGCATATGCTACAATACATATCATGTAAACATTTCTATGAACCAAGCTGTCAGTTTAGATCGAGAAATAATATCTATTGAAAAAATTATGTTCAGTTTTATTACGCCTGTCATGAGGTGAGAAAAAAATACAAAATCGAAATAAATTGTTTTCTTTTTCCAAAAAGATAAAAAAAAATTGTGAAATTTCTGGAAATAAAATCCTATATTTCATACACTCTTATCTAATATTGTATAATGAACATCTACTTAACTAACAAGCATGTTGGCTATCAATTATTTACTTAACGATCTATTAAGTAAATAATCCATAATTGTATTTTTCACTCTTTGCTGTACTATGGTCATAACATCAATCATTACAAAGTATCATACAGGTATAAAATTTAATATACAGAAGGCGACTTCATCACCATATTACGATATTTTACAACTGACTCGCTGATGACGGTGCAAAAATAAATTTGTTTCTTAAATTAAGTACTCGTATAGTAATGTTTATAAAATTATTAGGATTATGAGAATTAATAGTCTGCTGGTAATTCTATGTACATACATTCACTGTCTAATAAGTTGTCTGAAAGAAATTTTGTATGAATACTGCAATCCACCTTTTGGCAATTATTCTTCTATTTCTATCTATGTGTGTGCATTGATCCTCTTGTAAAGTTTTATCTCTCACTTATTTGAAAATTACACAAATACTTATTTAATAAAAAGCTTAAATTGCTACGACATTTCAAAGATTTAACAAAATCTTGTTAACTGTTTTAATGACATATTTCAATTCAGCACATTATATTCATATTATTTAATAGTATTGCTTAGATGTTATCTATATATTATATCTATCATATAGTTCATACGAATAAAAGATAAACACAAGGTCAAGTTGAGCCAAAATATCTTATGTTATTATTGGCCAATGGTTAGAGTGCGTTGAACCATCAACACACATACATATATCTAATAATATTATTATAAGATAGTTAATAGAGGAATTACATCAATCCCAACAAATAAATAAAACGCTCAATAACCACGGCTAGCCAATCTTTAAACAGACATTCACCATTCGTTACCCAACCTACATAAGTATATATTTATGCATACTCACACATTTACATGGTACATAAGAATCCCAAATACAATGTAAACAATTCCAATATTAATTATACATAAAAGTTACTCTCAATGCAGACATATACAATCTCTATTCATTTACGCTTAATTCCCATATGTCTATTCTAAAATATCTTTTCTTCTTTCGTACGCATTATCACGTGGAAAATATCTCAAATAATTTTCAGTTAATACCTAATGAAGCGACCAATTAAAAAGAAGGCCGATTTCTGCCTAATGTTAACGGGAGGAGCGGTAAGTAGCAATTTGATTAGAATCCATAATCAATGTCTACATACACAATGATAGAGTGAATTTATTACATTGTAACAAATTATTTAAGTTCAAATTACTGACCGACTGTTTATGGTGGAAGTTTATATTAATAATTTCTTAATAAAACAAAATAGATAGTTATTATAGAAGGAAAACTTTACTTTTGCCTGACAATGACAGCGGAAGCTCTTGAAAACCAGCTTTTAAATTAATAAAGTTAACAGTGGAATAACTACATAACTTATTGTATTCATTTAAAAATATATTTATTTAAGTCTTGTGTCTAGCGAGGCAGTGTAACGTTTCAAAATAAAACTTCGTTCATATACATTTTACGGATTAATACATTGAATGGATTAATATGAACACAGATGTAAGATGATGTGTATGCTAACCTGTTTTTGGAAATATCATTATTATAATTCTTGTCAATTCAACAACTGTTCCGTGAAGTGCCCGGAAAATAATTGGTATCCCATTTTTTTTCCGTCAGCTTTCTAGTGTCTTAAAAAAGGGAGGTGTTAAAAAAATTCAGATATTTTATAGCTTAAATTCATCGATGGGTTTTCCCTCAGTCTGAATGTTTTATTTATCTGTTGGTACGAAGAGGAAAGCTTGCATGTTTGTTGCATACGGCTGGTCGCTGGCTGCCCCACTTGTGGAGTCTGTTGCGAGGGTAAAATAGTGATGGCGGTGGTAATTCAACAGATTTTCAACAATAAAAAGAGAGATAGAGGAGACTTTTGTCTAGGAAATGATAGGGTGGCTAAAAAGGAGAAGATTTTCTAGAACAGCAATGAATATGAAACCATATTCAGTAAGAAGCTTAAGTGAAGAAAAAATTATATGCAGAAGTTACAACGTTATGATAAAATGAATTATTATTATGTTAAGCAATAAGAATTCTGTACAAATTGTTCAAGAGGAGGAAGATACTCTACTCCCAATATTAGTCCTATTTGTTACGTTATTCTCACAGCAGTATCACGCGGTGAGGGGAAATATTTCAATTAATATTATGATCCATGCTTTAAATATTATAAGTAATAGTATACCTACATGGATCTAGTCAGATCTATACATCTTTAGGATGATGATTATGTATCCAACTGTGAATCAGTTTCACGCTTAAATGTAATATAATGGATGATTGACTTTTTGAAACAATTCCTAACCTTTTACTTTATACCAGTATTAGATGCCTTATTTTGTTTAACTTAAAATTCAGGAATTAAAAGGATTTTAAATAAAAATAAATAAAGAAATGACGTTCTCCTTTACATGTTGATAAGTAAGCATAATTATAAAATTATATATTTGAGTTTTGATTAATGTCAGCGGTTATTGAAATTGATTGTGAAATGTCCGATTAATTTAATATTTTTATAATAAATAGTTATGAAAATTCTATAGTTAAATAATAAATCTAATAAAATCATAAGTATCTAAGAACATATTTTAGAATTTCAATTGTACAAAAAACCAACAAACAGACAAAATCCCTTTCAATTTTATGTATTGTAGGTTTATCGTACCAAAGGAATACAATTTTTCAGTGATTTATTTCATAAAAGAATGTGAATTATTTCAAAATATTTATTACACTTTTGTGCATACCGCTTTTTCATATTTCTTTATTTCCTTTGTCTACTTATTTGTCTGATTTTCTGACTTAAATGACCTACATACATAGCTATAATACTTCATCTTTGATCAGGAATAATTTATCTTTATCTAATAGTAAAATATTTCAGGTATTTCTAATTAAAAGTTCACACCATGGGTCAAATCGTTGTCAAGAGAAAATTTTAAATAGATATTTAATTACATAAATTTAACTCCAATGTTTTTATGCTGGTCAACTATTCAAGTTTTAGTTATCAAAGGTTTCATGTCTTTATACAAAGATTTGCCCATGTAACATAAATAAATCTGTGTAAAAATTAATCTAAAAGTTGTAATAATTTCTTCCCATTTACAATGTACTTTTTTTAATCTTGTATTCGGTAACTAAACACACTGCACGTTCTGCAAAATGAAAATCTTAACCATTTTTACTTTTATAATTTTACTTTAAAAAATATATCTTGATAAAGAAAACCACATAAATAAGTAGACCAACTTACTTTCTTTTTTTTGTAATTTTAAGCCTAAAAAGCCGTTTCTTCCTAAAGATGCAATCATATTTCTGATATTATTTTTTTCCTACGCGTAAATAGTTACTACAACTAAGTGGGGTAGTGTCAGCAGACCAGCTGAATGTAATTAACATGTAAGTCGTCTTTTTCGTGCCAACAAAAAGTTAAGACATTCAGGATGGGTGGCAAGCTTTATCGCTGAACTTAAGTTGTAAAATGTTTTTATTTTTTCAAACACCTGTCTTTTACATAAAACACATCGATATTCGAAAACTTACGAAAAAGAGGGAAAGACGATTTTTTTCCGGATGTTCCACGGATTAAACATATCCCATAAAAAGTCTAATTATACGAGTACAATGACGTAGGTATTTCTGGCATTGCTTCATAGATATAATAATATATGAAGTTTCTTGTAAAGCTATTTATAAAGCGAAACCATTAACTAGATCACTGGGATAAGAAATTTGGTCCAAGTGTAATAACTTGCCTACGTAGATTACATATTACAACTAGATTTTAGAATGAGTGCTACGTAGGTACGTACATGCTGCGGTTAGCAACAATATTTAAATGCCAACTTTAATCTATTCGTATTCCACGTGTGAGAGAATATGAAGATGTTATACATAAAATCAAAAGGTGATTACATATAAGTATAAAGATTTTCAAAGAATTCAGAATGCGAGTATTGAAGGAGACCCACCTACTGCCCGGATAGCTTCGAAATTTGGGGACTTCCATTTATCCGATTCAATTTCAACTCTACATCCTGAAGGGCCGGCTTATCAAGATTTCTACTGATTTAATCTCTTAACTACAACCCTTCTATGATCTCTCTAGTTGAGAGAAGCTATCACAATAATAATATATTTGAAAAAAAAAATACAAAATAAATAAAAGTAGTCGAACCCGAGGATCACCGATACCAGAGCCCGGCTCACACAGAAAATCCCAACGAGATACCCAGACATCAACTCCAAAAAAGCTATGAAATTTCTCGGAGATATATCAACTCAGGCCCCATGTAGGTACCTACTACGACTTAGTCTGCGAAGGGTGAAAAATAGTTCATCCGCTTTTTCGGAAATCTCTCACGACCCGAGTACTGCTCAGTAAAAAAGTTGCACAAATATCTCAGAGTAACCAAAAAAATGTGATCCAAAGTCAAAACTAGACTGGATTTTTTATCTTCTTCTTGAGCCATTTTTGGATAAAGGTTTCTTCTTTGATTTTCTATTCTAGTCTAACTACGTCCACTTCCTTCCAGTGTTCATCGTTGCAAAATCCGATAACATCTAGACTGAGACTTTCCAACACTTCTCCTGCCTGTTCTTGTTATATTATCTTCCCCTTATGTCTCAAATGAATTGGGAATTAGTTATTATTTAAAATTAACGGTTTGATTACAATATTGTTGAAGTTATTTCACTACCTACACAATCCATGCACATTTTTTAAATATATTGATCGCAATGATATAGTTTAATTTCAATTTAAAAGCATCTTACATTTGATGACTGATAGAAGTTCTGTTTACATACTGGAATACAGAAAATGTATTAGGTAAGTGGCTATGTATATTCCTTAATACTTTTGATCTTAAAATATATGAACGAGTCTGATTAAAATTTAATATACGACCACGACGCGAATCTACTAGCCGGTTCACATCTAACACTGGCGAGTAATTAAATCATTGTTAATGATATTAAAAATCATAGATGTGGTATCAAATTATTTCCTATTAGAATTTAATTTTCATTTTAATTTGGTTTGGGGTGAAATCAATATGGTATAATTATGATAAGTTTATCGACAGAATTAGATAACATTATTCTTTCGTGTATGTATTTCCGCAGGTGGCGAAAATTTTAAATCTAATTGTTTTATTATACTGATTAAATAAAGAATTATTAATATCATTGTATTACGTATTCATATGAGGAAATCATAGTGGCTTGAAGTAGAGGCAAGTAATAATTAGACTTTGGATGTGGTGACTTTAAACCTGAACTTATTAAAAGTATTGAAGCACGTGTCTTATGCTAATTACTATAGAGGGAAAGCCCATTGCTTAAACATATATTTAAATTTACGTCCAGGAAAACATTACCTTTCATCAAAGCATAACTACACACGTGCTTATTTTACCTATAATAATAATAATTGTTTTTCATGTTCTTTCAATATGGATGAGTTTCAACATCTGCACATTATAAATTAATGAAATAATCGTTAGTAAAATATAGTCCTTTTGATTTTTTCACCTGATTGAGATACAAATTTAATAGTTGAATAATAATTTAAAATATAGTTTTAAATAAAATATATTATGAATATCTATGGGTAACTAATTATTTGTTTCGGGAAAAGGATTTAGACCAATTAAATAGAATCAAAAGATGTGCATTATTATTATCCTAATGATTTCATTTACCTACAAACATTATTTGAAACGAATTCGCATATAGTGAGCTAGTTCATGGCATTTTCAATGGATGCCAATTTAGGGTACATTAAAACGACAATATAGACCTTAAATCCGATCAGATAAGTGAAGTATTAATTAGAGAATATAATAATCATACCAATACGTTGGTAATATTGTATATACCTGCATAGGTACGGGTCTCAGGTATACCACTACACCGTTTACTAATATTCAGATATATGTATATCAATGAGATTCACAATCTTAATCGCGGTAATATTAATTACATATATACATTCAGCAAATAAATTAAATATACCTAGATATACAATAAATATATTATAAATATAAGAGGGAGTTATCACTCGGGGCTATTTACAAAACCAGCTATAATAATAAGCTCTAAATCTAATAATGATTAAAATCATCTTGAAAAGTAAATTAACAAATTAACAGGTAGGTATAACTACAAAAGAACAAAAATGTTTTAATCAATTTTAATTGCTTAATTTAACTATTAGTTAGAACTGATATCACAAAACTTATTTGTAAGTTTATTGATGCATCTAAGCTTATTCAAGTTAAACGTTTTTCCAATTCATTTATTTTGTAAAGATGACTATCAATAAAATATGTTTATTTTCATGACGTTAATATAATTAAGTTGATAAAAATATAAATATTTATAAAAAATCAAATTAAGAAAACCACACAAGTATATTTGACATCCTGTGTAAATCTTTAAACAATATTTGAATATGTATTGGTTTGCGAGTAGTATCAAATAAGTATTATGAGAATTAGGCAATCGCTTTCGCTTCTCAATGAAGAGGATGAACTCAATTATGTAGGTAAGTACCTACACTAAATATATGCAGTTGTTTCTTTTTAATACAGATGCAACAATAAAATAAATTCGACGGTACTATCCAATCAGCAAATAAAATAATAATAATTACAAAATTCAATATCAATATAATAAGTTGTATGAATTGAAAACAAGTTTAAGAGATAAAAGTCTCAGGATATGATAGCAATAGCAATATCAATACATACACGGCTGTACTGGGCGTAGCACATTCTTGGCTGCGATCTGTGTAATAAATAAGATCCTCCGCGTCCAGGGCGGTATGAAAAAGTATCGAAAAGTATACGGGAAATTAATTTGACCTCACCTGAGACCTTTACTGAGTGCGGTGCGGTGCTCGTCTAGCCATTTAGTGGTTACCATTTTGCTTTATCAAATAATATTATTATATTTGTATCTCTACTGTCTTATGTCTAGATTATATTAGAACTTACTTGGGTATTTTTATAGGTACTACACGCACAGTGATAACCAACTTTACATACAATCTGTAATAATAATCGATGGTACAAATTTATCATTGTAATTACTTCTTTCAATGAAACTACGTAGACCTCACCTCTGTCAATATCATTTTAATATTTTTATTCTAATTAATTTTCTTTTGAAGGTAGATGCTGTGCAGGTACCGACCGATACAGTCATAATTCTGTTGTCTAAAAAGAATTTTTAAAGCAATAGTATCTACATATGCTACATTACTACGGTTTATTGAAAATATTTAGAAATAATGGATAACTAGTTATTTGATAAACTCATCCCCTACATAATATTCATGTGAGCTATTTTTCTCAACATTTCATTATGATTGTATACACGGGCTTCATTAATTTTATTGCAATCAATTAAAAAAAACACGGTAAATACATTTGTAATTTGAAAATATATTCAGTAATATAATATGTGAAATTCAAGTTATTATTTATTTAATCAATATATTACATAGTTTATTACAATAACATTCTAAACAAAAACTTGAAGTAAAAATAGCCTACTTAATTTTATTAAATAGGGTAAGTTAGAAGATATAATAATCCAGCAATTAACTCGGTCTCTGTTCATTGAATTATATCTATCTATCTATTCCCTCGCACCGTATCCCAAGATGGAAAAGCAGAGAGAACGTAACACCATAATATAGATCTATCCTTACATAATTCTTTCGCTACTTCTTCTTGATTTAATTATACATATAAAATAATTGTTCGATACTTTGTAATAATTAATATTATAACCAATATACAGTAATGAACTAAATAAATAAACCTATAAAACCAACTAAAAAGATTAGTGACCATAAACATAAGAGTTGATATCACCTTTGCTGCTTGATTTGGCTGATCTCTTCTCCGTAAGCTACCGAGCCTCCGTAAGGTATAAGAACCCCTGGCAACTGGAGGCTGGTAATTAGGAGAGACGTCTGATGATACATTATATATTCACAATATGGACATTGATAAATGATTATATAACAATACATTGAATAGGGTATGAACCTGAGACCTGCGCTATGCTGTGATGCATCTTTCAACTGATTGATGTTTGTAGAAGAATTATCATAATACATACTACACATAGTACCTACCTACATATTATATCTATCTACGTCTAGCTACATGAATAAACATTTGTTTTTGTGAACACACTACGTAACACATAAGTAAGTTTATAGAAATCATATTAAGTATATTATACTTACTCGTACAAACTTTTGAAAATAATATCATGATACTGAGCATTTATTAGTTTCTCGCATAATAAATGGAAGTAGATGTACACATCTTTCCCATTAAATAAAAGTAATAGTCTGTTATAAAAGTAGATTTAAATTTTGTAGAAATTTTCACAAGTATGCACTTTAATAATCATCTTCGGTAAACACGCAAGAATGAGCTATTTCTTTCCAGATACGTTCCCCGTTTGTACAATTATCAGTAAAACTTATATGATTTATGAATGTACATATATCTGCCGATAATATGAAAAAACGAAGATGCTTAATATACTTTGCATATAAATGTCAGTTTTCAGTTACCTTTTACTTAATCATTTACCCAAAGCGTGATAAGCTCCGATAGTAAATATATTTAACTTTATTATGTCTGCCTTTACAAGTATTCGTGATAAGGTACTGATAGATCTTCAAAATTTTCACGACAAACGTACGAAAATTGAATTACGTGTGACGAGTGTATTTTCATGTGAGTTTTGGAAAGTCCAACGTAAAATTGGCTACCAGGCCAAACAAGGATAATAATATAGTACATGTGTGTGACTGTATGAGATAGTTGGTAAGCAACATTAATGCGCCTAAATAATTCTATGAGGAAGAGGTAAAACTGAGTAACTAACATTCAATACAGTTATGTTATTAGGATTATGTTGATAGGATTTTATATAAAATCTTTTATTTTATTTTTATTTCATTGGCACATCTACATGTTTTACACAATTATAAAATATAACAATGTACAATCATATTAATCGATTTACAAATTGAACATTTTTTTACCTTTGTACCATCAACAAACCTTGTTGTAAAGATATCAAAATTTAACTTTTTTTAATTCAAATACCTTATAAATATTGCAAAAGTAACTACTGTCGGCTTTGAAATCTTTCATAATTACTATGTTTGATTTTACGGTTAAATGACATCCTATAGCGATATTCCAATTAGAAGAGTTCTGTTATTTTTAATTCAATCGATTTAAAGTTTCCTCTCTATGTCTAAAGGAACTTTTGAGAAGTGCATGTTTCGTAATAATATGGAACCTTTGACTATAATTTTAGGAGCGGTGGATTGAAAAATTGTTACACAGCCTTTGAATGAAATCAAGTCGCCTTTTTCAGAATTTCTGTAAATGAATCATTCGTTTGCCACTAAATAATAAACATTTACATAAATATTTTTGTAGTTAAAATTTCTCACTTATTAATCCAAGTAGGTAGGTAATAGGCGAAAGTTGTCATCATAATGGAATAAAAAGTTGGAATAATATTATTATTATTAATTGTTAAGATTCGATTCGATACTAATATAAAAACATATTTTTTTAATACGCTTGGTAAATAAGTAAGATTCATAGAATAAGGTTAAATCTTTGACATTTAGAAGTTTTTGGTTGTTAGTTGAATTTATAATTCCTCCTCAAAGTCGCGGCTATATTATAATAGGCAGTAAGTATGTATGTATGTGTATGTTTGTTGAGAAGTGTGTGGTGTGCGTATATAATGTTAATATTATGTCGAGTGCATCCACTTTCCCAGGGTTTGGTTGGTGTGAGTCAGCTGAGCTGAGAGCATGGACATGGTATAATATAATTTGCATTCAACTCGGACGCACACTGTTTGTGTAATAATATTATTGTGACTAAAGTCTATGTCATAACACAACGCAGATAAACACAACTAACGTGATCTTACATACATTCTACAAAATACTTACATGCACGTACCTACAGTAATGTGTACATATGAGTATCTCCTCATACAAATTATTATATATTATATGTTTATGTATTGCGACCAAATGGATACCTGTACTGTACGAAATGTTGCGAAATGGATGTGTGTATAAAATAAATTACCAATGTTTTTTTTTACTTACTTCAGTGAAACTAAGATTCAAATTAAGTGAAATTACGAATATTTTAATGTCGTAACGATTGTAATTGATTAAACTGAATTTATTCAACATTACGAAAAGCATATTAAGTTTTGCTTCTCGCTGGAAATTGTTGATATCTTTGTTAATTTTCAGATTTGTATGACAGGGTCGTTCAAGGATGCTGAAGATATACCATATTCGATACTGTAATGTATTTTGGAGGATATTTATGTAGTGAAAAACAGAGTATAAGTAATGTAGAGGAATTCTGAAGGATAACAATGCACTATAGAGGAGTAAGTAGGATTGTGATCACATTCCTATCAAAAACGGGTAGGTTTTGTTTCATTCATAAACTTTGTATTTGCTCGTTGTCATGATTAACAAAATTCATTAGGTAATGTAACACTTATTTATATATTTGTAAGAATAAGAATCGAATCATCGATCTATAGCGTTAATTGAAAAAAAAATGAAAAACCTTTCTCATTTTTTTCGATTCAGAATTTATTGTATAAAGAAATAATAATTGTTTCATTAAAACCAATCAGAAACCTCGATTGGAGAACCATGTCTACACAATGCAACATTGTGTAGAATCTAATCGGAAGAAGTGAGAAAGGTATCCCAACGCTAACGAATTGGCTCAAGGCTGGCTTAAGTGATCACTTTCGGTGTCCATAGACAACATTCACCAATTCCACCATTCTCACTGTCACGATCACCTTTCTCACTTCTTCCGATTAGATTCTACACAATGTTGCATTGTGTAGACATGGTTCTCCAATCGAGGTTTCTGATTGGTTTTGTCATCTACACCCAAATCCGGTTAAACAATAAAAAAATTAGTAAACATTCTAAACATTTATTGTTTCATTGCCTTTCATTTTTTAAGGACACACAATCCTTTGTGAAAAATATAATGTTCTACAGTAAGAGATTAACTTTGACAAGAGTTATGCAAACTTGTATATTTTAACATCATATTATGTCCGTTTCTCTTATGGACTGACGATACATTAGCCTTCATAATATAACTTGTTAAATTGGACAGAAACAAGTATATTTAATTAGTAACAAACACACAGTCATAATATTACAAGGGCCTAATTTGCTGAGTAAATAATATAATGTATGTTGAAAGCTGCATGTAGAATTAATACTACATATATATATGTACCTCCAGTCGTTATAGTGCATAACCTATGGAAGACAAAGGCAAACCTAGTTTTGAGTATATTATGTTAGTAGGTAACAATACTGCCCTGCTAAGTAAAAACACAGTAATTACCAAACACATATGTGTCAGAATCGCAGAACAAGTTTAAAACTACCTTTTGTGTGTATTTTTTTAAATATTAAAAAAACATACCACAGTCGTCACAAATATCTAAGATATTCAATAATTTTTGAAATATGCTTCCTTTTAATAAGCTTATTTACAATAGATATTTGTGACGACTGTGGAAAGTTTGTTTTTGATACATAAAAAATACACACAAAAAATTTGTTTTAAACTTGGTCTGCGATTCTGACACATATGTGTTTGGTAATTACTGTGTTTTTACTCAGCAGGGCAGAAAAGTTAACAGTTTAAATGGACAATGTATTATTGATGTAAAATAATAAGCACCTAGTTAATAAGTAGAAGTACATTCAAACAGAACTGCAAGTAACTAAATAATATTATTATCAGGTATTGAAGGACTCCATTGACATTGTTAATATTATTATCATACATGATATTGCAGGTAGGTATGTGTAATATGAAATGTTGGTTTCACTTATTTTCATATTATCAACATAATATTATTATAAAATACAAGTAGGTATACAAAGGTACCAACTATGCCTAGAAGCATATTAACCTTATTTTAGTTTTATAATAAACATGTAGAACGGATCAACCTAAGATTAGCATGATTGTTTTGAATAACACAACTACTCTCTATGTATTTTATTGTGTGTGGACGCTATTTTTATTGCTCCTGTAGTTCATAACGATTTTATAGTTTTTTTTTGTGGTATAAGTGATGAAAATCTTGTGTTATATACATGTTTCGATGCAGAAAATTGTGAGGAATCTAGTGGTGATACTAGAATTTAGGTTGAAGTACACTTGTGAAAACTGTTCAGTGAAAAGTGAATTGTTGCTGGAAAATTTTTGAAAAATTTGAAACGCTACTCCAGAGATAATAGTTGCGGTGTCGTGTCTGGTGTCATTAAATAGAGCACTCCTACCCGCATAAAAAATCCCGCGAGAGTCATACTTTAAAGTGCTTACCTTCCATGAAAATTTGATTTTTCCGAAGTGAAAATTTTTGGAAAATTGTTGTGAAAACTTTTATACATATCATTCAACGCGCATTCAAGTGGACAATCCAATGGTGTTTTTTATTTTTGTGTGAGATGAATATTAAGTGAGATATACCGAGTTAAGTGTAAAAAATATAACTTTTTGCGTGGTGCCACTTTTATTGGCGAAAGTACGAAGTGTTGATATATATCATTTAAAAGCCCTTTAAAAACTGAACAAAAAAGTCCGCGGGTGTAACCCTAAAAAGTTTACAGTGCGTGAGATATAGGAAGGAATAATATTTCCCTATATAATAAGTACCTTCTAACTACCTACACAGTAGGTACACAGGGTATATTGCTTTAGTTTGCCTTTAAAACTACGCTATACCTAACTTTAAAAATATGCCTCCCATAGTAACTAGAAGTCATACTAAGAATCTGTATATAACTATGTTTGATAGTTCACAAGAGAATGTAGCACGTGAAAACGACGTTCCTGATATCCAAACGGAACTGAAAAATAAGCTCGAAGATATAGAAACCGAAAAAGAGAGAATCAAGGAAGAATTAGAACTAAGCAACAGGGAGCTTAAGTCAAAAACCAAGGAAATCATTTTATTGAAGAGGAAAATATCGGCACTCAACAATCTAGAAAAGGATCTAAATAGATATAAAAAGATGAACACTGCACTGAACCTTAATGTTCAGGCCAGGGATGTGGAACTTGCAGATGTTAAGCGTAGTTTAGAGAGAAGTAACGAGGATAGAGAGCGGGAATTGAAGACGTATATGGAAAACAATAAAATCATATCGACGAAACTTCAAGAAATGGAGGATACTAATAGAACATTAAGAACTGCTTACGATGACTTGTACGAGAAGATGGAAAGCTACGAATCTTCACATACCAATAAAAATTATACAGATGACAGTAATCACGAATGGAAAAAACAGGAAATGCAGAATCGTACAAACAAAAAAGCAGAACCCCGGCTAATGATTGTTGGTGATATAGGTGCGAAGGGACTGGGATATAAATTTAAGGGAACCATAAAATATGATGTGAGTTGCATATCCAAACCAGGAGCAATGGTATGTAATTTGTTTAACGATTTAAGTAATGCTATAGATAAAGCGACTTCTTCTGACATTATTGTAATGGCAGCGGAGGAAAGCGTGAATGTGAAGTATGTTAGACAATATAAAGAGTCTGTAGAAAAAATTATTGACAAAAGTGAAAAAATGGGAATCACTCTGTATATTACAACATTAAAATATATTAAAAATGACGTTTTGAATAGGAATGACTCAATATACAGAATGAATTGTCTTTTGTACAACCTAACTAGAATGTGTAATAACTGTTATATAATCGAATCGAATCAAGAAGGATTAAATCTATTTGATCAAATAATATTCAATCTACAACACAGTGGTCACAAAATAAAAAATTGTATTCAAATAGAGATAAATGACACTAATGTAAATAAGCCGATGAATGCAGCAGGGACAGGCGAATCGTCTTTTTTATACCAGACTCGGCCTTACCACGGACCAACGGCTACAACAACCTAACATCAGTCTTTAGTATCGGCCATCAGAATGCACAGGGGCTTCCTGGGAAGCTCCATGAATTGGGCACCTTATCTTCAGCTGCCAACGTGGACATATTGTGCATCACTGAGACATGGTTAAAGACATTAGAAATAAACAATTATGCAATTCCTAATTTCAATATTGTAAGCTATTTTTGTAGGGAAAAGGCAATCAGAGGGGGATCATTGGTTATGGTTAAAAATAACTACAAATCGAAAAATAGACCAGATATTGTGAAATTGTCAGCAGAGAAACACTGTGAAATTAGCTGCATTGAAACTGATAGCATTATAGTTTTATCTGTATATAGATCTCCATCTGGGTGCTTCGATACTTTTTTTAATATCATGGAAAATGCCCTTAATCGAGCGACTCACAAAAATAACAAACACATTGCCGTGTGTGGGGATTTTAATATAAACTTTGACAATACCTCAAAAGAGTGTAGCTCTTTAGTTGATTTAATGAACTCATTGTTATTGGCCCGTTGCATTAAAGACGCAACACGAATTACGAAAAACTCGTCCTCTTGTATTGATAATATTTTTACAGATGTTGATGTCAAACAAACTCAAATATTGAACTTTGTGAGATCAGATCACTTAGGACAAATAATAAATTGTAATTTAAAAACAAAAATAAGTAACAAAAACACTAATCAAAAGTTTTTCTATAAGCGAAATTACAGTGAAGAATCTGTAAAAAAATTTCTTGAGTCTATTAACAATTTTATACCTAACACCCCTCTCTCTTCGAATTGTTGTGCAAATGTCCAATTTAATGAATTATTTGAATCGTTGGTTTTAGAAACAAATCATCATTTTCCAATTAGAAAAATAAAATTAAAGGTGAATCATAAATCGTTCGATTACTGGGCTACTCCTGGTATTATAGTTTCTAGGAAACATCTATTTGAATTGTATAGCAAGAAAAGATTTGACGACTCAGAGCTACTGAAAGATAATATAAGAACCTACAGCAGGGTATTCAGAAAGGTCTGTGGTGAAGCAAAAAAAAATTATCTAGCTAATAAAATTAAAAATGCAAAAAATCCCATTAAAACCACATGGGAGATAATTAAGCATGAAACTGGCCGAGATAGAAAAATTGATGACGATGAACTAAACTTACTTGACGAATCTCAGAAATTAAAAACTTCCAATCAGTTCAATGATTTCTTTGTAAATATAGCATCTTCCATTACCCAAAATATATCGACAGAAAACGCGATGAAATATTTAGTTCGAACTCGTAAACCCGAGACTGTTTTTAAATTTAGAAACGTCACAGAAAGGGAAATAATAAAATTGTGTAAAAAGATTAAATCAAAGAATTCAGATGATCTATGGCACATGTCTACATATTTTCTAAAATTAATTATTGACGGACTTGCTTCGAGAATTACTAAAATTATTAATGAATGTCTTGAACAAGGCGTATTTCCAGAAAAATTAAAAAAGTCAAGAGTTATTCCAGTTTATAAGAAGGGTGACAAAACTGACCCAAGTAACCATAGACCGATCTCAATACTGCCTGTTTTAAGTAAAATATTTGAGAGGGTTGTCTCTGAGCAGCTCACCCACTACCTTGTCGAAAATAATATAATACACCCCCAACAATTTGGCTTCCAGAAGGGCAAAAGCACATCCGATGGTATAGCTTATCTTGTTCAAACGGTCCTCGACTCACTGGACAAAAGGTCGGATGCTTATGGAATATTCTGTGATCTTTCCAAAGCCTTCGACTGCGTCAACCATGATATTCTTGTCAATAAGCTTAATTATTATGGAATTGACAGTAATGAAATTAACTTTTTTAAATCTTACCTCGAGAATCGTGAGCAGGTGACTGAAATGGATGGTGTGCGGTCCAACGGAGCCCAAGTAAATCGTGGTGTTCCACAAGGCTCTATACTGGGGCCAATACTGTTTCTTGTTTATGTGAATGACCTACCAGAATGTGTCTCCAAGGACCAAACTATGATAATGTTTGCCGATGATACATCTATAATAATTAAGGAAAATAACAACAAGAATACAGCACTTGCCAATACACTCAAGGCATTAGATGACGTGGGTGAGTGGTTTAGAGATAACGGACTCGCACTTAATGTGACGAAAACGGGTGCAATTCATTTTTCCTTGAAAAGAAACGTAGATAATAATCCAGTCATGTCCGGTCTCTCCCAGCGCAAGCTGGAAGTAGTAAATTATATAAAATTCCTCGGCGTAATGATTGACTCAAGGCTACAGTGGACACCGCACATTGAAACAATATCTGGGAAGCTTTGTTCAGCAGTTTATGCTATAAAAAAAATTAAGGATACTTGTGGCGAGGTGGCAGCTAAATCAGTATATTTTGCCTACTTCCAGAGCATTATGTCGTACGGAGTGTTATTCTGGGGCAGGGGGGCTGATTGGAGCAGAATTTTCAAACTTCAAAAGCGTGCAATTAGGGGATTAAAAGGGTTGGGGCCAAGAGAGTCGTGCAAGGAACACTTTAAGGAACTTGGCATACTCACGCTCCCTGGCATTTACATCTACGAATGCTTGCTATACGCACGTAAAAATATGCCCAACACCCCTCTCAACTTGGAGTACCATGGTTATGACACTCGCTCAAAAAGAAGTATCCGACCTATAGAGCACAGGTTGGCAAAATTGTCCAAAAGCTTTGTCTGTCTCAGTGTGCGCCTGTTCAACAAGCTGCCACAAGAAATAAAGTCCGTGAAGGATGAAAAAAAATTTCAAGGAGTAGTGAAGTTGTACCTCGTTGAAAAAGCTTTTTACTGTGTCGACGAAATGCTGAATTGAACCATATACATTCATTTCAGCATGGAAATAATTTCCCGATGTTTTTTGTTTTTATTTGATCAATGATGATTGATGATGGAATCTGTATTGAATACTGTTTGACGAAATGCTAACAGAGCCCTTTACACTCTGCTTAGCAATGATATTATGTTTTTGATCTATGATTCTGTATTTTTTTTTTGTATATATATCTAATTTATTGTATGATCCTGTCTTCTGTAAATTGACGAGTCCAAGTACCAAAAATTTTGGTCTAAGGACGATAAACAACAATAAACAATAAACAATAAACAATACTGCATACTAAAACCTTTAGAAGTGTAACATTTATTTATGTATTTTATTAATAGTATTTTAAAAACATGTGGAAAGAATGAATGAGGTCAGAATGACCAAGAACATATATTTGGCTGAGAGGAATGGTGCTCGGAAACGTGGACGTCTGAGGATCAAATGGCTAGATCATTTAAATCAAATCCTACAGGACGGTTACGTGTTGAGCACATTGAATAGGAGAAGATGCATGAGGAATTGTATGACAGTGACGGAAGCGAAAGATGTATGCAAGGATAGAAGGAAGTGGCGCTCGATCCTTTCTGCCTACCCCGCGAGGGAAGCGGCGTGATGGTATGTATGTATTTTAATACATAATATGTCAGAAAATCTACCTAACTTAGCATGAGCCCGTACCAAGGCAGATTCAGTCAGTTTTTAACATTACTTTGTCTCAGCGCTTTAACATTGTACAACTGATTTTTTTTGACAGCATGCATTTTTTTTTTGACAGCATGCACATATTTATTTCTATCATATATTGGATCGTATATTAGCCTAAAACTATAATGATACCAGTCAAATTCGATGACTTTCCAATAAAAATAAAATCACATTTTTTCTAAAATTCCCATATTTTTTAATTTAGATTTTCCAAGAGTTTCCATATAAAAAGTAGCAAAAAATATATGATTTAAATTTAGTAAGTAGTCCTTCTTCAACACTAAAACTTACTTTACTTATTTGTACCTCAATTGAACATTAAAAACTATATTGTTATCTAATCATATTGTTTTATATCAATAAAAGAAATTTTCGAACAGATCGGTTAATATATTTTAAACAGTTACTCATAACGTTTTATACATTATAATTATAAGAAGGTTGGTAAATACCTATATTTATAATATAAAGATCACTAATGACATCATCATGAGAATTAATTCAACCACAACAATATTATGATAGTGCTAGATTCAGAATCAGTGACAGGAAGTCATAATAAAAGTAACTTAGATTGAGATAATAAAACTCTAATAAGTCTCTATGAACTCGTATATATCTGTGATTTATTCCATATTATAATCAATTCAGTTAGTTATGCGTGTATTATTATATTAGGCAAAAAAGGCTTATGAATAAAATCAACGTCAAACTTTATACAGGTACGTAGTAAATGAGTCGCTTTGGAAATTTATGAAGAGACTTGCACCTGCATTTCTTTAATAGGCTCACCAATGTGTTTCAGGAAGACACGAAACCGGTTATAACAGCGAATGTTTTATTATTCAGTATATTAATTTTGAATTAAGTTTGTTTTTGAAGATTTGTAAATAAAGTTCAAAAGTTTATGAGTTACTTGTCGATAAGCAGTTAGGAAAAACCTATTATAATTTGCCAGATGTCTGTGAGAGCTTTATTTTCCTGTTGATAAACGGTAGTCTCAAGATAGTATATTATTATATATATTGCAGAAATACAAATTAATAACATAGCTTGTTTTTGGATATGTAATTATATTTTGAATAGACTATCACGGAACATTTTCACCCTTAGACAACTCCATGATGGTTCTTTTATCAACCTATATGAACATATACATAAAAGTTGATGTCTATAAGAAACTTCGCATGTGTGAACCGATGCAATATTATTTTATTAGTAAGATAGAAAACTTGATGCACTAATAGGAATTTGACTAATCGTTTTGAATTTCCACGGAGTCTGTGTGTCGTTATATTCGTGCTGACACGAAAAGATCTATGTACATAATTATCATAGATCGATAAAGATAAGGATGATTATTTTAATAGACAGGATTGTATCTATGGTCTGAGTTGTTTTTGTTTTTTGTTTCTAGTGAATGAGAAATAACAGAGAAGAGCGCAAAACACTCAATGTGTCGTGTGAGTATAGTATGTATGTATTTTGGCGGTGAATGATAGACAATGTTATTACGTATTATTTTGTTCGTGAAAAGAAAAGGTAAAAAAATAAGAGTACCACTTATGTATGTTGTGAATAGAAGAGGGAACCTCTTAAGAGACCAGATCACGTAATGAAATACTTATTCATTGCTTTTTTGTGCCACTTCTTCCCTCGATCGTTACTAACTGCTTCTTGGGTGGAATTCTGAGACACTGTTGTTACACAGAGCCGGTACTCCAACAGGTTTTAAGTTTTAACAAAATATTCTGTTTATTTATAACAAAACTTTAATGTTCAAATATTTACCAGCAATAACAAAATATTTTTACAGATTAATGATGCATTTGTCTAAAAAAATGTTTTTATAAGTAATAGCCTATTTACACACTCGTCAACTATACACGAAGATAAAATTCATTTGTTATTGGAGTTATTCCGCTAAAATTATATCGTGAATTAATTCTTTTCTAGAGGATGACTCGATACTCAAAAAGTATATCGAAAATTTAGAAATAGGTACATATTGAAATGAATATTTGTTCTAACAGTCAGCCCTGTATTCATTCAAATACAATAATCACGAAATGTATCCGATATGAAATGATAATAAATCTACACGAAAAAATGATAATAAAATAAAACATTGGTATAATAATATTACGAGTATATATCAATTCATACATACATACATACCCGACTACCCGTCTATACAAGAAGATGATACAGACAGATTCAACAGTATAGATAGGTACACTTTAAATAGCGTCTTTTTTCGCTTAGTGTTTCCTCGCTTAACGTCTTGTACTCGGATTTTCAATTAATAACGTATATACAAATATTTTTAAACTACGACATTATTTAGTTTCTTAAACATGGGCAGATTGTGAGAGCGCCTGGACTCAGTGTCAGGACGAAAAATTGAGAACAAAAAACAAATGGTTCTATATTGAACAGACAGCATTTAAATTGAAAAGTATTACCAAAATTATTAAGATTACTTAAATCATTCGTACATAATCAAGCAATCACCTACACAAATTAATTTCACACAACTTACTTATTGCAACAAAAAAACTGTCTACAAATTGATGAAAGTATAATTTAATCGATTAGGCTTTTTCTTGATTTCGCAAAAGAAATTAAGTATCGAACTAGACAATTAATAATATTACGAGAATCAAATAAAACACTAAATTCAATTACACAGAACTATGTAAATTAGGTAATAGATAAAACAGTCATCTACTGAATTAATGATGATAATATTTGGTATGAATTTCGGAATACTCGTAGTTAGTTTTTCTATCATATTAGAGACAGTGGTTTTTTGTTTCACACTATCGCAATTTCCTTGTAGAAATTAGCAATGTAAACCGAGTGAATGATGCAATAAAATCAGGTAAGTAAAATATAATAGTGTGTAGTCAATAATAATTTATAATATCTAAGTATAATATTGTATAGATGTTAAGTGTATGGACGTGATCGGTGCTAAGCTCAACGTTCTCACAGGTGATTATAGGTATGAATGTAGAAGTATTGAGAGAGAATATAATATGTAGTACTACGAGTACAGGTAATATTATAATACTTAGAATCATTCTCAACTACAAAGTGCGTCTTCATATTTATTATAATATGTATTATAAAGTAAGTTATATATGATTATATACAAGACATTATTATACAGTATTCGTATTGTATTTAATATGGAGGTGTTATTAGCATCAGAAGTAGTAGTAATAGTAATAATATCTATATTGAAATTGTTATACCTACACAGAAAAAAAATGGACAGCGTAATTATCGTAGTTAAACTTTTTTAAATTATTCGGAAGTTGTGGCGATGTTTAATATTAGTATATTGAAAATGGGTCAATTTATTTGCACGGGTTGTGTACCTACCTGTACCTACATGTAATATTTATGTTTGAAATGATTTTGGTTTTGAATTTTTTATTCAAAATTTCTAAAAATTGACTTTCATATTCATTTATTTATTTTAACATCATACGGCTTAAAGCCATTAACAAAATTATTACAATAAAAAAATTGAATATTAAACCGAATACATAAAACTCTATCTAACATAAAAACAAAATAACATATTTAAAAACGGATTTACAAAAATATACAAGTCATGACATATTTCGACATTAGCAACAATCACAGATATTGTAATCAAGACTGATCTGAATCTGTTTTCAAGACTGACTTAAAAGCTCGCTATTTCGATGATGTGTGATCTCAGCTCCATTTGATACATCTATCGTGTATTAGAATATATTTTAAATTGTATTTGCGAGATGGAAATCACCTAGATTTTTATATCTTGACAGCATGAGAAAGACTATCATAGTCACACGTGTTTCGGGATTGTTTTTATATGGTATGACTATGTAAACAGTAAGTATATAAGATATATTTGTTGTGTTTATTCGATGTGTATTTACTATAATACTTTCCCTTCAAATTCCAGAATGATATCTAAATTTAAACGTATCTGTATCTAACTTATATTATCATTAAGCTGCAGTCTCTAAGCTTATGTAGATTTGTAAGAAGATGTTCAGCATCACACATAAATCTTATGTGTTATAAGTGTTCCTACTGAGGTCGTTATGTGTTTCCATGAGCACGACACAGATATAAATAGTTAAGTCAGTAGGTATACCAATCATGTAAGGTATGATTATTTATTTCTATGATTTTGTAATTCACGAAGCTGACTATGATGGAATGAAGTGGTACAAAAATAAAATAAAATAAAAAAGTAATGAAATTGAAGTATGTAGAAGTATCCGAAATGGAAACGTGTGACCTGTTGGTAGTAAGGTTATGCTGCCGACCGGGATCCGATGGGATCCGTGTTCGAAGCCGTGCGGGATCTTTAATAGCTACATAATAATAATAACAACAAATAATAGCCATAAAAACAATAAGTTTAAATTATAGTCGCTGGTTATCTATTCCAAGTACCTACTTGTACTACCATATCACCTCACTCACTACCAAAATATCAAATATTATTAGTGTCTAGCCACAGGGAGGGCGCGTGGAATTACAATATAACACAGAATAATAAGTGAATGTGATAAGTATAAGAAAGTGGGACGTAGAAATAACGAGAATATTTAAAAATGTAAGCAAATTGCTTTCGATTTTTATATTATGATATTATTTGTTTCTACTTTATTTTATATCTTAATAGATTAAATCATGATTTGCTCAAATATTTTCACTGTCTAGAAAATAGTTCAATTTTTAAATCAAATATGAATCAGTTTTTATTACTTTTAGGTAACTTTTTTATAAAACCTAAATCGCATTAGGTACCTAGTTTATTAATTGTTTGAAGATTTGAACGGCACAGAACATTTGAATTTGGTATATTTGTATTAATATATTAGTAAAATTATATTTACCTTTTTATTTTAGATCAAACAATGCTTGCTGATTATATCTTCTAATGAAAGAATGAGAAAGTGATACAAATAATGTGTGGGTAATTCACGTACTGTATTTTGTGATTTTAGCATATAGGAAAAGACAAATATATTTTATTTCCACGAGTCTTCCTTATATTCTCAAGATCATACAGACCAGACATCGTGTATCTACTTTTGGGTGTATACAAATGGATAAAAATAAATTATAGGTATCTGTGTAATCCTATGGATGTATAATATATAATTTAGTTTCCGATAGAGTCCCTTTGCATACCTACTTAGTATTGTGGATTAGAATCAACCATATCGTGAATATAAAATATACACTGTTCACATGCTTAACGTCATTTCAATGAATGTTTTTTTCATGTATTCACATCTTCTTTTATTTGTGTACCTGCCCTCCGCATAACAAAAGTACATAGCGAAACAGAAGTAACCTAAAATATATATTTTCTATATTGCTGAATATCCGCAATTCTGATTAATCTTAAAAAATAATATTAAATACATTTTCTATGAACCCAGATTCTTCTTTATGTATAAAAAAAACTGTTTGAGATGCCAGAGACAAACTAACCGCTATTTTCCGATGAGAGAGATAGAATTATCAATATATCGTAGTAAGTTGGTAGAAATTACTACAAAGTGATAACTCGCCACTACATAATATAACATCACCAAACTATTTTCTATTCTATGTTGTATTGTAATTTCTGTTGTATAATGATGATGTGCCAAAATTTAAAAAAAAATATTAATGGTAAAAGACAAAATAATTCATTTACCATGAATATCTTCATTTTCAGAACGTTCTTTGTAACAATCTTGTTTATTGTACTGATAATCATAATTACAAAGAGTTACTGCTTATGTATATTATCCCTTTTTAATAAAAATACTCTAAAGGTAAGTAAGAAGTTCTGATGGAAATCAAATTCGATACGGACTTTAGCTTAAAAATTCCAAGTATGTGTACTGAATATATAGAGGAATTTTTTAATAAGATTCTTATTCGCCGTTAATCTAGGACTGAATGTTGTTCTCAAGTGTATCATTATGATGGACCTCGTACCTATATTATGTTTTTATATTAAAATAATTTATGGGTGTATTATTGGTCAAATTAAAAGCCCTTCACAGGGAGCAATATCGAATATAATGAGAATCGTGTGTTAGGAATAATTACAATGTATCATAACAACTAATATATGAACGGTGTACCTACAATATACGTAATAAATTCATACAGTTCCCACACTTTATGTAAATTAATTAAGTCAAGACTACATATTATGCATCATGGTTTTGGTGTAGGCTTATTTAAAATTAAAATTTATACAGATTAAAAATACTACATTGTATTAACAACATATTAGGTATGACATCGATCTATTTATCTATATTCTATATCTTCACGATAGCGACATCTCTCCACATTGGTCTAACTTGCACAACTATTCATTTCCACTGTTGAACATGCGTGCATTTTTCCGAAATTTCTCTAAGCATCTGTGTTCTGGGCTTTTTGCAACCAGTTGATAGCATTTTATTTTTAAATATTAAAAGACCATTGTGTAGGAGGTGTTCTTTTACTTTTAATATCTTCACGAGGCCTCCACTCCATTACCCTTTTTGTTGCCAGTGGATTAAATGCTTATACTAAACGCACAAGTCGTCCTATAAAATAAGACATTCAGAATGGGTGGCATGTCTTGTCTTACATATTTATGATGTTTGTAATGCGTATAATAAATGTAAAGGTGGACAAACTATATTTCTAAAACACATTTCAACATTTAAGTAAAATAGTTAACAAAAGTAAATAATATGTGTTTTTCTTGATTCATAACTTCAAAATATAGCCAAATATTTTTTGGTTTAACCATTCAAATTATTTGAGTTATTTAATGATACTACATTTTATAGTTAGTAAAATTCAAGAGAGCACGAAACCTCAAAATCGTAAAAAGCAATAATTAAGTATTATACTGTCATAATGATTGGGATTTAAAAAAGTGTAATCCAAAACCAGAGATGAATAAAAATGTGAAAACTGTTTACTTATACTTAATAGTTTCAATCAGATTTACGTTGATTTGTCAATACAATAAATTAATAAGAGTAATTTTGATTGATTGCTTTATTATTACTTTTAATTTTCTTATTCATCATTATTTCCCGTAATTTTCACTCAATACTTTTATTACATACTGCAATATCCTATTCATAATTTCCATCGGGAGTTCTGATAAAAATGAATAAAATTATTACCAATAGGATAGATATTCTTTTTGTTTGTCTTGGACATGATGATTAAGTCAGAAAAAAATAGTAGGAATAATGTTTTGACATGCTATGCCAATAAAGGCTTTCACTTGAAAGCACAAATCATCAACTGCATTTAGTGTACAAGGCATTATATATTTAGTAATAAGATAATTATATATAATATTAGTAATATAGGTGTACAACAGGTGTAGACCTGTTTGGTTCTGTTTCATGGTCATGAGAATATACCATTGCTGACTGAATGAATCGCATTTGCATACGTGTCGTATAAACTACAGGTTTTTTAAGCACACCGATATCACAATCACAAATGACATCATAAGGATACTTTGAACCACAAATAAAATAACTATCTAATTTTTTATTTTGATTCTTTAAACCACGGGGTGCCCTTTTCATAGTATCTCACTTCATAAGAAACGTTTTACATGATGAGTACGTTAACTGAGTGCATTAAATCTATACAAAAATATACAATGTTATAACCTGAGTAGTTTGAAAAGGACATATCATGTCGAAACCTGGTCACTGAATAAAAGTACATAGTAAAACTCTACAAAGTTTTTGTTTTTATTTACATTAAATGTTATAACTTTATTTAATCGTCTACAATTGTATTATTTTTTGGTTTAACAAAAATCAACCATCGCACATAGGGATTCCTTTTCAAGTTATGAAAAAAGTAGAGAGTGCTGAAAAAAAAACATGCATGCAAGTTTTTTTGACCCAATAACGTAGTTGTTCAAACTTAAACCCATCGCACAGTTAGTAAGTTTTATGAATAATATAATTTACTAAAGTATATTTAAATGTATTGGTTGTTGATAGGTAGGTATATTATATGATAAAATAATAAACTTGCCAATTCAAGAGAGCACGAAACCTCAAAAACGTAGAAGACAATAATTATTATTATACAGTCATAATAATTGAGATTATAAAAAAATATAGTCCAAATCTATAATGACGAATAAAAATATGTAGACCGTTTTAATTTTAATGAGAGAATAAAACAACGAAAACCTATCTGGCAACATTTGTGGTTGATCACTGACCGTTCGTTATTTGATAGACGAAATGAGTAAATGACACACAAGTTTGATAACCGACATCGATAAAAGAAGTAATATTATTTTATTTTCACGTTGCAATTTTGTGAGAAAATATTTCAACACTAAGATTTATTTTATAACGAACAAATGTGTGTGTGTGTGTGTGTGCAAATGATATTAGGTATTATTATTTTACTTGATGACTTAAAATTTACAATGTAGTTTAAAAATGTTAACTTTTAGATTTATACAGTTACCTATACAGACATTGCTTTATAAAAGCTTGTTTGTGATTGTTCGTCGAATATAGATTACGTTTTCTCCAATTTCCACTTGCTTCTGAGAGGTTTACGATAGAACTGAATTTTAGTTTGATATTCTAAGCGACATATAGAGAGAAACAGAAAATAAATGGATTAGGTGACTGAAGAAGGAAGAGGGAACACTATATTTAGTTGCATAAATCAAATAATAAATGTTAATCAAAAAATGAAATATGATTTTTTTAGTTTTACAAGAACTTTATTTCAATTACCCAAGTTTAAAGTTAGAATTGAAACTCGAGTAATTTTTAATAAAGTACTTGCAAAACTTGTTAATTATAACGATGTTATTTTTACAATTAACCATTGTATGAGGTCACATATGCAAATTTAACACACGAAACTAACATATTATAAGACTTAGAAAAGACAAAGCACAAACACAAACGTTAAGGTTTGCATAAAGCGTCTCTCGATGGTGGACCTTACATCGTGACTGTGAGAATGGTGGAATTGGTGAACGTTGTCCATGGTCACCGAAAGTGATCACTTAAGCCAGCCTTGAGCCAATTCGTAAGCGTTGGGACACCTTTCTCACTTCTTCCGATTAGATTCTACACAATGCAACATTGTGTAGAATCTATGTCTACACAATGTTGCATTGTGTAGACATGGTTCTCCAATCGAGGTTTCTGATTGGTTTTGTCATCTGCACCCAAATCCGGTTGAGCAGTGGAAGAATTAGTAAATATTCTAAAAATTTTTTTTGATTAATATGAAGTTTTAAAAAGTAAATACCTATAAAATACAACAATCGAATAATGTTCTGAATAGATTTACGTGAAACACTTGGATTATTTCGTAGCCTTAAATTTTATAAGTACCTACCTTAAAAAATATTGTTCTGGATAAATAATATAATCAATATGAACACTTCATATTCCCAATTTATTCACACTATGCAAGCGTGCAAGGATAAAGTTGTATAAGAAATTCAACTTCTTTAGTGGCTGCTTTGCGCATTAATAATATGTACCTATGCATTAGGTGAGTATAAATAATATAAATACGATGATACATACCTACTAGGTAGTAGATATTATATGATATGTTGGTAGATAAATACCTAAGTAAGAATAATTATTATTTTGTGACATGACAGATGAACAGGGATGACCTTAAAATGGATGATGAAGAAGAAGATGCTGCGCGGCATTTGGTACTTGGGCAACATAACAAAGATTGTTAACCTTACGACCTTAACCGTCATGAGCCACTTTCCTTGGGAAGGCAGCATCGAGAGCCACTTTTCATACTAATGAATTCAGAATCGAATACTTAATAGATACTCACTTATCTGGAGTAGAGGTGTAGGGGATACGGTGATCATCTTATTTCTTCAGTCAAACGTAAATATTGCACTTCAAAATATCTGTTTCTATTTTTTTATATAACCTAACATTATGTGTGATTATTTTAATCTGTGTATATTACATATATAATAAATAAATTTAATCAAATGATAATCAGTCTTTGTAGTTTGAAATAAAACATTTTTTTTTATTTTCCATGGCGTTTTATATTTCGATAAAAGAAACGTTCAATTTCACAAAGTTCCTTACTTAATTACTTGCTGTACACAATTCAGGTAGGTATATTGAGCGAAAAAGTATTAAGTACAATTGGAACCAAAATTTTAAAATGGAAGGTTTAAACACAGAAAGAAAAATTCATAATTTTATGACATTGCACTTCTACATTATCTTACAAGCCAGTTTTGCTCATTCATCGACGATGCAAACATCTTAACTTCATAGTGAAGAGAGTAAAGTACCCAATAAGAACAATATAATATTATCTCCATATAACACTATCTACTAACTTCTAATGCGTGATAATACATTCGCCAATGATAAAACGTAATGTGGTGTATTTATACTTTAGAGAACGAGCTTTTTGTAGTAAAGGATGCATCCGTTAATATTATTATTGAACGATTCGGATATGGAATGGAGTCTGTAATAATAATTGTGTTGTACTTATAGGTAATTAAATATTATTTATTATATCCTTGACGATTATGTATGTATATTAAGTTGTTTTATAAAACATCAGTTATAAATATTATGAAATATATTCAGTAACGAATAGAAGCTGACAAAAGAGGTGTAGAAAGACAGTCTATACAAATAAAATGGGCTCAGGACATAAAAACATTTAATAGTAAAAAAAGTGGGTTAGAGAGATGGAAAGATGAAGGCTGCCTGAAAGGCCAATTGCAGGCTAGACGTTTCGCGACAGAGTTCGTAACACAAGGATGAGGGAAATTTGTAATGAATGTGGACGATATTATGAGATGGGGACCAAGAAGCACGCAGGGCACCAGTGTGCGCGCGTTGTGCCAATGAGGGGCATGAGGAGGAGCAGTGCTCTGTCCCAATTGAGAGAAGAGTGTGCGCCACGTGCACACGCTTTAAACGTAACGCGGCTCACCCCACGGGTGACAGGGATTGTCCTGCTCACAGAGCCGCTATAGATAGGGTAGCGATGGCGACAAATTACAATGGCTAGACATAATTCCGTCGTGATGGGGCAGATTAACTTAGGTCGCTCACGAGCGTCTGCCATAGATTTGATCAGATCCATGTCCAGGCTTACAATACCGTTGGTCTTTGTCCAGGAGCACCTGTTTTCGAGAGTGATCCTCGATGGTGCCGAACTGCCTCTTGCCGTTGTGGATAAGGGTAGCCGGCCCATGGCGGGTTTCCTCATTGACACCAGCAGGGTGCAACCGCTGCTTGTGGATGGGCTATCGGATGAGTATCGCTGCTGTGTATGTGTTCGAATCGGTGGACGCGAGATATTTCTTGTTTCTGTGTATTTCAAATTCTCGGATCAGGTGGGCCCACACCTACATGGTTTGAGACGGACCTTGGAAGCTTTGAAGGGTAGGCCGGTTGTTGTGGCTGGTGATTTCAATGCGCGCTCCCCCCTCTGGTACGACAGACCTGGTTCCGATCGCAGTGGGAGTGGTGGTCCCGTAGCGGATTTTATATCCTCTATGGGGCTTAGCATTCTTAATGTTGCTGGTCCTGCCACGTTTGCCGGGCCGATGGGACAGAGCTGGATTGACTTAACGCTGTGCACGGGCGATCTGCTTGCAGAGCTCTCCAACTGGAGGGTTCACGTCGGTGAGGTCTCTTGTGACCATCGGTTGATCACCTGGTCGGCTGGGGGATTGCTTGGGATCGAACCGTACGGTCTTTGGAGTTTCAGGGGTTCGAATGTTGATTGGGAGCTCTTTGGACTTGCATTAAAAGATGAATTGAAAGATTTTCCACTTTGGAAGTATGAGGGTGCCGAAGTAGTTGGGGAAAAATTCAACTCAGCGGTCGTTCAGGTTGCGACAAGGGTGCTGGGTAGATGCAGGCCTGGAGGAAGGAAGTCTACCAATTGGTGGACACCAGAACTCACGGCCCTAAGGAGAAAATTCAAATCCGCCGAAAAGGCCTATGGCCTTGTGAGAAAGGGCAATGTTTTACGGGACTCTCCTGCTGGAGTCTGGCTCCTTGAGTCACTGCGGCATGCGAGGGGCTCCTACCAACTGGCTATAAGGCGTGCAAAGGCCTCTGCCTGGAAGGAGTGGATTTCAGAAACTGGGAACGCCGATCCCTGGTCTGTGACGCGTACAGCTGTCAAGACCAAAAGATCTGCTGACCATTATCTTACTAGCATCATAGCTGGCGATAGTGAGACCGTGTGCATTGACGACACATTAAGGGCCCTATTGAATGGGTTAGTGCCAATGGACTCAACGTCCAGTGATACACCTTTCCATACGTGGCTGCGTTTCCAGGTACGTTGCCTACCGGATGAGTCAGTAATCGTTGAAAACGTTGTGACTCATGAAGAATTGAGGGAAATCGTCAAAGGGTTAGGACCAAAAAAGGCACCAGGAATTGACAGATTGAATGGAGCGATTGTAAAACATGTTTGGAAGACATGTCCAACGGAAATGTTGGAACTCTTTCAAATGTGTATGAATGAAGGTGTGTTTCCCAAAGTATGGAAGAAAGGTTTGCTTAGGGTGATCCCAAAAGGCAATGATAGACCACTGTCGGATCTCAAGGCGTACAGGCCTATTACCCTGCTGCCTTCCTTCGGCAAGATTTTAGAAATCTTGGTGAGGAATCGGCTTGACATTTCACTGACGCCAGGAGATCCCAAACAATTTGGTTTTAGCCGTGGTGTCTCCACTGAGCACGCCATTGAAGCTTGTTTGAACTGGAAGGATGAGAGATTGGAAAAGAATGTGCTGGGAGTCTTTTTAGATATAGCTGGGGCTTTTGACAATGCATGGTGGCCACTTATTCTGGCCAAGCTGAAGATACGGGGGTGCCCCCGTTGGTTGTTTGACGTAGTTAGCAGCTACTTTAGTGATAGGTCAGTGGTGATTACTCATGCAGGACACATGGTTGAAAGGGTTGTTGATATGGGTTGCCCACAGGGGTCGGTCCTTGGACCCTTCCTGTGGAATGTCTTGTTTGACGACCTTTTGAGGATGGAGTTACCGCCTGGTTGCACTGTTTTTGCATATGCAGATGATGCGCTTCTCCTTCTCTCAGGAGATACGAGAAGTGCTATTGAAAGTAAGTTTTGTATCGCGATCGAACGTATCTTGACGTGGGGCAGAGTGAATAGGCTCGTTTTCTCACCGAGCAAGACCTCCGCTATGTGGTTGAAGGGTGTGCTTGGAAGAGGTAGAAACCCGGTTCTTCGGATGGACGGACAATCCGTGAGGGTTGTCGAAGAAGTCCGGTACTTGGGTGTTGTCTTGGACAGAGGGCTTACTTTTCTTCCGCATGTGAGAGCGACTGCCGATCGAGCGAGGGTGCTATTTTTCACCCTTCGTAAACTTAGCCGTGGAACCTGGGGCCTTAGAACGAGGACTGTGCTCATCATATATCGGGCGACCTATGTGGCTCAGGTCACCTATGCTGCCCGGGTTTGGTCGCACCGTCTTGCGGTTGGCTCTGTATCTGCGGCAGTTCTGAGGGGACAGAGACTTCCTTTGCTTGCCGTCACAGGTGCGTATCGAACGGCTGCCAGTGATGGCCTTCCAGTCATTGCTGGTGTGCTTCCTTCGGACTTAGAAATTCTTGACAGTGTAGCCAGACGTAAGCTCAAGGCGGATGGTAGGGTCAATCATCTCGGAATATCCGTTCAAGCGGAGCCCGGGATAAGAGGTTTGAATAGGGCAATCGGCAAAATACGTGAGAGAACGATGGAAGTTTGGCAAGAGAGATGGGATGCGGGGAGGACTGCCAGGTTAGTCCACAAGTTCCTCCCGGATGTTAGCGAGAGAATGAAGCGGCGTTTTCTGTCTCTCAACCACCATGCTGTACAATTAGTGACAGGCCACGGTGATCTAAAGGGCAAGCTCTTTGAGCTTGGACTAGTGGAGAATCCGTGGTGTGTTTGTGGGACGGGTGCGCAAAGTGCGGAGCATATCCTCTGGGAGTGCCCCGAGATGATGGATGCTAGGGATAGAATGATATGTAATATGAGCGAGAACACTCCCCGACCTGTTTGGTTCGGGGAGGTGCTGCAATGTCCACGGAATCTCAGGGCATTTTTGGAATTTGTGGAGACATGGGTTTCTCGGTGGGATCTCCTGCGTCAGCCGGGTTTACCCCCGACTGAGGTAGGAGTGCTCTAGGATTGATTGTTGCCCTTTGCGGCGGGATCTGTTGAGCGAACTCGTTATTTGTTGTGTTTCGTCCTGTCTCCCTTGGTGGAGAGTAGATATGGGAGGGATGTTCCTGTTGGGAGGGAAATGTCTTTTCATTGCGCTGGTAACGGCGACTCTCGAGTCTCACCTTCTGAAAGCCCAATAACAAATCTCTGGACACCTTATTTCGGCCTCTGGTCCAAATTAGATACTATATTGTTATAACCATTGATAATTATTGTGCTTGCTTGTCATTTTTTTTTTTTTTTTTTGGGTTTTTGTTGTTGAGCTTTGTTTATTTGTTGTTATTTATTGTGTTTGATTCGGTTATAATTGCATTTTATCCTCCTGAGAGGGGCATCGAAGACGTAAATGTAGCATAAAAGATTCCCACGAGGCGGTATTGGCCGGCCAGCCCTTCAGGCTGCCCAATGGGGCCCGCCCGTGAGGACTAAAGTTTTGCTTAGAAGAGCGGATAAATAGAAGTCCCCCGACTTCTGAGATATCCGGGTATGGGAGGGAGTCTTCAATGTGTCTGGGGACCAAGAAGAAGGTTTTGGCGTGAACATATCGAAAAAGAAGACCCACTACGACTTTACCACATGGCAAACCAATGAAAAGTCGTCCATTCGGAAGACCACCAAAGAAATGGATGGACAATGAGGAATCCACGTCGCAGAAAGGCACTTCCGCAAATACAGACCCTGGAGTCTAGAAGAAAAGAGACAAGAAAAAAAAATAAACTTTAATCTGCTGAAGATAAACTATTCTTGCATCTCCTTGATGAACATTGGCCTAAAAGTAACTACATTTGCATCGATAAATGCGAAGTATTCTGTCAGTATTAAGGTGATCAACACGATTCTTTTGAAATAGCCTCCTCTCTCTGTCCCATCCAGCCACGTTTATTATCTCTATGGTTGCATCGGATTATATTCTCGTTTTATTAGTACCTACACTCCAAAAAAATATTCTGCAATTAAGCGGAAAAAAACTAGCATATTTACGTTGATAGAAACAGCTGTTAATATTTAGTATTTTTTCGTTATAACAAATTGACTAATACATTTTCTAAAACAATGCCAATATTAGATAAGACATTAACTGAGATAAAAATGACGACCACTTAATGTAAAGAGAACTATTTGGAATAGCAGAACATAACGACTATGATTTTATGTTTATGAAGAAATTCAATGTCATTAATGCGATGATAAAATACTTATTGTATTTTCCAATAAAATGTTTTATTGATTAAATTAATTGTTGTTAATTGAATCTACCTAAATTATTTATATTTACAATCACCGAATAATTATTTATTGTTATAACAAGCGTGGGAAAATTGATGATAAAACATATTTAATTATGCTTATTGAAAATACATCGCTAATGAATTTATATTGCACTTAAATGTCTGCAGGTGTATGTTGATGATGAAAAAGATTTCTTACAAGGAAAATTATAAGTATTTCGTCTCATTAGCATAACGCTGTATGCAGTTTAAAACTTCTTCAGAAGGAAGTGAGCTTCGTATGGACGCTTTTGAACTAACAGAAGTTATCGAAAATGTTTTTTGTTCTTGGACTTTAAATCACGAAAATAGAAAAATAGGTATTACCCTTTTACTTTATTTTTTTAATTTACAATTAATTGGGCATGTAGATAGAATGATGATAGTGTGTAAGCATGCCCATTTATTCCCTTTTTGATGGTCAAAAAAATCTTGTAATTAAGTAAAGTATTCTCTTAGACCTTTCTTAGTAATGTATTCTCTTAGACTTATTCCAAAATCTCAAAGTCGGGGGATTCCTTCATCAGCTCTTCTTCCTCATGGGCGGGTTCCACTAGACAGCTAAAGGGGCTAGCAATAAAAAGGATCCTTGTATTCCAAGATCATTTAAGGAAGCTGATTAAGTATTGCAAACTTACCCAAGTCAATATTTCATTATCTTCTCTATTGCAAATCCTCAATATAGCTGACAGAAACTGACTTGTTTTTCAACAAATTGGAATACCAATTTCGAAGCAATTTTCTTATGCAATATTCGACAATCTAATCAGTAATCGAACTCAGAATATCTTCAGATACTTAGAATGCTCCAAGAAAATCATTAGAATTTCTTAGTAGGTAATGATGAAAATATTTTGTTATGAGCTTCATTTATACATTGTGTATCAGACTTTTTGTACTATCGTTTGAAAAAGATTGATACATATTCATTCATACTCGTACGAGTATATAGTAATCGTTAGAATCAGACGTAGTAAGCGTCGAATAAGAAGCACATTTTCAGTTATTTGAAGAATGTATCTATCTTTTATAGGGATTTTAGTTGAAATAAAAGATATCATTTTTTTAATAAACAATGTTCTTTTTTATTTTAACATTTTTAATAATACCGTAAGTTCACTTTTATCATTTAGTCACATTCTGAATCAGGAACAATCACATAATTATAATATAATTTCTTGTGTCAATAGCAGATCATAATACTACAATGAAAATAGTTACAAATGACGACGAGATGACGTCACAAGGAACTATTCTCTTACAAAAAATATTACTTATCCAAAAGTGCGAAAATGCTGTCAACCTCTGATAATAATTATAATAAACAAATAATAATCAACACAATGTTCATGTAAAACAAATAAATGGAGAAAATATTATAAATAAATGAAAATAATAATAATAGCTTTCCCAAAAATAATACGATAAAATAAATACGATAAGAAAATAGATTTAATCAATAAATCGTGTAAAAAATACAAAAGATTGTAAAAATAATAATATAAATAAACATCACACTTGAGAGGGTTACAAGTATTTTCAGCACTAAGGGACGTATGACAAGTTGGAATAAAATATTGGTTGTCGAAAATGGAATTGTATACAAATAAAATATTGGTATGTCGGTAAATGGAATTGTATACAAAGAGAAATAATTGATTTCCTTGATAATTTTAATGATTTTCTATATTTTTTTTTTATAAATTGATTTTTATTATTATTACTAATATAAGTAGTGATTTCGATTGTGACAAGACGTCAAATAAACTATATTTACAAATATATAAACGAATAATTACAAAAAAATCTACAATACGTATTCTGGCCATATTTCTTTAGAAAGTACAGGGCAACATTTACATTTTTATCATACATTTATATATAATATTTTATAGGAATATAAATTCAATGATTCGGTTCTTTTGTTGATTTAATTTTTCATTTTTCAAAAGACAACACAAATACATCAAAATTTTTATTCCTAGTACATAAGTCTTTTTTTCAATAATTTATAAATTAAATTATAAAAATATATAATAAGGTATACGATGGAATTTAATTCAAATTCATAATTGTGTTTTTAATTGTTAGATAAATTTTTTTATTATGTGATATCAAAACGCGTTTTTTTACAACAATAAAAAATGAAATACTTAGAGGTGATTGTTGAATAATTAATAACATGCCTTAATTCATTGTCAGATTGGAGAAAAACAAATTGTGATGGATGAGAATGGTTAGTCAATTGTACGGACGGATACCCAAAACATAAGTTAAAATTTAAAATTTGGTATCGATAAAAAAAATCATGAATACAATCTTGTACATATATAATTGATTTATACATATATTTTTGATATAATGAAATGACTTAGTTTTTCCTTACCTAATCTAAACATATTAAATTACTTAAAATTTATATAACAGGAACATGATTTAGCGATTTGACAATCGTCTCACATATCCAACTAATCGATGCTTTCAAAAGAAAAATAAAACAAAACCATAATTTTACATATTCGATGAAGGAATAAGAAATATAAATAATACAAAAATCAGTTCAGGAGTCAAACGTTACATGTTCATGTAAAAATTTACTTTTTGGTAAATGAATAAAATGGTGTCTTGAGAAAACATGATCATATCACTTTCAATAGTCAGGGTTTCTCGGGGGTAAGGCGGGCCAAAGAAAGGACCTTGTGGAACGCCAGAGATCATAACGTCAGGCGCCCTCTATCTCTGTGCTATCAAAACCGAATACACATTCTAATAATAAGCATTAGGTGTGTATCATTATAATGTAGGTATATAGTAACACTTACGTACGTAAAATTTAATACATTTATTATAAGAAATAAAGTCGTTGGAAATGATGAATGTATCTTGTCACAAATATTGACAAGAGATATTGATCGGTTCTAACAACAGTTTGGCAACATACATAGTCATTATAGAAATAAGAAGATTATAATATATAAAGTACATACAAACAGGAGATACGATAAATATTTCAATATTTAGAGGTAAATTTACATCATAAAGGAATCGTGCGAACACCTTTCATAGAAAGCCATTCGCATTCACAAAGATCGTAAGTACTTTTACATTATGTATATACTACTTAATGGTAATTAATTTACCACAATGGCATGCAATTTATAGGAATATAAATAGTCGACGAGTTAGTTGTACAAGGAATGGATTCGATAACTAGAGAGAAAGAGGGCAAGACTGAAAGTATTAAACTGACGTTAACAACGGTGACCCCCAAGGGAAGAACCCGGACACTTTGCTCCTACAGGCCTTAGCAAACATTCTCCTACGCTCGCTATACTTACATACAACATTTATACTGTACACATAATACACATACATATTTACATATGAGGCACGGGGCCGCACAGCCCTGAGTTTAAACAATATTTACATATCACTTATACTTACATAATCTTATAGCGGCTATAACATGCAAAATAAATTAGTTTATTTCATATTATGTACATATATCTATATTCATCACGTGATGTGGAGATGGAGTCGCTGTTGTGGTAGAGATGATGCAGATGAGTTGATGTAGGTGCGATAGCGACGCGATATTAAAACACGAAAATCACATCGATCAGTCGGAGTTAAGGTGAGGTGAGTGGAATCTGGCAGTGCTACATGCATACGAGTATATTATATTATTACGTAGGTATATATGCCGTAATCCAGGTCAGCGATATCACACGTAGAGTAAGTAACCGTAGACGTCTCGTACATCTGCAGTCGTCAAAGAGTCTCTTCAGTCATACATTATTTTAATACATATTGGTACACAAATAGTCCTTCTTGATGAACAAACACACCATCACACAATGTTCACAATGACCAGTCGTCAAGCCGCACAACACCACCACAGTTTATATATTTGTTAATTTTTTACCATCTTAATTATTTATTATTCACAGATGATAATTATTACACTTGGCGAATTTTATATACAATGTCTTTTTTTAATTATCTATGCACACAGTCGGTCGCTAGACCTGCGTAGCAAACGTCCCAGGATCCGGCCTAAGATAATGATCTTCTATTACATATACACTAGCAGTTTTTTCTGACCCACATGGTGGCCTTTTCACCAGCGATGCATCACTGAAACAAAAGAAAAAAAATATTAGTTATTTATGTAAAAAAATGGAGTAACTTTGATGATGTCAAATAAAATATGCAAGTTTGATAAAAATATAAGAGATAATTACCTCGCTGTACAGAGTGAGTCCGCTGAAAATTGACTAAGGCGCGCTGAAAGCAGTCGCGCCGCTGATTCTGTGTTGAGTTGTTTATGTGATCTAGCCCGCGAGAGTGGTCCCCCTCCCCCGCCTTTGCCAGAACAGTCTGACTCTGCAACACTCACATTGTGAGCATTCTGACACTCTGACAACTCTGAAACATGACTATTTGAAGCTGTCATGTTATTTACGCATTTGCCCCACGTGTTTTTTATCACATGAGGATCTCTTTTGAGAGATGTATGCGCATTGCGTTCATTTTGCATTCTTGCTTCTCTATCTGCTGCAGCTCGTCTTCGTTTTCTTCTCCTTTTTAAACAAGCTGCTACAATACCAGCAAGAAGAAGGAGAGCTGGAAGACCACCAGCTACGGCAGCAATAACAGCAATATGTTGAGCCGACAATGTGCTTTCAGTTGATACTCTTCCAGAGAGACTTCCAGCATCGGCGGCATTTATACCAGCTAACAGAACTCCATCAGTAGACTCCTCACATTTTCTTCCAGTCCAACTACCAGCACATGCGCATGTGAAGTTGTTGACACGATTTATACAGGTTCCTCCATTGAGACATGGCGATGAAGCACATTCATCAATGTCAATACTACAGTCTTTTCCAGTGAACCCCGGACGACAAGTGCAACGATAATCGTTATCTAAGTCTGAACATTGTCCTCCATTGGCACATGGAAGAGTCAAACACAGATTTACTTTGGTTTGACACAGCCTATCAATGTATCCAGGTACACATTGACAACGATATCCCCCGACAAGATCAATACATGTTCCACCATTGAAGCAAGGATTTCCATGACAATCGTCTTCGTCAGTTTGACATCTCTCACCGATAAAGCCTTTTGGACATGAACAAGTGTGTCCTCCTCCAGAGGTTTTGGTGCATACTCCACCATTTAGGCAAGGAGCAGATGCACAGTCATCTACCTCTCTTTCACAGTCAGTTCCAGTTCGACCTGGTGGGCAAGTACACGTATAGCCACCGGGGCGATCTCTGCATGTTCCGCCATGTTTACACGGATTATCATTGCAGGTTTTGGCAGGTGTTTCACAATGTACACCATTCCAACCTTTCGGACATTCACATTTATAGGTGGATCCGTTTTCTTTACAAGTTCCACCGTTTTTACATGGTTTATTAGAACATCCATCAACTTTTAATTCGCAATCTGTCCCAGTGAAACCTGCTGGACATGCACACGTGTAGGAACCTTGGCCAGTGTTAAAACATGTTCCGTTGTTATGACAGGGTCTATGATTGGTACAGTAGTTGAGATCTTGGTTACAGAATAGTCCACCCCATCCTTCATCGCATAAACAATCCCATGGCTTTTGGCATGTCCCATGCATGCATCCAGGATATCTCTCACATTCATCACAAAGTCTTCCCACCCATCCAGAATGACATCTGTGAACAATAGAAAAAAAATATATCTAATCAATAAAAATAAATTGAAAATACGACATGATAACAAAGTCTTCAATATTTTGTAACCTCGTATAAAAGAAATAAAAAAAAATTAGAAAGGTATGCATCGGGCGGAGTGGATCGGTCACCTCCTTCTCGCAGAGTGGATACAAAACTAAAAGGATGACCTATAAATAACAAGAGTCCGCGCGCATCGCGGTATGCGCAATAATTTAGCATTCCAGGTGAACCGACTGATAGGTTGTCTTTTTCTGTTAGATGGATAGTATCACAAGACGAAAGAAGACAGTTGCAACTCAGGGCCCACGTTCCCACGGAGAACGCTGAGGTCAAGGCGAGGCCGGGCCTTTGAGTCTTAGTCTTCTACATCTATCAACGACGGCGATTACTGATCACGCCGTAACAACAATTAAACGCTATGACTTGAATACCGATTTCATTTGTAATCTAGATAATAATACCTAGGGTATATAAATAATATAAGATGTAGAAAATACATATTGTTGATAATTTAGGAAATTTTAAACTTCATAAACAGGAAAAAAGCAGAATAATTGAACAATACCTACTTATTATTGAATGATGAATGAATCGGTAAATGTTAGCGCTCACACATCGTCAATAATAATATGTTTAATCAATGAAACGTCCAATCGTAAATATTACAAAGGAAAAAGTAGCAATCATCAAGAGTATTTGCGATTTACGGCGCCATACTGGAGGAGAAATTCCACGAATAGATTAAAAAAACTTCACCAACAAGCAAACCTCACAAGATGGCCGACTATAACAAGAGGAAATAAAAACTGGAAGCGATCAAACAGGACATAAAATACGCTATTAAATTATCCCGAACAAGAAAGTATGTATGTAGCTATGTAAGCACATCACGATAATGTGCTTACTTAATTAGAACAAGACGCGAGTGTTAATAAAGGAGAAGATAGAAATGTATTTAGCAAAAGCCAGCTTCTAGTAGGAATCGCGAAGGGATTGAAATTGGATTTATAGATTAAGATAAAATATTGTTCTTTTCAAATGTGATATGTACCTATAAGTTATATTCTATTAGGACGGAATGCTGCTGGCAGGTGATTTCAATCGACCTCAAAGAAGTTGTTGTCTGTGCTTAAACTAGTACCTACATTTGCATTTATCGCGAATCAAATAACTTGTTTTCACAAAGAATTAAACAATGTCCTTTATTTATTACAACATTAGGCACTATTAAACTAACAGTAATAATATTATCGCCTTGTTGAGCAATATAATAATATTTATGTAATGTTACAATATCTATGATACTTACATGCACTCATCTGGTTTGCTGCAATGGCCGTGTTCTGAGTCGCATCCAGGCAAACAACGAGCTGTGAACAAAAAGAAAACAAACGTTAGTCAACACGATTCGGCAAAAAAGGCAGACAGAAAAATAAAACACACATCAAAGGAAAAAAAGGGTGAGAGATTGTTCTAAATTTGTAGCACGTGTGTGGCGTCAGTCTGCGAAATGAAATGTTAAAAATTAGCAGCGCATGCATGATAGCACAAATTATTTTGATATTGTACAAAAAGTTCAATTCTTAATATCGTATATATTCACTATTAATAAAAACACCAATATCTTATATTTATAACGACTTCAAACCGATAACGGTTACAATAAATAAATATTATCTAAGTAGGTAAATTACCCTTACTATGTGCAAGTATTACAAGGGGAGGTTTAAGAGGGTCATGTAAAGTATCTAATAGACCTAGTCGTATCCACTATGTGTGTGCTTTATCATTCAGATTTATAAATAGTGTCACTAGATTTAAAAATGTTATGCCAAATACGTAACAACTTCTGAGAGTTCATTCACCTTATGATAACACTGAAATTATCACATTTGTAAAGAAGCATTACGAAAATAAGAAAGCGGCAAAGTGTGAGTACTAACAATTAATAATTTGTTTCCAACAAAAGTAAAAACTGTACTAAAGTCTCCTGCTAAGAGAGGTCGTCAGACCAGAACAGGCATGCAGCTGCCCGACGCGCGATACTCGTAACCCTTGCCTATAGGCCGGAACGTGAAAGGGGACAGAAAACAACAACACATTATACTATAAAGTATAGACACTTGGCTCACTCATATAAAATTATGTTGTGTGCGAACAATGCATAAGTTATCCAATTTTATTGGTTTGAAAGAGACGAAATATATTAATTTCGTAAGAATATGAACATGAAATATTCACACAGGTGGTGAAGAAATTTAGTCAAAAGGGATAGAACGATATGGGCTATGCTTTTCGCGATTATGTTGGCCATGTACAATATGTGTTTAGAGTTAATCATAGTTGAGTTAATTTTATTTTGTGTCGCGCAATATCACCTAAAATACGGGGATTATAGGAGCAATGTTAATAAATGGTTGATAACTATCCACTAATAAACGTCGGCAAACCTATAACAATTATGGATAAAGTAAAGATCAGAGTAAATATATATCTATAATAATAATATGGAAAAAAATGTAATGCACTGTGTATTCATAAAATACAAAATATAATTCCATGCAGATGATAAATCGAAGGGGATATGTTCATAGATACTTTTTTAAAACTCAGGTAGAAGATAAACTCAAGGCCTTCCCACGCTTGTGGGTAGATCTCAATATTATTAGCTACTAAAGATTCCGAGTTGTTAATAAAAAAAATAACACCCGGCCTTTTCATATAATATAATACAATCTCTGTTTTATTTTACATACATATGTGTATACATTCGGATATTGTATGCAACCAAATAATATACCTACCTATATATGCATTTTTATCATGTACTCAAGTAGAACTTCCAATATAGTTTGAAACTTCCTATTTTAAATTTGCTTACTCGAATGTGGGAATCTTATTAAAGGAGGTAATAATAACACATGTGTTTGTAGTAAAATAAAATTGTGTAACAATAACGCATATGTAACGAAATCATTATGTAAAATAAGATAAAAGATTTGCACGAATAAAAGCGCAAAGTAAGTATAGACGAAAGGATTTAATGCGTCTTTATCACGCCAAATTTCTAAGACCATCCAAATAAAACGTTGCGTTTCTGTGAAAAATGCTCTCTAAAATTTGTTTCGAACAACAGAAGCGGGCAGATGTAATGGCAGTATAATAGCCGCGAGTGTGGGAATCCAATCATCGGCAAGAGGAAGAGAGGGAGAGCGAGAGAGAACAGAGTGTGAGCAGGTTGCTGGTAAAGGGTTGCAGGTGAAAAGTACACATAATATTATTATACTCGTATTATACGAAAGTTATAAACAACTCGGAGACGGGATGCAGGGATTTATAGGTACAACGTCTCTTCTTCTGCTAGGTACGTATAGGTACATGTGACCACAAACAGATACCTTCCCATCACCGTCACTTAACTACAGGTAGGTAGGTAGGTACCAACCTACATTTATATAATATATCGGATGATCACTTTAATGATCTAACCAAGAAAATAATTACTTGACAAATATCACACGGTATTAACATTGTGGCTTCACTGGAAGAATAATATGTATATATATGTATGTACATGATTAAGCATCGGAGTATCAGGGACACATACATGAGCGTGCAATATGATATATGCGACCAAGAGAAGTTAATGAGGAAGAGAAATTAAACATATTCACACGACACCATCAATTTATTGACGGTTGTATTCATTAGAGATTAGAGTAGATGAATGGCTCATTCGATGCTCCAATTGAATTCCGTTACTCACGATTTTGTGTGTCCACGGAATTTTAAATTAAGTTGGTAAAAGTAGCTTCCCAAAAATTATTCGTGGTTTTGAAGATACACACAACGAAATGGTCGACTAATTGCGCCTACTGAATGATCGCGTGAATTTTAAATGCACGGAGTTTTCTCATGGAAACGATCATAAAAATGAGGATAACAAACACAACAACTCTTTCAAAAGAAACGAACGTTTTAATATTATTTTGCAAAATTATGGGGTTTAATAGGTAGAAACACAACAGGGATAAAACACACCTGATTACGGGTTCCTTACAATCATTTTGCAACAGCAGTGTGCAACAATAAAGCCACAAACGAAAATAATAAATTATGAAAAAAAAAATACTGGTGATCAATAATAAAAGAATGATATACTTACGTTTGGAACAATAGTCTCCTTCCCATCCTGACAGGCATATCCTTTCTCCAGTTGGCGAACAGGTGTAATGTCCAAAGTTATCGTCCCTCGGTCTGCAGAGGCTGGCGCATCCTCGGCCATAGTAATGAGCGTCACAAGTCACTCTGTACTCGTAACTTAATACCCTGTGTGAATCAGCTGACTTATGTTCATCGGCTTGCCATTGGTCTGACACGCCCAAGATCGATTGTTTACTCATTCTTGTGATCAATGTGCCGCTTGATCCACCTGTGAAAGAATAAACAAATAATTTATTATTAAAATCGTTACACTGGATAATATGGAACAACGACATCTGATATATTTGTAAGTGTAGTTAGTCGCCAGATAATTATGTTTCCTTTAATCGGGAAGGCAGCTTCCGTGGGAACGGAACCCCCTGAGATAATACCGCCTCCAGGCATGTTCGCGCAACTCATCTCTTCATCGCCTACAAATTTGTGCACGTTATACATAACACAACACTGAGCTGGACCACTAACTGCTCTGTGCATATATTAACCTCAGCATGTTCTTACAATGTTTATTTTTGTAATGCACTCTTGGATCACGCGAAAATTTTCCCATATTTATTAAAATAATTATAAGGCCATAAGTACAAATTACGACTTTAAATTGACTAGTTCTTGCACCATGAGCTATTAAGGATAAATTCGTACTGATAATTTAACGTGGATGTATTTATTACAAGATGAAAAAATGCGCGTTCATAAAGTACATAATGGCTTTACATAAATAACGTGTTTTAAAATCGCCTTTACCTACTTTACTACGAAGTATAAAATGTGAATATAGATTACTCAGGAATAGGAATGGAAGAATTTCTTTCGTCTGGCGCGATGCTGTATTCCGTTGTTATAATAATATAATATATATTATAATGTGTGTGAGATTATAATTAGTCGAGATGTAAGGTTGGGCGGGGAAGTAGACACTACACGGTATAATATGGAAATAGTTGAGATCTATAATAATGATTTGTGTTGGGGGCGTACACTACGACCTCAACGGACGGCATACGGTAAGCACGGACAAGTGGTAACTTATGGAGTTTATGGAGAGTAGTCAGTCATAAACCATAAACATAAATAAAAGCGATATCTACAATATAATATTGAAATTACACAATCATTTCTTTAATTTTACAGAATATTGTAAAATCACAAGAAGACTAACATTCGGTTCTTCTAAAAGCATGAGAGTTAAAAATGATACATTTCTACACATTAACTAATTACTACCTACATTTCAATATAAGTAGGTATCTCGAACAGAACTAGTTTATGGGAGAAGAAGGAAATGTTTGAATAAGTAAGTACAAGCATATACGTAGAGGTAGGTCCTTTCCATGTAGGTTTTGCCGGACCGACATTGCAAATGTACATTTCGTGAGTTTTTATATCTAGGCATAGATATATATTACATAATATATCTACTCAGACCAGTCGGGTTAAACAGAGATGATGAGTAGTTATGTAGTTGTCAGTAATAACTTCAAGATCGTGTCTCAATACAATTATTATTGAATGTAATTTTATGAATACTTATGAGTAGCTCATACTTACAAGCAATCGACTGAATACATATAATAATAAGATTAATTAGACTCATTATTATTTCGTATACTATAATTCCAAGTTGAAAACCATTGAAGTAGCCAAAGGCTAGATCATCATTGGCTACCGTCTTCGTGTGTGCCTCTGATTCTATAAGAATAATTTGTTACAAGCCTCGAGGGCAGGTCCACACGCCCGATTTGGATAGTCCGAGGCTCACGCAACGGTATTGTTTGTGTATTTGGCCGAATTTCCAACACGATGAGGCCTATTACCTCTCCTGGCCTCGAGGCTTGTTCCGACTTTTTATACGTGCTCCATTCATGGTCAGACTTGGCTGTGCGCTATCGGATAGAAATTGAAAGCGAAGGGTTAACACCCCGAGGGTATTTCTACAATATTGAACATAACATAATTATTAACTAAATACATAGTACGAGTACATTATAACACAAATACATTTGTGTACCTACTCACAAAATACTTAACATTTAATAAACTACACTTACACACGAGCATTGATTTCTATACAAAATATTAATGTAAATAAGTTTGTTGTAACACATCTAATAGGTTTCTGATGATTAAAATTATATTTTAATTAATAAGATATGTTATTGCGCGCATTGTGTAGGAGACCAATATAATAGGAACGAGATATGTAGGAATGTGTACTTGGTGATAATATTATATTTGCCTTGTAAAGGATAGGTACGACTATTGAGTGATATATGTTTAAATAATTATAAGTTGTAGAGTTGAGCGATAATTCATTAAACCCAAAAGCAATTATAATGAAATCTGATTTGGTGGGTGATCGCCTTCATTTAAAAGGATAAAATTTGAAAGAAGAATAATTAAGAATTCCGAGAGAAAAACGTTAGAGGGAATCAAAAAATGGGCGTTTGGGAGTTAAGGGGCGTACCCTGCCACAGACGAGCTCCTGAAGAGAGAGAAGACCATATTGTTGAATTATTACATTTCATATCTTACCTGAGTATATCGTTCTATAAGATATCCTTACCTTGACCACAAACACTGTCGATGGACTCGTACCGCGGCGGGAGTTACGATAAAATAATACTTAGCTAGTAAACAAAATTTGACACCATTAAATTTTACAGAAGTAGGTAAATACAGTAAAATTACGCGTATTAATATTTCTCAACAAATCAGTGACAGAATGCGATGCATAAATAAGCTAAGTCATTATAACAGCTGTCTTCCATAAGAATACAATATACAGTATTCGGAAGGTATCAAGGAATGATCCCTTATAGTTGTGATAACAAAAGAAGATAGCCCAATGCATGCGAACAATCGTCATGTTCAATACAACTTATGCAGTATAATATAAAAAGTTAGCAGGGATTTCAGGAATTTCTTTGTTAGTTTATAACATTGCATAATAGTAAATCAACCAACACACCTGGCTTTGTGTCGTAGAAAAAATACCTTTAAATCAAACTGTCTCATGAACTATAATTGTAAGAGCGAAAAGTTCTTGGGGAAGATTTGACGGTGTGAGGAAGACGGTGGAAAGAAGCACGCGGTCTTTCTTACAAGACGAAGTATTTATTTAAGATATTTGTTGTTTGGTCAGTTTGTTAGCAGATGCATGAAATCTTTTCTATTATAGATTTTATCTTACACGCGACAACAACGTATATAAATCATTATATTGACTATGTTAAAAATCATAAGTAAACAATAAAGCATTCCACTCCATAGCATCATCATATACTGGACAAATCTATAAATAAGTAGGCAAACGTCAAGAAATTGGAATATCTATACGCGTTTAGAAACACATTGAAAGAGAAGTAACTTCATATACTGGAAAGATAAGTCTAAAAAACTAAATATAACAGTTAAAAGTAAATAAATGTCTTGAGGAGACATTCACACGAAACACAAGTTGAGTACGTACGAGTACAAGAGTATTATAGTGAAACGTCGCGACGTGAGATACATGCGCAAGATGATTATTAAGTAGGTAGATGAACAACTTCCTGTGTTTAATTAATATGATATGCTGGTCCATGCTATCACAAGGTTCAGAGGTAAACCATATGTAAAGACTTAAATCTGGCCATAAAATAAACAAAGTACCGCGGTGTTTGGAAGGTGGAAGCAGGAAGGTACGGTGACAGATGTCAAGCACATGGCCTGGTCGTACTAAGAAGCCCATCATCACTTTAACCCTATACCACTCGCCATAATATACCTATATATTTATAACGCACCACTCGTCAGTCCTGCTGCATCTATACAATGTATGTATATAGGTAGTAGGTTTATACTTAACTAAAAAATATAATATAATTATATTTACATTAACTATGAAACAAGAAACAAAAGGAGTACCTAGATAGCTTCAGTTTGTTTTAATACTTACTAGACATAAGACCATGCCACGAGTGAATACTTAATTATAAACAATATCAGAAATATCGATTACCTAATACTGCATACATATATCTAAACGCGATGTTCGCGTATTTGGCTCTTTTCATCGCTGTCTAATTGCAGAATTGTGGCAAAAACTAAAAGGTAAGAAACATGACAGGAAATAGGAAAGTTTATATGTTCCGGTCAGTTTGTGGAGATAATAATAGTCTGCCATTGCAATTGATATCGTAATTTGGTTATTTGAATTTGGAGGTCTTGACTTCATCGCGGTCTATTGTGGTGGTAGTAACGGAAACCAAAAATTGGGATTACAAGAATAAGTTTGAAGTAAAAATGTTATCGACGAATGTAGAAAAAGTGTTCTGAATAAAACCGCAGAAAGAAATGAATGGTGAACGTATTCGATGGTTAATAAATAATATCTAAACAACAAACGAAACTACGATATGCATCACTAGACGGAATAACTATTTACCGGAATCGACATTCTAAATGTAAGTAGCAGACAGAGCAGATCCTCAGCTCAAGTAAGACTACAAGTAAGTAAGTATATCGTGCTGGGAGATCCTACTTCGCATTGTCATAGTACTTGTCGCAGTAAATGTAATTATTAAACACTTGGTGATTAATGATTTGAGATTAGTCCCGTCTAATGAATTACGTGATACACAAGCTAAACACCATGACTTCATTACGAAACATAGAGACAAGCATTTAAGTAATGCATTATGTTTACATTATGCAAGACATGCAATGTAATCTGAAAATTTTATGATAAAAATGCAGTTAATTGCATCGTTAATATTACATATATATTGCGTTTTAAATAATTGTAAATACGAAACATTAAAAGATACATAATCCATTCATTTGAATAAAGTGACGGTTGATACAGCGCTGAAAATGTAAGATGAACAGGATTTGCCATTAATTACACAAACTCTATGTTACAATCTACCTACATTATAAATATTTACTATTAAATAATAGGTACAATTAATACCTTTCACTTTTGTACCTCGGTATAAAGTAGAGTGATTAATTACTACGACTTGAATTGAAATAATGATATATTGATATTGACATGAGAATGAAATGTTTGTTTTCTCCGCGTGCATTGAAGACTCTTTCAGAGGTATTGTTGAGAAGGTGCGCAGTAAACGGCTCGGCATTTACGAAGGCTGAATACGAAATGCGGGCCAGTCCAGCGACCGTGTGACCAGAGTGAACCGTATCCTCAACAATAACACGGTGTGGCATCCTCTATCTATAAGAACACCATTGCCGAGAAATGAATGCCAAAACGTTATTCCGCTGAATGGCCGTGACGTCAGAGGTGGTTATCCATGGGATCGACTCGTATTGTACACATGTATTGTATGTAGGTTTGGTTTGAATATTGTGTGTACCTATATGCGTGTATGCAATGTAGGTACTTCACTAACGCACGCGGTTATTATGTATAATGTTGTATTTTTATCCTCGAGCTACCTACCTATTTATTATAATAATAATAACGAACTACCATCAACCTATACCTACATTGAGTGCGGGAACATTACCATTATAGATACAAGACAAAGGTAATTACATACATATACGTATGTAGATACGCATTCATAATACAACTCAATAAGCACCTTTTTATCAATACCCCGAGAAGGTGCGTTATTAATTATACATGAAACACATCCTATAGTTGACACATGGTTTGTATTTAATAATATAGTAATAATTTTCATAAGGAATTGGAGGAATGTAGATAATTCACCATTCAACAGAACAGAACGTACGGGCAAAGAGGTACGATAAAATGTAAATACAGTACTACAGCTATCAGCTGTATATTTGAATATTGCATACCATACAATATTATGTAGGTAGGTATGCTGCGTTACTTTCATGCGGGTAGTTTATGTAGTGAGTAGGATAATGTGTACGTATGTTGGTTGATACATGTGTGTCTGTTGTAGGGAGGTGCGCTAGTGACAGGGGGACTCGTCATACTTGCACCAGGGGGACATCAAACAACAGAATGTCATTTTGCACAACATTATCACTCTGTTACCTTGCAAGCTTATATACCTACTTAATATAAACTTGTATAAAAAATAATATTAAAATGTATCTACATCTATTAAAAAAATAAAAATCGTGATCCATAAAATAATCCGGAGTTAATTAAACATCACTCGAAATACTTTATAGGTGCAATAGTCATCCCGAAGTATGTAATTAGCCGTTCACTTAATAGATAAGAGTCTAATTAGGCGGCAATATCAGATAGGAATTTTAATTGAGTATATTGTTATGATGGAGATTATTATCCGACTTTCCTATGAAGGAGCCGTATATTTGATGAAAAATAATTAAACATATACTTAACCTAGAATAAAATTAAAAGAAGGACTGAACTTACCACCGGATCGTGAGGTCTCGTTGGAGTCGTGCCAGGCTTCAACGATGAGAGAAAATGTGCCCTGTGAAGTAGAAAAGAGACGAGTTAGAAGTTGTAAATGTCAGAGCGATGCGACTAGACTAGGTCAGTGGGGTTAAGCAGTGTCTGTACTGTCTGCTCTGTATGTTGAGCACTGAGCACTAAGCAATTACTAGACAAGTCTTCACTAGGCTAGTGAGGAACTGCCTTGTGCCAGATGAGATATATTGTTAATGATCGATTACACCACCTACAATCATATTATGTTCTGTTGAATACCGAAATGTACTCAATAATTAATTAAGACAATTAAAAAAGCATCATAACTAGCATCCAATTGTATATTTCATTTATATTATATACAACAAAATAGTACTAGTAAATAACAATACTCTTCTACACAAATGCATATATTCAGTAATTTACAAAACAGCCCATTAACACTGTCCAAATAGCCCACAAAATATGTATCATTGAACAGAGCATCTTCACGTCATAGTGTGTCTGTTCTGTTCTAATATTCAAATAATTATAAATTCAATTCAAATAAAGATAGAAGATAATCTCATTGGGATTGGTAAAGAATTGGTCATTACTAAGTAAACGAGTTAGAGAACACGGCCAATATACAAAACCTATGCAAACAATAAACACACTCGAGATTTCTGAGACAACATCAATATTGACTCAAATCGTCGAGTGGACGGTTAAACACTGTAGACCGAGAGGAAAGGAGGCTTTAATGTGTTTTCTTAAGAGGTCTTCAGTTTGCTTTTAATAATTTGTTTACATATCTGTCTACACTCGTGTGTTTCATATTCTTTAGACAGGTGGACCATGTGAAATGGCGCAACAAAATCGTTCAAATAAAATTGTACACCGAATATATCGAGTTACAGAGAGCTTTCCATTTTAACGTACGAATATGTACGTGATTAAAATAGTATATGTATTAGCTTATTTTATCGCCTATTCCGCGAATCTAAACAGTAGATAATTTGAATCTGATTAGCGTAAGTAATCTGAAATAAAACAACATGTCGTGTGAAATGAAGACGTGTTCCAACAAAGACATCATTGGATTTTCTAATAATGAGACTAAATTTTCTAGCAAATCAATCAATCAAACACATAATCACAAATGCTGTATGATGATTGTCATTTTAAATCCATGTGTAGTACCTAAGTATGTACCAGTAGGTATATTTTGCATTTTGAGATCTGAACAATAAAATCTAAACAATGTGAATATAAAAGCGTCGTTTCGTTTCCGTTCACACAGTTGAGCCTTTGGGAAGATCCATCAGGCCATCACAGACATTGCTGGTAAAAATGTGCAGTGAAATACTACAGGTTTAGCCGGGACTTTCTTGCGAAATATCGTGTAGATTATGAAACGGCACTTGGCAAAAAGAATTGGCTTTAATAAAAGGATTTGAATATATAATGAGTTGATAAAAGAAGAACTTTTAATCAGAGGTCCTAAAATTGTTTGGTAAATCAGAGTTATATTGGAAAGGCATGTATGTACCTATATTATTCAAAGCGGTGCGCTTCTACGCGAGTGGAATGCGCGCGACCATTCCCACCATTGGATTGTACGAAATTTCAATTGGAATTAATACATTCATCGAATATGGGGGACGCATTCCACGCCCGTGGCTGCTTCCCACGATAGCCTACGGACGTTAGGACGCGTGCTTCTATATTAGTGTCTATGGACAACCAGACAGCTAGTCAAAATTTAAATTTCGAGATAGAGTTTACATCTGACCCAGTGGTCTTAAATTTAACAACGCTCACAGAGGAAGTACTCACCACTGTTCAACGCTGTTAAAGGAAGTGTTAACGACATATATAATGATATTTTACAATTCATTCACAACAATTAAGAAACATTAAATTAAATTTACGGCAATTACGACCACGACCAAATTCAACCAATAACCAATATAAAAGGTTTATTCATAAAATGTCAATGTCCATTAGATAGCAGTCAATTGTTCCAATCCCTGGGAAAAACTATATTGAATGGTGTTCAATGTGGGTAATGAGTGTACCGATATATTGTTAAATGACCTTACAACATTTTCACTGATAAAAAATAATGAAAGGAATCGGAATCAGATGAGGCTCGTGAGTCGTGTGAACCAATTCATAAATTAGATACTTACATTTATGTACAAACAACATACATGATATATATATAATATGAAAATGTAGACAGGCAGAGCGCACACACCTACAATACATAACACATTCAATTAGACTATTGTTATAGATCGCAGACGCATTCAGTCGAAGCCAATGCATTGCATCGCATGGGATAACGAGAAAATGCAATTAAAATATACAATATATCTCTACATACTTAATACATACGATTAATCATTTAAGTTATTAGATACAGCAGCGTGTAAAATTAATAGCTCCTGAATAAAAAAATAAATAAAAACGGTTCTATTTTATTTGTTCTGTGATAATTTCAATAAACAAAGTATTTAAATGACGTTATGTATTATTTATTATTTGCCGGCTAACATAAATGTACAACATAGTGCTGTAAAATTGTTTCTCAGGATTAATTGCAACAATCATACCAATATACATATTCAGGTATTACTAATTAATGTGCATCCTCAAATAAAATAACAAATACGAGAGATTGTTTGATGACAAGAGACTCAAGGCATAGGTACTGAAATATTATATCTTAAGAGACAAATGTTTTACGATCGAAATATTCAGAAGATAAAGGAGAATTAAAAACGGGGATGTCAACATGAGACAGGTTAGCGAAGAAAACACGATACACCCGAGTGGAAATAAGAATTGTTGGTGATATCTGTGGATGGAATCTGTAGAGTGGTTCTCCACGGAGAAGTTCCTATCAGCGACAGGTGAAACTGTGTACCAGTACCTGCACAGAGCATAACCAAGGGTCGGATTTAAATATATTACCTACACATACAGCGTTCGTATGTAGGACATGCTATGGGAATATTTACAACCTTAAAACAAACACATAATAATATGGATACTTGAACAACGAGTGTGAGAGTCCAGTCAGACGGTGTGAAACGAAACCGGTCGCCGCTGTTAAGACGTACGGTGTAAAGTGTTACGACATTGCCAAATTTTACAAGTCATCTAAAACTTCACTCGTTACACGATGATTAATGTTTATGACTCTTAAATTTAGTGTGAGATATCACCAAGTACCGTTGGCTACTCCAATTTTATTTAATAATCAACGATGTGATTTTAAAAGATACATGAAGTAGACACGGCACACCACCATTTAAAAATTAATGTGAATACTTAGGTAACCAACTCCTGATAATATAATTCTTAAACGCTTGCATTACTTTTAGGTGTGTAATTAGGAGTGCACCTACTGATGATGAAGATTCAAACTGCAAAATAGACAGCATAATTATTATAATACATTATTTGCGTAGATTATGTTTATCTATAATATTTATAATGTATGTGGTAATAAAATGTCAACAGCTAGCGGTATGTAGGTAAAGGAGATCTGTTCCACATTATCTAAACACGACGCTTATGTAAAACAATGCAATGAGAAAATTTCTTGGGTTATTTGATCCGCCCTCAACACCTGAGATAGGTAAATGTGCAACAGTACAATCACAATCATTGTATAAAAACGCAAAGTTCACATTTTTCATTTGTATAAATTGCACGATATAATGCCGCTATCTATCTATCCCTATCTATTTTAGGTATAGGTATTATAATAGGTTAACTACCTGTAGGCTGGTATGTTGCTTATACTGCTGTTCTTGATCAAACATACGTTTGTATTGAACACCTTCTCCAGTCTATGAAATTTAATATGGTCACCGTGTGTATGTTGATATATTACGTATTATGTTGAATAAATTATTATTACATATCAAGAGGGAAGTGATATATTGCACTGACATGTTTAATTAATACTACATACATATCTACCTAATACTCATAATTAAGCATTTACCAAATACCCGAATACTGTAATTAATTATTGTTTCAACAGAGATATTGTATTTTTATAATATTGGACATGACTTTAGTTGGAAAGGTATTCAGTAAACTAAGTACATTTTTATTTACAAAAATTGTAATTATATTTTAAAGAAAAATAAAATCAATTACTGTATTCATGTCTGGTGTGAGGTCTACATGATATTTTATTATACATACAATGTGCCTTACCTGGAAACCAATAATCCGCGACGAATTTGCAATTTGGAGCTAACAATTAGCCATGATCATTTTCCTTACAACCAGTAGCGAGGCAATTGTTATATTATTATAGAAGATTTTCGAAATGGATGATGATTTATTACAATCATTATGTTATTTAGTTCTACAACAGATCTTCACAAATAGAAGTGACTATTGTTACAATTCAAGAACATAAGTACTCATTCCGTTTTCAAACACAAGTCGACACCTCATTGTCTCCAGGGAATAATACAAATTGCTACCGATTTCAAACAATGAAATTTGTTATGCATTCTTATTGTGATGCTGCTGCGTCTATTGATGCTGAATGAGATGGTGTTGTAAAAACATTATTAGGCAAAGACAAGAACAAGGAATCTGGGCAATAAAATTACTACAAAACGATCGTAAATCTAATGGGACAGTTCCGGGTAGACAACAACCAACACTGGCTACAGGGAGACGTGATCGATCAATTCAAATACTTAGTAGACAATGACATGCTTTAGTTTAAAAAAAAGAACATACTTTTTAAATAAAATAAGCCAGTATTGTGTTGTCAGTGCAAAAAAGCTTTAATATCAATAATACAAATTAGTCACCCAGCTCCTGGGGATGTCGATTGGATTTGAGACGACCAAACAACTGTCGCCGGAAGACCCTCGATGTGATAATTGTTTTCAGTTTAGACAGATGGTTCTTTAAAATGATTAGCAAATAACAATAATAAGCCAGTCAAGAAACTTACGCGAGACAGGACAATTAAAATGGACCCCATCAGTGTCCTAGGAAATAAAGGTAAGTATTTAATTCTGTCAAAGTTACGCACGCTAACTTGATATCTATTTTAAGACTTGAATTGAATTTATTTTAGAATAAACATCCGGATGGAAATTACACATTATAGAACAACAATGGAGGTAAAGTTGCGATAGTAAATAGTGAATGCTTAAACAAGAATCTTCCTCGTAGTGACTATATAATATATAGTAAAGAATGTTTGATCCAATAAATTGTCTAGGAATGATACAGCACCAGTACCAATGCGATATTTGACATTTGAATAGGTTTATTTGAAATGGAGCCAAAGAGATTCGCCTATTGAGATTCCATCCCGTGAACTTTGGCACAATGGACAAGAATTGTAAATATTACTTGGAGAGGTAGAGATGTAGTAGTTGTAGGAAGAAAACATTGCAAGTGAATGAAAGAGACAACGAATAACATTCTGAATAAAATCTCGTGATAAATAAACATGTCGCAAAATGGTCTAAATTTATTAAGAAGCATTGAAATAAGGCATTCTGTCGTGATATCCCGATAGTGGTAGAGTTGGTAACACATGTAAAGATGATAATGAAACTGAACTCAAGTGTGTGAAATACTGATAAATATACCTAACTATTTACCTATATCAAAGCATCATAGAATCACCGTGTGAAAGACAACAGTCTTAGATTAACACTGATAGAGGACACAGACCTATTAAGAATATTTTTTGCATGTGCATGGTATTATACATAAGACAACTTGAAGATAATAGGTAGGTAGGGGCTAGACGGTAGATAAGAGTCATAGATGTTTGTTATCTGATAACGGGTATTTTGCTCGGATTACCCAGTGGTACTCGGGATGAAAACATATCCGGTATTGACATCACTAGCGAACACACTTCTTTAACTTTATCCAGATTGAGTCGCCAACCGCAAGGAGTTAGCAACTTCCAAAAATTACTAATTTTAAAATGAACACAATATGTAGTTATTCCCTTATTGACTTTATTTATTTTTGCGAGCCGGCTTTCAAGAGCTTCCGCTCTCATCGTCAGGCAAAAGTAAAGTGAAGCTTCATTACAAGTTAAGTATGTGACAAACAGAAAACAATGGTAAAATTAAAAAGATGTGTTATTTAACACATCTTTTTAATTTTTATTCTTTTTGGACGACAGATTGCATGTTAGTTATATGGTGCTGATCTGCTGGCTACCCCACTTGTGGGATATGCTGTGATGGTATAGTAGTAGGTAGTAGTGATGTAACGAATATTCGTATTCTCATTCGCGAATATTCGCAGATTTCAAAGTAGGTATTCGCATTCGCATTACCAAAAAAATTTTTTTTTTTAAGATATATCTGGGTTTTTGTTATAAACCCAAATACAACCTTATACACTTTTTTTTACACGAGTTTTGAAATTTTTTAAATTCCTATACCATTTTGAAAATTCGGCGACGGGGGAGTAGAAATTTTAATGTTTGAGCAATTGTAGAAATTTAAGCAAGTCAATATTCGCTATTCGCATTCGCATTCGCGAATATCCAAAATCACACATTCGTTACATCACTAGTAGGTAGTAGTAGTAATGTTTGAAGTAGCTCCACTACGTTCACAAACTACCGATACAATCGATGGGTCAGTCAATTATATATATATAGCTGCGAATATCATAAGGATCCCACACTTCTTATGTTTCATAATATAAAACAAACAATCTCTCTGGGTCTAAGACTAACAAAAAATCGGTACCTACACAATATTGTATCCACATTTGAAACGAATGCCTTTTCCCATCTAAAACGGAAGTAAGAAATGCTTACAAAAGAAACATTGCATAAACACTAAATAAATATGTATACTTAAATAATAAATGTGTACCTACATCCTAAAATGAAAAACTCCTACATGTAAAGATTCTAGTGGGGTGCATGATTATCTATGAATGTCACTCGATAGATAATATATAGTTTTAGATTTCTAAAGATTAATTGCGTGCATATTTTTATAGTACATAATAATTATTTTAATATATTTATATTTTATTACAATCCACACAAGTGTTAACAGAAATATTCAATATTGATCTAAATAATAAGTGATAAATTTAACGGCTTGGACCTTATCGTAAAGTGTTCTACTCCGCGTAACATTCTCCGTACTTTTTTACAGGTGAATTTCGGTAAAAATATTATACATATAGGAAAGTGTTAACACGCTACAGAGTACAGAGCAATAACCCTATAAACACCGTGTATTATAATAACACTATTCCATATAAATACAATTCATATGGGTTACATTCTTTTAATATGCATTATGTGTATAATACAACAATAAAATTTAAGCGAGAATAAAGTATGCCGGTACAATATATTTATTAGTTTTATGTATTAAATATTATACGCACACACACACATACAATATACTATACTATTAATGGATATTTATCGTGAAAGAATAGTAAGTAATTAGAAGAAAATTAATTATTCAATGATATCAAACTTAAAATGAATTCAAATGTAGATACGTAAATATTAACAAATACTAAGTTCGAACAATAGGTTATTGGCATGTAAAAATAAACTAAAGCAGAACTGGTATGCATCCGCTTAGATTTGTACAATAAAATATGTATTAAGTAGACGCACAATGACAAACGTTTCCGTTGGAAATTAATACATGCAAAGCCAGGTACGCAAACATTAAAGAAAGAAATCATAATGTATTGTAAACTAAACCAGATGTATTGAAGTTTTTTACAAATTAGAAAACAGATATTTATGTAGGTATCATCGTGAAGAAGAACTTCCATTCAAGAATGAGTAATTATTGTTTAATGAGAAAAATTCTATGTCAACAATGAACTATATTGAAATATGTATCGTTTGGAAAATATTCAATAAAGAAAGAGAGGAGTATTATACTATCTCAAGTACTTAATGAGTTTAAATTACTTACAAATTGAATGAAATAATGATACTTTATGAAAAAATTACAAAAGCATTTAAACCAAATCGTGCTGAAATTATATTCGCCCAAGTGAAAGGTGTTATGAGAAGAAAGCGATTAGGAATTAAATCTATTGTAGTATTGAAAGAAAACGTGATATTCAAGCCAAGAAGTGGACATTGATACCATAGAAAAGTTGACAATGCAGAATTCAATGTCTACAAATAAAACGTCGCGAGTTAGTAATGAATGTAATCAAAAAGTGATTTGAAAAAAAATATAAAAACGGCTTCGTTTTAAAATCATCATTTTGAGATACAACAGTTGTACGCTAATCTATACCTTACGATGAAATCAAATTGACAGGTTAATCCTTTTCCTGACAGCAAGGCAACCGGTGAAGCCCGAGGGTTTAGTTCCGCTTGACATATGCCAGACAAGAATAAGACAAAAAATTATTCTACTGACACATTCAAAGATGAATTCAATCATTAATGATATGTTTAATACACATAGACATATCATTAATGATATGTTTAATACACATAGACATATCATGAATGATATGTTTAATACACATAGACATATCATGAATGATATGTTTAATACACATAGACATATCGTTTTAATTATTGTTATCGCATTTAATGGTGCTGTTAAAAACCGACCAACAATAAAAATAACCCATGAGAAAAAGTCAATTCTCAATATTAATTTACATGAGGCAAATAAAGTTTATAAGTCAATAAAAGTTCATCCAAAATTATTTTGTAGTTAAATGATAATATTATTATGTTATATAATACACGACAAGGAACCATAAACTAAGGAAATATTATTATTTTTGTATATACCTACATATAATATGTACCAGTATTATAAAGCTACTACGTACATATTATACAAGTCAATCATTGATTCAGAATACCGTATAATACGTATTTCGGTAATTAAATTGTCCCAAAAGAAGTGCTATGGTGTGTGACTCGTCTTATGGAACATTTGATAATGTGTGTATAAGGTTACATCGTGTGGTTTTTTGATAGAATGTATTATATTCAAGTGAGTAGTTGAATGAAGTGACAGAAGTAATTAGTGATAACTATACACATAACACACGTAGATGAAGCAGGAAGCATTATTGTTGGAGCCATATATTATGTTATGATATAAATATTGGATGGAGGAAGTGCAGTTACGATTGGCTGGATGTATTATTTTGTTTCAAGACTAAAACAAAAACAGTAACTAGGATACAAAGTAAAGATCCGTCAGTCGGTGGAGACGAGAGCCATCTGTTACCTGTCACAGTACATTCTATGAGAAAGAGAGGGATACACTACACCTTACAGGGTTCAGGTACGCAACAAAAAATCCCAACACAAACAGCTGTTATTTGTTTTCTATACATTATCAAACCTGCGGTGATTAAGATACATAGCGAACTGAAATTGGCAGAGAATTGAGCTTTAAATAGATGTATACAGCGATAGGCGCTTTGGCTCCAGACTCGTTGTTAGCTAAGTGGGCTAGGAGTAGTAGGTTGATAATTATATTTACCTATATTATAATGCCATTTTTATACAATATATGAATACATGAAGTTTTATTATTTAAAATAAAGTATGTAATTGTAAAGTGAATAAGAATGAAGAGAATGTATAAAATATAAACTTACCGGCCATGCAAAGTCGAAAGGGAATCTGATGGGATTCACAAATCCTTCGACTCCAGAGTCAGTCATGTTAACAGAGTTATCTCCCAAGACGGGAGTGGTGACATCACCAAAGGTGCAAGGTGAGGTAGTGTCAATGTTGGCTTGATAGTGCTTCAGGCATACCCTGAAGCGGGTTCGGCAGGGGGAGGGGCAGGGTTGACCGGGAGAAACGCGCTCCCCCGCACAACACGCGCCCCCCATACCCCTGCCCAAAGCGTTGGTGAAAGTTTTTAGGCGGAGCTCGAATAATCCTGAGCTGGACACCTGCAATAAAATAAATAACATATTACAATAATCGACAAGAAATAGATAAGGGCATGCATGTAATGGTAGAATTAAAAGCTTCATCTCGGTATAAAGTAAAGCGATAGTCTGAATGTGAAGTAAATACAAGGTTAACTAGTCTAGTACGCGTGAGATGATCAGAACAAATTCGTGGCAAATGAAATAATAGTTGCACGATTTTCATGGAATTTCTATGGCCGTAATTACTTATTCCCCATATCAAACGTTAAACTACTCCGACCCCTGAAAACATGTCAAAACGTCTACTAGAAGGCAATCGATGCCGTGGCTATGGTGTCGAATATTGTAAGCAGTGACTATAACATGTTGTTTGAAACACTTTTTTGGTAGAATTGTATTAAAAATTCCACGCAACACGTATTTTCACGTTCCATTTTAAATGACCCTAATACAATACACGACGACCATTTGTCTTACCCACTGGACTAGATACACGGAGCGTTGAAAAAAATATTTAAAAATTTAGAGCACACGTTTCTCGTGTTTACATATAAATAATTAGGCATTGTTGACAACAGGAAAACTGAAAATATTACATGCTATAAAATGTAATACTGAATCTACTGAATTCAGAAACGATAGACGACGTTTGCGTACCTACTATGTATTTCAACGAGTTGTCTAAAAAAACTTTCCGAGTACATTGGTAAGGCTAACCATAATTATGCTTAGTTTACGGGCTGGCAAAGGAATCTAACATCAGTAGATAGTAATACTAAAGAATTAGAATAATATTTATTGTGGGTGGTAGTTTTGTGGCTGTATTAAAATCCAATACCACTGGGGATACTATGAAACATAGTACATATTATTATTAATACAGTAAAAAACCAAGGGATTTTTATGAATTCACGCCATCCCCTTGTTAACAGGATACGAACCACAACATGGAAGTGGTATGAGTTGTGTACACATCCGTTAAAAAAACAGAACACCATAGTTGAGATAAGCACCCGCACATACAACAAGGTGGTACATACATTCTTTACTATAAATTCTAGTAAGTAAGTAAATCATATAATAATAATGTCTAAATTATTTACATAGATTATAAAGCAAGATAGTAGGTGTCGGGAACACAGAATAATAACACGGGCACTTGTGAATTATTTCTAAAATAAATTAAAACGATGCCAAAATCGAAAGACACAGACATTTATTTTATTATTCATCTATGGTAATTATATCATTCAAGACTATCACCAAAATATTATTATATCGAGCAATTATTATCACTGAATGTGCTAAATCGACAAACATAGTATTCCTTCTATGTATGTAGTGTTATACGTACGACCAATATGTTTACCCATGGGACCATTCATACTTCAATGTAGTATGTATGAGGGTGATTTAAAAACGTCCGAATAGTTTCCAAAGAGGGGTATGCGGCCTACTCACCGCCTTAATCAAACATTATTGTTATATTTTGATCGCCAGGGACTTGAAAATATAGTAGTTGGGTCATAAGAACAAACCCACTTGTACCGTGTGTAAACATAACTCGAGTGCTACACTATACTGTACAGAACTGAACTACATACAAGTGTTTAATATTTTACACTGTAAGTTGTAACCACGCGAGTGAATAATAAACGAACATAGGTATTTTTACATGTAATACGGTGTATTGAATGTAATATATAGCAAAATGAAGTATCTTTGCCAATAATGTAAGTGATGTAAACAGTTTTAAAGTCTATTTAAAGAAACAATTATTTCGTCTGTGATGATATTCGACGTTGTTTTGATCTTGTATAATGTGGAAAATATATTATGAGCGATCGATAGCAGTTGATTTGTAGGAGGAAGACCGATGAAATTTAATATGATGCTTTGTGCGAATACAATAGACTATATAGATAACAGGTCTACTAAATAACACCCCATGTCAGTGTATCAATGCTTTGTAACACATCAAACAACATAATACATATTACATTAACCCAAAAGGTAGACAGACATTATGGTCAACGAACTTAAAATGTTGTTAATTACTAAATATAAAACCGTTTATATACTAGATACATTAACAACAATTAGTGCAAAGATATTATAAAAATCAAGAAAACAACAGTTATTTTATTAATGTCATCTGTGTATGTAATTCGTAAAATTGATGGGTGTGCGTTTATAATATAAAGCATACATATACATTTATATGATAAAGTGGTGAGTTACATTATAAACATGTCATTTTCGTTACATACGTGAAATATGCAATGGCCCGTTGAGAGTTGTAACGACCAACTGTCACGGCGTTATACCGAATGTTCATACATAAATATAATAAAATCGATTACATACTTACACGGAGGTCGATTAAAGTGAAATGTTTAGAGAATATAATAATTAAATATAATAATAAAGATGAATTAATAAGATTCAACCAAGTAAACTACAACAAAGTGTTTGCATTTGCTGTTTTAATAAGACTTATGAAAGTTTACAAGACAATAAAGTTATTTTTCCGCCTCGTTTAGTCTCAACAGTACGTAGGCTTTGGATGGTACTTATATTGTGCAATTCGAGAATGGATAATTCGACCATAATAATAGTAATAATACACATAGGTACCTACTGTGGAAACCTTAAAATACCACAAAAGGAGTCACAATACGAAGCATTTGAACACTGACTCATATTCTGTTAGATGGTAATCGTATTGAGTATCACAAACAATACACAAAAGATAATTTCCACGTCTATGTTTATTTGTGTTAAGATTTTGACAACTGAGCAAATCACGTTTTTTAATACATAATTGGTTAGCTAAGTGCCCGTTTAATACTTTTGAAATCACTGTGAATGGATTATAATATTATTCAATCATTCCGTATATTTTAGGAGGTTTTGTTATGAATAGTTTTGATATTAGGTAAGTAATATATTATTTATAGAAAGAAAAATATGAATTATTATTTCATAAACACAATAAAACCTGTTAGTGTGTGGTGTAGTAGATAAAAAGGATAGTCATGTAGTGTGATGTAAGAGTTGAATAAGGAATCTGCGGTATGTTCGCGTGGGTAGGTAATACTAGCAAGTTGTTCGGCGAGTTGTGAAACTTACGATACCAATACTACTACTAAACTTAAAATATTCAATTAAATTATATTATTTATTCGCTAGTAGGCAATAAGCTGATATTAAATACTATGTGAAACTTGCAATGATAACATTTAAAGGCATTCTATTGCAGTGGAGCTACGTTTTAAAGCCAGTGCCCGCAGCAGGAATCAATGCAGTGCCTAATCTAAGTCAATTAATTTACTACACCACAAGAGAGAATATATTATTCTTCCCACGACTGATGCGCTTCAAACCAACAAAACATTAGCGGCACTATCGTGTGTAAGAAATAATCATTTAATTGGATTACTTGTACGGAAGGTGCTCGACATACCTACTTGCCTAACCACAGTACTTATTTACTAAATCTATTACATACTTACTGTAAAATACTTTTCAAACTTATAACAATTGCTCAAAATTATTACGCTTTAGTATTCAGTGAATTGCTACTTATGAAGTCACGATTGATTTAACAATGAATGGGATATATATCTGCTGAGGAATATGAAAAATATATAATTAAAAATAATAGTTGTGTCATATTATAATCACAAAGATTGATGTAAGTAAATATTCTAAAGCTTTTTATAGGCAGCCTGGATACCTACCTACTGAGAGAACATTAACATAGAATGGCGGATGTTGGATAGGGAATCAATAAATGAAAATCTAATTCAACTCTACAGCGATGTAAAGATATAAAATATAATAGAATACAGGTATATATAATAATTGATCGATGGAAGATGGACGGAATACACCTGTCAAATCACGATATTATTTACTATGCCATTAGTGATACACACGTACAAACATTAAAACCATGTCCGTGTACACTATAAAACAATACAAACAACTTTAATTTCAAAGAGCTTAAGGATGAAATTGGTGTAGTAACCGGTACCGATCAGACATCGCAGATATTTATTTGATTACATTGATAATGTTAATTCGATAGACGAAGTTCGTTTTCGAAGTGACGGCGACGTTTCTACGAATATTCAGTGTATGTGTGTATAGTAGATTATTATGATACTTGTAACGGGATCGTTAGTCGTTACTATAACAATGTAGGTATGTAGGTATAATATCTTCATACAGATCTATAATATTATATTGTATTCAAATACTTAGGCAGAGCAGGTGATCGGGTAATTGGTCGATGAAATTATTTCACTCGGAGCGATATAACGAAGGTGAAATAAGCGCACACTCTCACACCCACTGAAACTGAAACGTAATGTAATATTACATATTAAATATGTAGGCACAAATATATATCATACTAATATGTAAAGTTGATCTACACCGACAACTTCGTACTCGTAGTGTGGTGACACACTCCAATTCGTACGACACTGTTCCCGTTGCGGAGATGTCAGAATCAAGGAGTGAGAATAATTCAAACAAAAAATAAAAACAATCGGAAGCGGACAGAGGAGTGAAGCAATACTTTCAAGAGACTCGAGTAAATATAGATGTAAGCATATAATAATATGGAGATATACTTCAAAATGCGTAACTTATTATAGGATAAAAATGTATTCGCTATAAATACACCGTACAGTCAACGCGACGACACTGAGCGTCTTTAGCTGGAAACAGAAGAAAGGGGCCTATGAAAATGATGAAAAGAAACAAGAGAGCATTCAATTTATTACTGAGATGCTATCAGACAATCCAAATACATTACACTGCACACTTGAGTAAATCACGGATGTTACGAGAATATGTTAAGAGATAGCCACCTACCTACCTACCTACCTCAGTATACCTATCTAAATACATAATGTTATTGTACAATATTATATCGTTCGATTAAAATGAATGTTTTATAAGTAGACTACAGCGGAAATTGCTGGCGATTCAAAAAATGTCTGTTTACATATTTTCCTCGTATAAACCACGACCAAATTTTTCCGACTTACTGTTAACTCCAAATAGTCCATTACAACAGAACTACATAATAATTGTTAGTAAAGATTCACGGGTCTTATATTAGCGACCAGTTTCTCACGGTCATGGTACTGAAATACGGTATTCATAGGAACTCTATTATTTACTTACTACAACTCGGTAGTGAAAAACAAAGGATCGATTAAAGACATGAAGGCATCGGTCACACAGCGAAACTGTTTCACCTCTATCATTTACATCTGTTTTGTTTTGGATTCTTAAGTGGAGTAATTCACTAGAGGCTTTTATAAGAAAATTACACAATAAGTGAGTTGTTAAAGCAATTAAATAAAATGTTTATTTTATGAAAATATGGAATTATAATACATAATGCAAAATAAAAAGGGTTTTGAGTGTACAGTATTGTAGAATCTAATGCTTATAGAAATGATGCAGTATGAAAACATGATATTTGGCAAATTATATGAGCCTTGTTATTTTCATTGTCTTTAGTTGGTCAGATGTAAATATTAATTAATTGTATCATACAAGGAGGAATATTTGAAATTCTTGGAGAGAATTGATGCGCGAACCGGAGATAATCTATTTCACGTATGAATCTAAAAACAAAGAGAAACCTTGATATGGATCGGGGTAGGTAATAATAAATGCAATGTCATTATATCAGACAGAGATCTACTGACTGGAATTTGTTTATTTTACATTGCCATAAAAAATGTCTAGTGTTGAATGAATACTAGAAGGTCACTACATTATTTGTGTAATGAACTTAAACTCATTTACTAGAGAAAAGAAAAGAAGTTTAATTTCAGCTGTCCCAGACACAGACGTCTTATTTTTTGTATAAACATTTGTACGAAAATAAAATTATGTAATGTTACGTATTTAGTACACAAATTATTGTATCTAGACACATCGTGTACGGTAGCTGTACCTAACATAAACAACTGTGGATACATTCATACCAGAGCGGAGTACAATCAAATTGAATTCATGAAAAAATATAAGTAGGTATATTGCGAGGGGAATGCAATTCACAAACTGGATGCGAAGTACATGGCATCAGTAATTCTGTTTGAAAATATAAAAAATCGATGAGCGAGACAAAACCGGAATGGAATCATCTTACTCATTGAACGTATCACGATTTGGTACTTGAACAGTTTGTGTAATAATATTGCCTATACTACAACAGGTAAATTGGATAGTAGACATAGGTGGGTAGGTAGGTACTATAGTGATATATTATGTGCATGCACATGAAGTGAACCAAGATGGGAAGCATTCACGACACATCTCCAGTAGGTAGGTAGCTTTGACGATATGTATGCAGGAAGAATAGCGAGTAGTGCAGTGCAAACCAGGCTGCAGGCTCAATGCCATATCGTAATGCATCGCAGTGAGATGGCAGGGACAGAGGTAATCACTGGGAGGCTGGGGCCGGGGGGATGGGAAATTGAAGTAAAAACTTGTCTCCACTTCCGATGTATCGGGAATACATAGAGGAAGGATGCTACAGAGTTGAAGGACTGCTCAACTCTCCATACTCTACAAACACTGCACACAACGTACGTACGTATTATCTGTGTAATCGTCAATTTAATTAGTTGTATCGTTAATGTTTTCGAAAGAAGACACCAGTCACTGTGGAACGTAGAAAACATTACCAAAACCATTTAATGAGTGGTCTTGTCTTTACAAAACATAGCCACTCTAATATCAAAAAGTTTTGCAAGATGATAAATAGATAATAATATTATTTGTAACGCAACAATTCGTGGTTTGTGAATGTATTTTAATGCGGCAGAGGTACACTCAGGTAATTAGTAAGTGTCTCGAGGATTAGTCATGCTTATAGTGTAATAAGAGCTACTGGGTGTCTAACAGAGCGCCTCAAGCTAAATATATTAACCAACAAGTAGCTTTGGCGGCAGATTACTTCAAATATATTGATAGGTGGACCAAACTCCTAATCCTCCAGGACACACAAGATTAGGGAGAATCGGTGAAGCGTGCTAAGTATAATCCCTTTCATCCTTTTACCGCCCTACAGACACTGCGTGGGACATTGCTAGACCACACCTCACATCTACATAAATGATAATCTCTTTAAGAATTAGGATAATGACGACCACTTATGTGTAAATTATTTACAGACTACTTACTAAACACATTGTATTCTATTAGGTAAACTCTGCTACAATGTTTTCATTGTATTCTTTATCTGTTAATAAACGAGCAAAACGGATATCAATAACCTTAAACGAATATACATACTGTGGGCATGGGAATATTTATGATTCAAGAGGATTTCATATTAGAATCTAAAATGTGTAATTATTAATGTAATAAAAAGGCGTCATTTCGCGTCTATAGCCTGTGGCTATGATGAGACCTAGATTGAGTGGTGTGTGGACTGGGTGCATGCCTCCAATAAATATATGTAGCTATACATACATACACTGATACTCGTACGTAACGGTGTAAACCAGGTGGACGATTAACTATTAGTTATTATGTAGTCTGTCATACTAATTCATAATAATGAAGATGATGATTCGGACATTGGCCTGGATTACACAAATGGACGAGATCTAAATTCATCTAAACATCATAATAAAAATAATAATTAACTCGTGGAAACATCTCAAAGCATCAACTAAGTACCTATATCGCAGGTATTTATAAAAAGCTTTTCATACTTAGGTTAGTATGTTATACTGCATTCAAAAATTATAAAATCGTTTAGAAATGTTAAAAGTACTATATAAATGAAAATAATAATACGTATGTACATATTATCAAGTACATCGAGGTCTTGAAATATTATATTTAATTGTACTCACTCAGGTATTAGTAGATACAATTTGGCTCTCATAAGAAACGTGTATTTATGTACAACATAAGAAGTTGCTTCAATTAAAATCATTATAAGAGTAAGAGCATTATATTATTATTAAACAGTTTAAAAATCTTTAAAATTTGACCCTTGCATCGGAACATTGCGTGCGTCGAGGCCATAAATTAAAAACGGTTAATTGATCCAAAGAGAAGAAAAAAAGTAAATGCAATTCCACAGAGGAGATAAAGGTTTATTTGCAGAGTAGAATAAGAATATAATATTATCCAGTCAATATAATTAACAATAACTCTCGGGAGATCTTTTGATATTAACAAAGCGTATTCAATATAAATAATTCATCGATTTATTTAATATAATGTTCAAGGATGTGACTTTCCGTTTAACCTGAATATTAATATTCGCAATGAGAAAATATTGTATGTTTCGTGTCGAGAGATAAAAGACAAAATGTGTTGGGAGAGCTGGCCGAATGAATATCCTTCATTCCGTGACAAATTTAATAACGGTAATGGCAAATTATAATGTATGTCTGCATATCACATTGTATTATAATGTACCTATGTACACTTAGCATTGCAGGGATATACAGTACTATGATTACACACTGTACCAAGCACCTAGACGTAGGAGAGAGAACCTACTGCCTAGTAGAGGTTATGATAATATATTCAGAATGTTCATCTAATGTGTAGATAGGTATACATATATGTGGTGAAGTTAATCCAATAGGGTATTCTTGCTTGCGATGCTGTTGGTGGTATATCGCTGAAGATGAACTGGCGAGATGCGGTGGGTTCACGCTCTCGACAGCACGATATGTGCACGGTGAGAGCGATGGAATGCAGCCGATATACCTATATAGAACCACCACACCACACTATACCATAATGATAATACACTTACACCAGACCAGAGGAATACAGTATCTACATATACCGTGATTTGGGTAAGTATAATTACACATTATCATTATATGAAGATTTATCTGACAAATATTGCCAACTAAATAAAACACAACATCACAAAAGTCCATTGGAATGAAAAAATAAGCAATAGATATATTGAGTTACTATTAAGTGTTGATTATGATTATGGCAACTACTCTTAGTGATGTGATTCATTGCAGGTTCCAATTAGACTAATTACAGTCACCCTCTACGAAGACATCTGTCCCGCAGATAGAAGTCGCATTGGTTAGTTGTGGAGTTGTTAAATATAAACAATAGGTACAATGAATGGTAGTCGTAATGCAAATTACTAATAGGAGTGAACATGTTATTATGTGGTTTATGGTCAATGCATTGTTATGATGCATGTGTATTGAGGCAACCATATCTGAGAACAATCTCGTATGAATATAATAAGCGATGTAAAATATCAAAAGAAAAGAAAAATTATTATAAAAGAGAACAAAGAATCGAAGGCAATTGGCTTTCGCAAAGTGGCTGTGCTTTACGGCAAATGTAAGTTTACAAAGCTCAAAAGCACATTGCAAGAATTTAACCGATATACATAATGTACATCGCAATGAGAGGAGTTTATATAGATGCATCTATCTTCTTTTATGCGAGCACAGTCGCCGGAAGTTAGAGCGAGGCGATTCGATAATACTCGAAATGCTTTTCCGTTCAGTATGAATAACCAGTCTCGCCGCACATTGAACAATCATGACGCGTTATACATATTGAGGAGAGGAGTAGAGAAGACTGCGGACCAAACGCATCTTGGTCTCTCTCAGGTGAGATGATGATGTCAGTGGTTGGAGCGAGACAATTCTAGACGTGTATTGGTTAGTTGTGTGCGGACTGCGGACCTATCTGTGAATCGTGGTTGTATCTGTATCTGTATGGTGTGCAAGCGTGGGAAAGTGATGATCGTGTAGCTGTAGACTGTATACTGTAGACACTGTATGTGTATAGTACTGTATACCGTAGTGGCACTACAAAACTGACATAGCCTCACAGCCTGGAACACACACACACACATACACCAAATTCTATTTAACTATTCAAATAATGATAAAATAGGTAAATTTATAAAATAATATGAAATGAAATGTTAAAATTTTAAGACATTTAACATTTTCAGTACAGCGATGAGGTACGCCACCCATCCTGAATGTCTAATTTTATTGGTACGGAGAGGACGACTACCATGCTTATTACAAGCAGTTGATCCGCTAGCTACCCACTTGTGGGTGAAGCTACGATGGGATGGATGGATAGACAGTTAACCAAGGAATCAAATGGAAGTCCATTTTATTAAAAAAGTAATAATATCTAAACACCGACACTTCATTCAAATAACATATAAGCACTATTATTTTTCACACTGATTTAATTGACTTTGTCAATATAGGTATTATTGTTCCGTTATTGAGAACATATTCAATTACATGCACATAACATTAACAACATCTGAGATTGAAACACCTTTATTATGTTTTATCATCAGTAATAAGGCAGTATACAACGAAATTAAAAACAATTTTATCTTCTGCTATATTATTTATTTGTTTTATTGTCGAGAGAGACGCCTTGTTAGGACTTAGTAGATTTGATTAAAAACTACAACTACATATATATACTTTCATCTGAAACTGGGTAAATAAATATTAAGGAGAGGTTCAATATGTTTTATTACGGCAGAAATATGTTTACTTTTTTATACTTTTAGAAATATGTTTACTTTTTTATACGGCAGAGCCTTTTACATGTTATACCTACAAAAAAAAAAACAACAATAACAATTTGACAGACAAAAATATAGCTAGCAAGCACACAAACTGATTATAAATTACATAAATATACTTGAATAAAACTTGAATTTTCTACTTCTATTCACGTAATTATATATGAGCTTTTGAATAAAAAAACACTAGACTACCTAACTAACCTAACCTACAAATAAGTCTACCGTAAAAATTTAAGTACTTGTGACATGTCAAACGCGTAAGAATAATGTAATTTTGCGCTTGATAAAACCACAATATTACACCGGTTTCTTATTCTCCACATAAAAAACTATATATATCTGCATAAAATTAATTCAAAATAATCGAAGTTTTGTAACGTTTACCTAAACTAAATAAATTCCAAAAACTGATTAAACACTACAACTAGTATACAACGAAACTTCTGTACTCCTTATCATAAGAAAACTAGGATAAAATTGCATAAATATACCTATATAATTATATCTCGATATTTTTTTTATTGTCATTTTAGCGAATGGTTGTTTTCACAATTATCCATTACATGAGGTTAAACAATGCAAATAAATGCAATCTATTGCAATAATATCGCGAATATTTGAGGGGGGTTCTGTTTTTACAAAAGTGAACTCAAGAGGTTTTTATCGGAAATGCAAATGTAATACGAAAATTTCCATTATCACTTGTGTAAATTTAAGTGTTCGGAAAATTTCAAAATTAAATATTATGAAGAATCAATCATTATTGAGTGAGAATTTCTTTTATATTTAGTTTTCATTTTGCATAAAAAACATGGGATAGGTGTATGAAATTTATTATAATGGTTAATCGTCAATAGTTTGCTTTTCATATAGATATATTTGTACCTAATGTATATAATAATCCAACGATTAATCGATTTCATTAAACAAAAAGAGTAACCCTATAATTCCTCAAAGCACGAGCCTTGCTCAATTTTGAGTGCAAAAACTATTTATTAATCATAGTAAGTACATATTGAAAAAGTGTAGCAAATTTTCGATATGGCGTTCCGTTCTCTCTGCCTACCCCACCTGGGACAAGGCGTAAGGATAAAGTATAGTATATTAGTATATCCTAATATGAAAGAAATATTCCTATCTTATTGATAATTACAAAATAAATATGTACCTAAAAATAGTCCAATACTATTTTGCTTATAACGTTATTTCTTAAATCCATCGCGGGAAGATGAACAAAAAATACTTCATACATAGGTATAAGTACAATAATACGGTTCTAAAAAATCACACAATCTATCTTGGAAGCGAGAATGTTTCTATTATATTGATATGAATATAGCTGCTAAATATATTATTATCCTCAATATAATCATAAAAGGGAGTTTTATTGATACTGTTATTAATTTTTAATTATATTCTTAATGATTAGATTGAAATTATTAAATCAATTTTAATGTAAGATTTGAAGACAGAATTATTTATTTGTTATAATGGTTATACCGTATCTAGAAAATGGATGGTTAAGTAATCGTTGGGAATATAAATTCTCAAATTGGATAAAAATATTATATAAATACGTGAAAATATAGCAAGAATAGGTTCACCACTAAAATATAATTTTTGTATTGACAGTTATTCAAGTTCGTACATAACGCACAGGAATTTCGATAATCAACTAATTTTGTTGCATTTAATGCTATTTTGAACTGTCCATGTGGACGGGCTTTGTAAAACACTATCTACCTGTTTATATATATTTAGGTATCTACATGCCGAAAAGTTTATAATAAATTACGTGTTAATTAAAGGATGAATGGATTCTATCTGACCAATGACATCGTGGTCAAACCGTGGATTTCAATGGGTAGACCACGGTTAAAAATTGATTGTACATGAAATATGAATGAACCATAGACCACAAATGTGTAATTTTACTAAAAAACCGCACGTAAAAAAAACAGTGATACCAATATCATTAAAAAAAAAGCAAATGTCAAAAATTAATGTATGATACACCTCGTGTGTGGTTCTCATCGAAATAATATTTAGGTTATGTGGTTTAGCGGCAAATATATAACTACAAATTGATTAATTACTATTGATTTTATAATTAATTCAAGGGGTAAATTAATGTTCCGTATAACGGCTACAAGTTGATTTGATCTATCAGTTGATATTAAGTAGACAAACTCCGCTTACATTCGACTTGATAAATTACCGAAATACTTATTGTTTTGACATGGGTCGAGTAAATATTAGATTTATAATCACACGCCGGTATTGTTTATTCAAAAGTAATTTTGCTAATTAAATGTACAAGAGAGCTATTTTCTATTTAACAATAAATGGTTTGCTGAAACACGTAACAAATACTCGTAATATTGTCGTTTGAATGGACTCTATTGGATACCGAAATAATGTTTTCTATTTGAATAAGGTTAAGTTAATTACAATTATATACCTAGATAAAAATAAGCGAACTATAACTTTGTTTTGAAACTTCAAAAATAGTCGTTATCGCAAATACTGTAATGGAAATAGTCGACCGGCTTTACGTTATACCGCTGAAGATAGGGAAGACTAAGTTTGAGGAAGAATTGTGTGGGGTACCTGAAGAACTGCGCAGCACAGGAAGGTAAGATAGATCAACCAGCAGGCCATAATGAGTCCTCTGGTTATCTTCTCCAAGATCGCGCCATACGCGACTAACAAAGTCGCAAATCCAAATCCAGCAGTCAACAAAACACAAAACAAATCACACTTTTATTAGTTGCTCAATATCATGAATAAAACTTAAAACCAAATTATATATTATTAGCACTCAATAGAAGATCCTTCTTGTACTTTACGAATAACATGCAATTTTTAACACACCAAGTTACAAAAGGAATTATTATCAATTTATTATAAACACATGCAAATAATCCGTAAATTGTTGATATCCATCATATCAATAAGGGCACATAAATACTACAAATATAACACAAGTAACGTATTTGTTATTTCACAGTACACTTAATAATAAAATATTTTCCCGTATACAAAACAAAATCACACACGTTTCGGGAATAGTAATTGACGGCAACATCGACCGAACGTGCACACCCCTACGACAGTTAGCGATTGACTGACGCGCAAACGGCAAACTTCATTCCATACACATACACTATCCACACCGTACCGTACAATCCGCGAACAGTATAGCGACTCTGGCGGCCATAAGGCAAAGCTTTATGGATATTATTTTTTAGACCCATAGATGGTGTTTGTATGGTGTTTCCCTTCGATAGCGTTTGTAGTACAAGGTTTGTGCCTTACAGATGTTGCTGAATAGGAAAGGTGCACTATACATGAGATAAAATATAATATCTACCAGGCACATCTTGCACCCAGGTAGGTACCTACATAAATCTAACTATGCGATGTACCTATAGCACAATTTAGGCAGATACGAATAAATATTCAAAACTGGTATAAAGTGTAAAAGACTTTATTATATAAGTTTTGAAATTAATCTGGGCTTCTATCTAGTTCTTCAAAAATATAACTTATGTTTTTTAAAAAAGATATACAACTTCGTAAAACAATGTTATTGCACATACATTAAAGTATCAGAAATAGGAATTTACATAAAAAATAATTAAAAAAAAAACAAATTATACATACATAAAGTAAATGAAATAATATATAATGTCTATTAAAGAGATCTTAGAAAACTCTAAATTTGTGCATCTGTCCTTTATGCATTTTTTTCGTCGAACTGTAAATGGACACCGCACAACAATTGGCAGAAGCGTACCTATTATAAAAAAAAACAAGATGTTTTAAAGACAGCATCATTATCATTATAGACAGATGCGAAGCGATTGAAATATAATAGGTACCTACTACACATAATATAAAAAAACGTGCAAGATGAATCGGCAATAAAAAAACTGGATAAAGTTCCTCAAGGGTTTCATTTATTTTGAAGCATTTGTTATTAATATTCTTGTGGTGAGGTAAAAGATCTCCTTCATTTTGGGTTTGGCACGCGCCATCATAATCAATCTAAAAACTATTTCAATACATCATATTACGATCAATCTCTCATATCTTCTAAATTTGTATTAAACAAATTATACATAATATATTGATTGTATTTAATTTGAATGTATACCTTTTATGTAATCGTTTTTAATCAATGTGTTACAGTAAAGAATAAATAAATAAATAAATAAAATAAATAATCTTAACACAAATTAAAAATATTCATGGTTTATGTACAGCATTTTGTCAAATTTTCTGTTCATTTTGTTTAAAACTGTACCTAACTAAAAAATAAATTTAGATTTTCTCATAATATATACCATAAAATAAACATATCCAATACCACGACGTCCTTACTGGAAAGTTGTTGATCAAAGCTCGGACTGCAGTTTTTTTATTTTATTTTTATTTTTTATTTATTTATTTATTTATTCTTTTTTTATTTTCCTTTATTGGCATTTCTACAGGTTTTTACATAAATATAGTATAAAACAATTAGGTATAGTATTAACCCAATTACAGAATGCACAAATGTTTACAAATACTGTATATGATTAAGATTCCCAGATTAAAATTACCCATCTATGTAACCCAAAAATAAAAAACCCAAAACAATAACTTTAAAAATTCGAAAAAAAATAATTTAAAATAGCTTGGCAGTTCTGAAGATAGGTGGAGAGAACTTTGCGCAATATCGTCAGTAAGAAACTAAAACCTAGAACCAGATGCAACAGAAGAACTGGCTGGATTTATACTTCTCAGGAAAATATGGCGTAGGATAAATCATATAAGATGTGATATAATCATATAGGCTGTACTGTACTGCTTCTATATATTATACTAATGGGAATTAATTGTTTTACCACCGTGCACATGTGGAATGACACAAACTATATACCAACTGATAAAGGAGTATTCCATACATGCATTCCAAGGAGAACTTCAGGACTTATACGTTCTTACGGATAACGCAATCTGGCAGCTGCGGAATTTGGAGATCAAGTTGTGAACGACCATAGAGGAATGATTGAACTAATAAAATACAATTTTATACAAATATGACTTTAAACCAAAACTGATAATGAAATAAAAAATGACCATGAACTATTGTTTCATGAAAATTCAACGATTAAACGTGAACTTTAATAAAAAAAAAACTCAATTGTAATGTAGTGGTGTTCAATGCATTATTTGTACAGAAATGTATGACAATACACAGTACACGACACAATAAATATTGCACCATGCAGGTTTCGTGCTTAACTTAGGGCGCACAATAATTATTATACATATAATAAAGCATTATGCTGTGCAAGTATGAATATATAGAGTGGAATATATTTTTCAGTGTTTCAGATTTATAGTATTTCAAAATTGCCGGTCGTGTTTGGAAACTAAGAATATTTTTGTTCTGTTTTCAATTGACCCGTAAGGGTATAAATTTGTATCGAACCAATTGGATACCAAATTCATGTTAGTAAATTATTTAACCTAACCTTCCGAAAATAGATTTGGATTTTAAACACACACTATTCTAGAAAATTTGAAATACAATTATTTAAAATATTTCGTATTGTTTTTTTTTTAATTTATTGAATGACTATAATCTATCAGATATTGAATTGTGATTTGAAGCCATGAAGAATGTTATAATGTGACAAGGGCAGTTTGAGCCGATTCATTAGTGCCAAAACACGATGAAATCTCATACCAGTGGACTAACTGAGTATCCTTACAGGGTATATACCTAGTTCTCTTGATGCCGTGAAAGTAAGATAATCAAGATGGGTGGCATAACTCATCGCTGAATTGAAGATGTTGTGTGTCTTATACATGATATTTTATGAGATCTGCCTTTAACAGAATACTCGAAAACTTACAGTAAAGAGAGGGATTCCCATTACGTAGTACATAATCTGTATAGAGGTACATAATTATTGTTTTGTTCATGGACACAAGACGGTGTGTATTCAAGCAGGTATAGGTGAGTGTATAGTATGTATGTGTAATGTGTAGTAGGTATGTAGATACCAGAGGTAGGTACAATAAGTAAAGTACGAGTATGTATGTAATACAATTTGGTCGATATTTTGTCACCTGGCAATGATAAGAGTAAGATTGCAGGCTTCTTTATTTAAATACTCGCTTACAAAATAATTATAATGAAATGTTTCTGTGTAAGTGTATCACTGACACAAATGGAAACGGTGAAAAATATTGTATGTACCTAATACAAATCTTGTGTTTAGAAGTTTTTCATATATTATTTATTTTATTTAAGTTAAGTTATTGTAATAATATATTCTGTTGAAGTATGTACATAAAGGTGATAAATGTTGTATAAATAAATTCCGTATTTTTCTTATAGGTGCCTACTGCAATATTATATTACTTACAATATTTATTTTATTTATTTATTATATTTACATATATTAATGGCGTTAGCCTTTGACATGTTAACAATCAAATTAAAAAAGAAAACAACTTCCAAAAAAAACACAAGTAATTTGTCGAATCAAAAATAGTCATTTATTTTTAAGATTTGAATACTGTACCAGGACATTATTATTATTATCTATAATTTTTACTAAAAACATAGAGAAGTCATCACAGTATATTATTTCACAAGTTCATTCGCAGACCAGCTGCATAAAATAAATATGCAAACCGTCCTCTCCGTGCTATCAAAAAATCAAGACATTCAATATGGGTGGCAAACCTCATCGCTGTAGTAGAAATACCAACATTATTGATTTCAAATTTAGAATAGGTACTTACTGTATCAAATGTTCTTACTTAAAAATAATGATAGATTAAGAATGTTTACCTACATAATTATAACGTTGTGTTTTGTGCAATATATGCAATGTAATCTTTAAGATAATAAAACCTTCACCGTCTCAAGTAAGATATTACTTGAAAAAATAAATGAAAATCGACGCTTAGGTACAACATTACCTTAAAATAAAGACTCTTATCAAATTTCAACTTTACATACATGATGTTACAAGATTATATAAAATTCTAGTGCACCGAATACATAACACTAGTTGTGATATGATTATAATAATAATTTTATCTTGTGTTTGTTTGCACGTACGTATGTATATTGCAGTGAATTTACCATACGGCACGCGCTAACATCTGCCTATTCAAGTAACCATACTACAAGACAGTAGACACCTTCCTAATTCTAGTACCTACATACAGTCAGTATAATTATATAATATAATACCTATATGTATATCTCTATCTGCGTAGGTTCCTACGTACTTATTGCTATGATCAACCTTTTACGCACTTTTAGGTATTGTGTCTTATTATAATATACACAGTTATACAAAATGTGTACATGTTTGTGTGTTGATGATTATATTTGAAGCTTCTTAGATTAATATTCTTCAAATTATGCGTGATCGGTAGGTACATCAGTGTTTCAAAAAAAAAATCTAATTGTCCTTTCAAAATGGTAGCCAGGGTGGCGTGGCAGAAACTCTCTTGTCTTTGAGTCACGAGGTCCCGAGTTCGATTCCCAGCCAGAGCAAAATGATCAATGTGTAAAGTGTAAAAGAATTACCTTTTTCAAACTCTTCTGGGTCTTGGTGTTACATGTTTATGTGTTTAGTGGATTGGATATGTGTGTATCGTCGTGTTGGTCCCCATAATACAAGATCATATCTTAATTTGGGACTAGCTCGATATGTGTAAATTGTCTATGCATGCTATGTTATATATGGTTAATCATCCTAACATAAAGCAAGTCGTGAAGGTGTAGAAGGTCGGCGACAGTATGGATTGAACATAGGATTTTTTGATTGAAAGTCTGGGATTTTATCATCAGGCTGCCGGCCACCTCTTAATGAAAACCTCGTCAGGCTTCTGTGTATGCAAATTATATTTGAAAGAGTGCCCACGTTTCCAGGCACTCATAAAATAAATATTTTGAAACGCAATTAAAAAAACATTTGAATGGAATTCTACTACCTAAACACCGACACAGTGATTTTTCTGAATAGACAATTCAATAACATTAGGTGCAAAGTTGCATAACTATAATAATATCTATACACGGACGTAGCAACAATAATAAAGATAGAGAGAATTTGGCAGATAAAACAATAACTGCAGGAAGTCGTAAAGAGGCAAATAATGCAGCAAGTCATAAGATAATTTAATGAACTGAAATAAATAAAATAATTAAATTTCTGTTATCAATGCACTTGTCATCGTTAATTTGTAAGTATCTAAAAAAATGAAGTCTATAAAATATGCATGAAATACATATATTTTATTAAATGTACTGTTTGTTTGAAATACTTGTTAATGTTTCTATGAACTTTTGTTCCGTGGGACTCTGGAAAAGAAATAGGTCTTGCTATCTTTTCTGTAAATTTTGGAGTACCATGTTCATTTGTTTAACAGGAATTTAGGACACATTCGCAATAATGAATCACTGACAGCCGAAACTTATGTTCGTATTTTAAAGAGCATCTTTCTGAGCTCGATATCTCAGTATATTGTGGCAATAGTCACTGATGGTCCTAACGTTATGCTGAATGTTGGAAAACTTGTTAATGCAAAGCACCAAGTTTGTTTAGCACACGATATTCACTTAGTTGCTTGTGATTTATTGTATAGAAAAATAAAAGCAAAATAACTAAAATACATTGCCCAAAAATAGGTACTGATTTTGACATGGTTTACTGATTTTTTTTACCACTTTTCTTTAACAATACAATCCCGGGACTATCTCAGGATCCCGGGATTTACTGTAGATAATCCCAAAATCCTGGGATTAGAAAAAATGATCGGGATTGAATCTTCTAATGGGAGATGGTGTGATAGTATAGATCTTAGAATTAAACCGAACGCAGTTCAATATATCCAAAAATGCGCAATATGTCTGTGTTGTGATGGTGGTGTAAACGCAGTAGGTACCAACATGATTTTTTATGCAGGCATAGAAGAAATAATCCATCAATGAATATCAGTTTTCATTTGAATCTTCACAACTTGTAGGTAATTAAAATACTTACCTACTTAATTAATTATGGTTCAATTATTTATGTGTTTTTTTTCCTTTATTTATCTAAATTCTGGCAATGAAACGTATAAAAATGTACAATGAATACTGCCAATAAATTTAATTGCTTTGCCTAGTGTCTTGAATATAATACAAAGATAAATAATAAACAAAATAACATGAGATTTGTCGAGAATTTTAAACTAGTAAACAGCAATAAACGATAAACCTCATTCCCAAGATAATTAGTTAAAAATATATTTTTATTTTAATCAAAACAATTTATCAATTCATATTATCATTTCATAAGGATGTCAATAAAATAATTGTTTGATTTTAACGATGGGTACTTACCTATTGAGATAAATACGTAATTTCATTTTTATTTCTTCCAATTATTTTATGTGGGGGGTCGCACATATTTATAATTATTATTGTGATAGGTACTAATTAATTTTCATTGGTCCATAATATTTAAATATCAAATTTAAAATATTTGAAATCGTTCTAGAATTCCGAAATCGTAATTTATAATTATTATGAGTCATGAAGGTTTTAAGAATACTAACGACGCAATACATAGCTACATCAATAAATTTAATCCATTTGATCTGTCTTGTGTAAGTATATTAAAAATTGGAGAGACAGATGTCTCATACAGATATGTACAGTATATTGGGATCTTATGAAGAAAAAACATCATTTAATTCAAGTAAAAATTACGTTAGATTTTTTTTTTAATTATTGCTGTTTTCGAGTGTCCTTTAAAAGGCGGGTAGTCGGAAAGCATCGCGTGTTATATCACAAGGAGGACGACCTATGTGTTCATTACAATGCAGTTAAAAAATGATCATGAAAAGGTGGGAGCTGCTGTGACAGTTGATAGTTAGTCGAAAAGACCACTGTTCTTCCGTCCGCAAGGGTTCCGACGGCCCGGACGTCCCTCTTTCACGATACACCGTTCCTAAAGTAACGACATCAGAGCGCTGGGAATTTCGTAAGAAGAGGTGACGAAATTGGCGCATAGTCGTTCTGAATGAAGGAGGCTGGTTTCTGCCCTGTTCTCTCGAGAAGAGCGTTGAGGGCGATGATAATAGATAGATTATAGTAACCTGCTGGTACAGTATGTAAATATTGACAATTGTTGTCAATCAGTGCAACCAATGAGAGCTGATTTAACAATAATCAGAAAGTGACAAATGTACTTTTTAGAAAAAAATACATGTCTAACAATAGAGTAGGTTCGAATTTCAAGACAGTTTAAAAAATCATAACAGATCTGAAAACATTAGTACATATGTATGTATGTAACATATAACAGTATCACATGCCTGGCGTACGCCGGGTGTTCCATACGATTTACTTAAGTATGAAATATAACAATAATTAATGTATGTAAGTATATACCGTATGTATATAAAGAGATTGCGAGTACCAAGTACCTACTTAGTCTTAAACTTAAAACATTTGCTCTTCTTAATACATAGGTATTATTGAAAAAATAAAATTACAACAAAAATGTTGTATATATGTACGTGAATATTATTATTATTAAGTATTATCAATATGATACAAACTTGCCAGTGTGGCACAGATTTTTAATCAAGTTTATCAGTTAGCAGATAAAAATAAGGTGTTTGAATTATATACCTATAAAAATAACGTTTTCAGAAAAATATACGTTTCAGAAAATTTGAACTAAAGAAAGTGAAGATTTTATAAAAAATAGTTCTGGTGAAGGATAAGAGAAAGGCATGGAGAGGACAAATTGCACGATTCTTACAAGCAGTTGGTGCACTGACTACCCAACTTGAGGAGATGCTGTGTTGGAATAAAAAATAATATCGTAGGTAAGCGTGTCATCATCATCATCATCGCCCTCAACGCTACTCTCGGGAGCACAGGGCAGAAACCAGCCTCCTCCATTCAGAGCGTCTCTGTGCCAATTGCGTCACCTCTTCCCACGACATTCCTTGCGCTCTGATATCGTTGTCATAGGAACGGTGTATTGTGAAAGAGGGACGCCCGGGCCTACGGAACCCCTGCGGACGGAAGAACAGTGCTCTTTTTGGCCAACTATCATTGGGCATTCTCAAAACATGTCCCAGCCAGGACCATCGTCTCTCTTGTATTACGGAGATTACAGGTCTCTGCTGGGTGCGCCGGCGCACAGCATCATTTGTAACATGTTCATACCATCTGACATCCAAAATCCTTAGGTAAGCGTGTAGTTTTATTTAAATAAGTTAAAAAAACACGAGATGGTTTGATTATTTTATGGGTCAAATTAAAAAATAGAAATATTTGATAGTACAATAATATCATAGTACTGCAAAAGCTTTAAAACTACACTACTAAAAATACATCACCTCTCCCCACGACATTCCTAGCGCTCTATTGTCGTCGTCATAGGAACAGTGTATTGTGAAAGAGGGACCTTTGTAGACGAACATTTAACAAATATTATTTTAGGTACTTTTGATCAGGTACCTACGAAACTAAAAAAAAAATGTGATTGTATTGTGAAATTTGAATTGAGAATCTCGCCCCTCTGTGACACCTTGCTTATGATACTGCTGCGTGTGCCAGGTTCACACATACATGTATGAGTACAATCACTATTTGTATACATATATGAAATGTACATAGTTTTATATGGTAGGTATAATTACTGTAAGTGCGTATGGGTACCTACTAAATATATATACCTACTCACCTAACTACATGCAAAGCACCTGTCTTCTTTAATCAGTACGAAATTCGTGAATATATACTTGTACATATTATGTATATAAAATTACTGATTTTTGGATCTTTTGATTGTTCTTGATGTCGTTGTCATAGGAACGGTGTATTGTGAAATAGGGACGTCCGGGCCGACGGAAGAATAGTGCTCTTTGCTTTGGCCAACTATCATTGGGCATTCTCAGAACATGTCCCAGCCAGGACCATCGTCTCCCCTGTATTACGGAGATTACAGATCCCTGTCGTGGGAAGAGGTGACGCGATTGGCGCAGAGACGCTCTGAATGGAGGAGGCTGGTTTCTGCCCTGTGCTCCCGAGAGGAGGATGAATGAATGAATTATTGTTCTTAGATTATTTAATTCTATTGCTGTAGTGTTTTTAGCCAATATACTTATAATATCTAATATTGAATAGGTTCTTAACAGATTCTCATCCATCTGTTTGAGACTTTTTCGAACACATCGCAAGACGAGTGAAAGGTTTAGAAAAGGATCACTGACAGCGCGAATGGGACAGTTGGAAGTGAATGATTCTCTGCGAACCAAATTAAATCTACTATTGACTCAACGGTGCAGATGCGAATAGTTGAGGATCTATCAGTTTGCAAATAATCGGTATTTTGTTATCTGTAAGAACTGGTGAATTTTTAGGTAAGTCAAACATGTACAAAAACACTTTTTTAGAATGGCCTTGGACGTAGCAGTAGACAGGAGTTTTTGGAAGAAGTATCTTAACGTGATGCATTTTCGATCAATCTAAAACAAGTAAAGAAGGTGTATGTGTATGTGTGTTTATATTCGCCACCAAAAAAAATAATTCTATAATCATAGCAAAAAATCAAATTTCCATCTTTACATACAAGCTTATGTTTTCCTTATCACCTGTCCTCCTCCCGCACCGCATGGTATTGCAATACACTAGTACGTGCCGACTACGCATATAATGTAATAACAATAATAAGGTTACTATAGAGTATATGCGACATGTGCAAACTAAAAATCGGTGCATTTCTATTGATGAACAAGAACAGGCTACCACCATCTGGCTACGGACCAATAACATCTCAAGGTGGTACAGTCAAACTTCCATAAGTGGTGATGCACATTCAACTAGATCCAGTACATAATACTTTTACAAAATTACAACATTTTTAAAAATTTGATTTCAATGTATCTGTTATTTTAATTTATCTTAAATATTTCTGCCTAATTCAGAAGGCAACCAGGGTGATGGAATGTGCAGATTTATACAGCCATTAGGATAGTGAGGCAAATCTGTAAGTAATGCTTGTATAAATACTATCCCGTGGAGCATCCGGTAAAGAATTGGTCTCCCACTCTTCTCCGTAAGTTTTCGAGTGTCCTGTAAAAGGCAGGTGTTCGAAAAATTAAGACATTTTACATCTTAAATTCAGCGATGAAGTTTGCCACCCGTCCTGCATGTCTTGATTTTATATTGACACGGAGAGGACAGTTTGCATGTTTATTATATACAGCTGATCTGCTGACTACCCCACTAGCAGTAGTAGTAAATACTATACATTCATGTTATAATGAAAAAATGTACCTGTCAAATGTTTTAATAATAAATAAATAAATAAAATGTGTTTCAAAATTGTATATTAAGAAAAAAAAACTAGAGATTATTTTTAATATAATCCGTAACTTTTTGCGTATTTTCCATTATGGTAGGAAGTAAACACTTAACTTTTTTATAAATACACACTATATTTTATAAATGAGTAGACAATTGTTTCGTCTTTTACTTTTTAAGTGTTTACTTCATATCACTATAGATTATAACGAGCAAATAATCTATTTCAATTTGAGAAATTAATTTTGATTTTTAAGAAGCACGGTAAAAATGAAATGTATTAATTAGCCTTTGTAAGATTAAATGTCCTTTACCGTAAATTTGTGTAATTACATTCCACCTACAAGTTGTTCTCAAAGCTTAGAGACTTTATGTGAATTAAATATTATGTGTTTATAATTTTAAATTATATAGAAGTCATTTTCATGTTGGTCAATGGATAACATGCATTTTATATTACGAGATTTCAATAGACGGAAGTTTTACTGTAATAGCATGTATGCAGTGGTGCAGTGCATTGTATTGAATATTTCGGAGATAATAAAGATGCTAATGCAGTTTGCAGTATGTTATTATATTATTAAGTAGGTATAAGAATAGGAAGGTGTATCTAACAGACCGAATAAGCATATGCAGTTTTTTATGCTGTCTTCATAAACAGCTAGCTACATTATACTTCAGTTATTGCGGTGTCTCAAATCAATTTGTCAAAGTTTGATGTAAAGTCTGCACTTATGTTTTGAGGGTGTGTATGTACCTACTTAAAACGCCGTTCATATTTTTTTACTTCGCGCTTATGTTAAAGCTCGATACAGATCATCCAGAAAAGAGTTTTGTGAGATGTGTCGAGTGATACTTATAATGTACGCTATGAAAATTCACCAATGACTTCCATTCGGATTGTCGGTGTATTTACAGATTTTTTTTTTCTTTAGAGTCCTCAACCTACTTTGCACCTTTGAAGACGATAGAATATGGTGGAGCGACCGGCAAAGAAGAAAAATAAGAGATTTCACATTCTTTTCTCTAAGTTTTGGAGTGCTTAGTAAAAGGCAGGCACTCATTTAACATCTACTATAGGTACAGGAATGAGTTATGCCGCCCATTCTGAATGTATGATTTTTTATTAGCACGGAGAAGTCAACCTGTATGTTTTTTACACGCAGTTAGCCTAATAGCTACTTCGTTCGTAGGATATGCTGTAACGAGTATTTAGTATGGTTTTGTGCCGTTTGGTTTGGTAAGTGCAATGTAATACTTTCTTGTTACTGATGCGAAATTGAAGAATTGAAAACAAGATTGTTTTGAAATATTTTGATGAACGAGCGGCTAATTTGCCGTGTAGTTATAATAATAAAAATAATAATACATAATAAATTATAATGAAACAACGTATGTAACTAAGTATGAAGAAATGATATCAACAAAATAATAAAAACAATAATATGTTGTGCATTTTGATTACAAACTATACCATATTACTATAGCATAACATTGTGTACTTACTAAAAACCTTTCATATCGGAAGTAGACCATTGCGGATGATTTTATTACCTACTAAGTAATGTAAGAGTTTTATACTCACTTCAGCCTCTACTGGGAACAAATAGACCGGCTGAACAGTGGCATAGTAAATTTATATAATTTCACCAATGTATTATAATTTAGGAGTAAACAAGTCATCGATTAATGATAGATTATCGTTGGTGAGCGTTTAGCCCGACTGATGATAAATTTAAAAAGAAATTATGTGCTTATTGGAAAGTGAAGCGTATAATTAAAATGGTAGGTATTCAATAAATTAGCTATTTGCTAGAATTGTATGAAAATCGTTTAAAAATTAATTTCAGTATTGCAATATATATAACTTTCAAAAATTTCAAGTCATGTGATAAGCATGACACAGAGGAATTGGGAATGTTACCTACCTAGGTTTAAAGAGTTACCCACCAAGCCTTGAGTCGATTCATAAGTGTCGAAACTCTGTGTCGTGCACTCCTTAAGGAAGTTCACATATGTATGTGTATCTATCTACCTAGTTAATACCTATTCAAATAGGTTGACTATCGGCGAGTGTGATCAATTGGAATTATTAATCTAGAGTGATTCAAAACATGTTTGACATCTACACTTCTAAAAGTAAAATCCAGTTCCCGACATCCAATTGTGTCAAAAAATTCATAACATAGCTATTTGCTATTTTATAACGATTGTGTGAGGTAAATTTAGTGTTAATTTAATTAATCATTTACCCCTTAGAGGGCAGTGATAGGTATAACGTATCACAGTGTGTGGGTAGGTACACTTTTTGGTATCGGTTGGATTAGAATATTTATTATTTTATTATTTATTTTATTTTATTCTTCACTGTACATTGGTTACAATATTACATAATAAAATAGTGTCATAAAAATAACAATTATACAATTCAATGTACAGAGGACGAGTTTATCGCTAAAATGCGATGTCTTCCAATTGACCCGGGATGATTTGTAGGCAAAGTGTGATGAGCACACGTCTAAGACATGGGAATGTAGTCGTACGTATTTAGTACCTATATATTTTCTAAATTTTTAATTTGAGTCATATTTCCTGGAATTTATAAATTCGTGTTTTATGAAGATACCTATATATATTAAGATAACTAGATATACTAGTAAGATCGACTCTATTTCATCAAAATAGAATGAAAAAAAATGTGGATGTGATTCAAAAAACAATATACAAATAATAACAGTATTAATAATATTAAAATGTGAAAGGTGTTTCTTTGACAAAACGGACATGTGCTTTTGAGAATCATAACATAACTGTATCACTGTGTTCCTATATTGTTCCGTAAAGAAAGAAAGGGTTGATAGATACAAACAGTGTCATGTGACAATGCAGTGAATTGAAGAAATGAAAAAATGATCTTTTGTAAGAAAGTATGTATATGTAGGATAATATGAATCATTATTTATTATTTTGTCTGTCATCTCTAGCAGCTGAATAAAGCCGACAATTGTATCTTAAAGATTCTTCCGGCCTATGTTATTCCTGTTCAGATGATTTAGAAAATTATTATATTTCGTTATGGGTTACCCTATTTTTTTTATTTAGTTTTTAAGTTCTATAACTTTTGTCATAAAATAAATGTACATATATGCACATTTTATCAATTTATTTATTTACTAGCTTTTGTAATCCGGTATCGCTTGAGCTCAAATAAACAGATAACCATCCTAATACATGAGTTGAAAAGACATAATGTAAAAGGAAAGAGTAGAAAACACTTTCTCCAATGAAAAAACTTGTTTTACACCCCACATGCCCATATTTAAGTAAAAAATATATGTATATACCTATAAAGAAAAAAAACCTGCCCAGAGAATGAGACCTCGTATAAATTGTATTATTTTACTTCTACCTTTCCTAATGTCCACTGAAAATACGTGCTTAGGTACATAAATACACACGAATGGACTCGTTTGATTTTTCACTATCATAGCTAGTGATTCTTTGTTAACTTTATTCCTATCAGCAAGTCCCGGTTTTACATAAAATTATATAATTATTAATAACCAATACGTAAAACAAAAACTTGTGAACAAATAGATCGGTTTCAATAATGGTTCGTTGATGGCAACATCCCTGCTTGTGAGAAATTAGTAAGAGCAGCTTAAGCGAAAAGTTGAGAAAAATGAAAGAGGTTTCACATCCAGCGATAAAGAGATGATTGAGAAAGATGAAGAAAAACCTCGTAGACCATGGAATCTAAACGTGTGGATGGGAAATTATACAAAGATGAATATTTGATATTTTAAACTGAGATTGTATGTGTATGGGTACACATACCTACTTGGGAAGTGTGTGATTAAAATTATTGTTCTTATTTAATAAAATATTTTTAATCTGTTTCGCTGATATTCTACATACTCGTATAGTTAAGTTTTGTTTTATTGCATCGATTCCCACAATAAATTCAATAAAGCGCTCCATTGTGGGGTGTTAATATACCCATGAATCGTATCAATTAACAGCCAAGTGATTGTTTAATTGTTTAAAAATAACAACATACTAATCACGCCACCTTTATATTGTTATTATATCTATGTATGTACGTGGCGACTTATTGTGAATCTTAATGAAATTCTAAATTAGCACACTATAAATGTAATGCTAAATTATTATATTCACTTACAATTACCTAAATTATTAATTGAAATTATTTTAAGACAAAAAAGAAGGCGCAAGATAGGTCAAAATCTCATAGTTCGTTCTAATTCTGGAGGATCTAGTATGCACTGTGTCGGTGTTTAGGTAGTAGAATTCCATATCGAAATAAATACAACAATAGTAGAATAAAACGCTTGTTTTATTTATTTCGATCTAGTATGCATTACGAAAAAATAATATAATGTAAAATATAGAAAGTTTCAGACAAGAAGAAAAAACAACCCAGTTCATGTAGTTTCCATCGTCCTACTGTAAAAAACTTTTGATTTTAGTGTATGAAAAAAAGCATGCATAATTCTGACTTAGGCAATGGAAAAAGCAAATTACACAATAACAAATTCAATCGTTTAAAATTTTGGAATCTTGGTTTACCTTGGTACTCGCGTAGGTATGTACTCGAGTACAAAAAATTACTTTATCTTTATATATGCAGCATTTATGATAAAATGGGTTTATTTATTCTGTATTTTCTGTTGCACGAAATTGATTAATTCCAAGGAGTAAAGGTACACTAAGATATAGTTAAGTAGTACCAGATTATTTATTAATTGCAAATGAAGATGTAAATAAAGGCCACATTATTCGAAACTCACATAAATCAAATTTTATAATCAACGCATTAAACTCTGATGATCTGAGCAAGCAGTACCTACTGTTATATTTCACTTAATATACTAAAATAATTACCTACACTTATACATATATGAAATGGGAAATCTATTGATGAAGTAGGTGTTAATCTCTTTTTATTCAAATTTACAATTATATCAACAGTTTCTTTATCTTGAGTGTCTGAGAAAAAATCGTCATACCTTTTCAAGCTGGATCAGCTTAGCAGTTTTATGTTGAAAATTATTTGAAACTATTTATATAAAAAGGATCATAGCTAAAAAAATAGTGAGTTTATGATTTTAAATGTAACGATCTCTCAGTGTTCGTTAAGTTTTTCGATGATTTTTCAATTCTATAATTCCTGTGAAAAATATCTCGCTTTTGATTATTAACACTCTATAAACTAAAGAAGTTTAATAGAATTATAGAATAAAGAATATGTATGAACAAATTGATTAATTGCACTGTGTAATAGTAAATAATTTATTGACTTTAAAGCTTCCAGATTTTTTTTACACTGCTCATTACAGTAGGACAATATAAATTATAAATTCCAAAGCGCGTTTAACAATGTGCAGCATGTTTTTGTTCTCCCAACGACTTAAGTTTACTTCCCTACAAAATGCATATAGGTATGTACTTGATATTAGCGCACTTGATGCAAACAATTAATTATCATATATTGTAGTAATCTACTTGTTTTTATTAATTTGATATGTCACACCATATGATGAATGATATTAATTATTTATAATTTCCGTTTTAATTCAATTTGTGCAACGTGCATAGTAATTTTATAAAACACGCCTAGTGCAAATGTAAAATATCATTTAAACGAATATGAACATAACGATACTCTCAGAAAAGCGAGTATTTAAATCGAAACATTTAAAATACTAAAATTATTCATTCCATCTTTTAATCGTTGCGATTTTTCCGATGAAACTACAGAATATTCAATACAAATATTCTGGTTGTATATACCTTTTTTATTTTATTTCATGTTTTATGTATCTAAAATATTTGACGAATTTTCGTATAAAAATAAATGATGTAGCTGAAAGTAATGTAAGTTTTGAATTGAATACGGTTTATATAATCACTCAAGTTATACTAAAAATCTTGCGAATTAATTTCACAGAAAAAGTATAAAATATTTCTATTCTGAAAACTATTTTTCATATTTGCCACTGTTTTTATAGATTATGAATAATAATAAAGAAATAGAATAGTAGAAAAAAATACAAATTTCACTATAAAATGATTACATTCATACAATCAAACCTTAATAGGTAGGTAGGTATGTAATTTATAATACTGATCGTTCCCACTATTTCCCTGGATTAATTTGCTTGGTTGGATCTTGCTTTTATAAAATATTTGTAATATCTAACCGAAGGAGATGTGAATGTAATTAATTTCAAATCACCATCTGAATTTACAAAGCATCTGATGAGTTTAATTATAGTTAATGGGAGAATTTATGACAAACTTTGTATGCAACTAATATTTTATCTCATATTGATTTACAGTTACACCTATACATAAAATGATAATTTAATTTCAGCTCAACAACTACTGTACTATGATTTTTAGAATCGGCTTGTAAACAGAAACCAAATTTATATAGTTAGACACCAGAGTGATTTGAGTATTTTGTTTGACAAAAACTTTAATATATTTGGTACATGCAATTTAATGTATTAGAGGTTTTTACAAGAGATTTCTTAAATACTATCTCATTCACAATACATCGTTCCTATGAAAATGACATCAAAACGCTAGGAATGATGTGGAAAGAATTAACTCAACTGGCGCAGAGACGCTCTGAATGGAAGAAGATGATTTTTGCCTTGTGATCTCGAAAGGAGCGTTGAAGAACTGTGACAGGATAACAAGAAATATGAACCTATATTTTTTAAGGTGGTGGGTACTACATAATTTTTAAAGAGGACAAACATTTTCCAAACGAAATTATAATGATATCGACTGTGCTCAGGACAAAGGCATCAATCAAACCACAATTTTGGCAAAAGTTGTTTTATGTTTTTTTTTTGCTTATAACTTGATAGTTCCTGAATATTTTCTCTTCAATTTTTATGATATAATAAAAGAACTACATTACAATAATATGGTATTGATTACAATTATTACAATTCAACACATAGTTTCGGGTTGTTCCACTCAATTCAACACATAGTTTCGGGTTGTTCCGCTCTCGCTCAAACTGAGTATACCAATAGACATAATCATGTCGCAAAAATAATACATCAAAGTTTAGCAATTAAACATAATCTTTTAAACTCACAAATAGTAATTCCTTTTTATAAATACAACCCGGAACCGGTTTTAGAAAATCAAAATTATGGGCTCTATTATGATAAAACCATAATAACAGATAGACAAATACATCATAATAGACCCGATTTAGTATTACATGATAAACGTAATAAAATAACGTACCTAATAGACATCGCTGTTCCAAATACACATAATATACAAACAACCGTCGCAGAAAAAATACGTAAATATACAGAACTAGCAGGAGAAATAAAAAATATTTGGCATTCTAGGTCCGTTTATATAATACCTTTAGTCATGTCAGCTACAGGGGTAACTCCGAAATCTTTAATAAATAATTTACAAAAATTAGATTTACCGGTTAATTTGTACATTAAAATTCAAAAATCTATTACAATAAACACTTGTAATATTGTAAAAAAGTTTTTGAACACAGATATTTCAGGCACAATGCTGGTATTTTGATCCCGCGTTTTGAGCCTAATCCTTTGATATCCTGTATATCTGGATAGGTGAATTTTTCCCGGCATTAGACTGTTAAGTTTTTGTGTGACCATGACTGATCATATGGAGACTTATCTGGTTGTATAATGCTGAGAAGTGTGGATGGCAATTCTGCCGCCGCGTAAAAAAAAAAAAAATGAATGACAATAATTTTTGTCATTTTCTTTATCCCACAGTTTTTTTGCTTCTCCTATAAAATTTTAAATTATGTTAACATTTATTACAAAGTTGTAAGAAAATAGATAATGTTATGTACAAATGTAAGTATATAACAATACCTACTAATAGATGTAATAAACAAGGTATTATTATAACTATAAGAATGTATTTATTACAATAACAGCATTACATATCTATAATACTTGGTTTCAGTACATAGCTCTGTTATAAGAAGTATTTACATAATCACTGACTATCCATATGCATCATGCTCCATTTCCATTCTCTACATTTTATGTACCTATTATGAAATTTCAATACATTCTACACTTACATATGTACAAAATGCTACTAATGTATGCACATTTTGTACATAAGTGTATCATAAAATCTGCGATATCTATACTTCGTAAAACTAAACTTAATGCATCTTTTAACAGGTAATAGGTATAAAATTATATATACCTACACCTACAATCTACATACGTACGTCAGTGGTGTGTCTAAGGTTTTCATAGTGATGTCATCAATAATTAATTGGTATAAATAAGTTATTAAATAAATATTAGGGAAGTATAGGTAAAATATGAATACATAAAAGTTATATTAAAATACCAAAACATAACAAATGAATCGATATTATTATGCAATGGTTACCCAGCTAAGAACCGACAACGGCCAATGTCACTTTGACTTTAGTGATGGAACGAGATTCAGTGTATTCGACACACTATATTCGTTGATATCCCAACTTATGACTTTATTATTATTCCGTACTACTATGTACCACCGCGGGTAGCTATCTTGAGAGAATAATGCTAAAATCGAGAGGGCGCTGTCGAATATTAGACGTTGAAAGCAACAAACGAGACAGAATAATAAGCCGCGTTTGATAAGAAATTATGTCGAATAGCTCAGTTGCATGTAGCCTGGTTTGTTGGACGATTTGGACAACATAACCGAACAATAATAATAATAATGCGCTTCGGACGACATCGCGTCGAATTCAGACATATTGAGCGCTTATGCGCGAAATTTAAAATGGTCGGATTGTTAACTGCTCGCAATTTTACTATTTTTTGATTATTCTAAGTTAGAAGAATAATTTAATAATATTTTTTAATAATTTCTTTTGCTCGGTTATTCGACTTGTATGGAAGATACACCACTTACGTGCATTCATACCAATACGGCGTTTCCCGCTAGTGGGGTAGCCAACAGACCAACTGCGCGTCACAAACATGCAAGTTTTTCTCTCCGTGCCAATACAAGTTAAGACATTCTGGATAGGTGGTATACCTCATCACTGAACTGAAAACATATGATGTCTTAAACGTGATGTTTTATGAATATCTGCTTCTTGCAGGACATTCGCAAACTGGCAGAAAAGAGTGGAAGACCAGTTCTTTACTGAAAACTCCACGGAATATATATGTACCTACATCCAATTAAAGTATTTCTGATATGTTTATATATCATTCATATACACTAATAATGAAAAGAACTCTGTTATCATTTGTAGTGTGATATGATCAATATAGCCCAGGAAATATAGACCAAAAGTCGGGGTTTCAGGGAAATAATTTATAACCAGCTGAACTAATAATTTAACTCTTCAAACTAATAATTTTTGAACCGAGCTAATATTTCGCATTGATATTTTGAAGACTTGTCCAGAAAAGCGGTTGGCAACAATAAATTGTTATAAAAACTTTGATTGCTCACTGAAGAAAGCTGAGAAATTGTAATATAGATAAAGTTAAATAGAGTATTACTGTAATGAAACAAGTTATCGATCACTTTAAATTATAAAAACCATCAAAATTTATCAAGTTATCATTTAATTGATGCAATAAGTATCTTTATGCCCGATTCTCCCTTCAACAATAAAATATAATCCAGTATCTTTTACAGTGTTATTGTTTCCGTTCCGATTTCCAACATTTATTTTTATGTCTCCATTTTTCTTTCGCGATTTAAATTAATAATATTATTGTATTTAATTTAATTTCTTTCCGGTAACCAGAGATGATACGAATAGATAAAGATTGTTTTGAATAAACAATAAAACTTGTTTAACCAAATAACACTGTGACTATACACAGCCGGCGAAGCAGTTTTTAGGCTATAATGGGGTGTTCACACGAGGTGAAGATCGCCAGGAAACTAAAATATCGTCAGCCATTTGAACCGTGTGAACACATTGTCAATAAATCTAAAACGATAAAAACAATAAAAACAATATCATCTCAAATTGATTACCCTTCAACTTTTGTTGTGGAATGATGCGCGCATGCGTAGATATGCGCTGCGTATCTATGTTAAAAACTTTATAACCGGTTCCCGTTTCGTGATAGTTGTTATCTTTGCTGTTGGTTTATTTCTTTAATTAAAAGGTGCCTAAAATTCTTTTCTATAACATTTTCTACCAATGATTCACACCCCATGATTTCCACCTCAACCTCCGCTATTTTGAAAAACAACGTCAAAATCAAAGCACATCTGACAGATTGAATATATGTCATCGGACTGTCTAAACACGTTTTAACACTTTTGGACGTCCGATGGATTTTGTTTTTTATGTAAGCGAAATCGTCAGGCCTTTATGTCATCTCATGTGAACACCACATAAGAGATGTTAATGTTAGGTAATTATCTTTCATTTATTGCCCACAAATTAATTCACTAAATCTTTATAACCGTATTAAAATTTAACTTCTGAAATAAATTTCAAACCTATGAATTCTGATTTTTATATTTTAATGATTCAAAATAAAATTAACCAAAGATTTATTTGATATGCACTTCTGATAAATGCCTACATTTATAATGTTACAAATTTTATTGTTACTATCGATGTTCCCATACTCAATACGGGTGCAGTTATACGAGGATATAGATAATTCTATAAATTAATCAAATAAAAAGGTTTTAAACTATATTGCATACTCGGATATACGTTTTTTACACTTTGATAATATGCTGTGTTCGTGTTGAGAGGATATTTCTTTATGGCAAAGTATTATTTATATTACGGTTGTGATTTTCAAGAGGAAGGAATATAAAATAAAACAACACCTATCTAACGATAAATTACTATAAATATTTATATTTTTGGGAATATTATTTTTCAAATGTATAAAAAACACTTAAAAAGAGTTAATAAAAAAAGTTTTTGCAATCATAAGTTTACAAAGAACATTTCATTGGCATCCAAGGTAAAAAAATTATACGTAAATTTTTAGTTTTTTTATAGTTTAGAAGACCACTTTGTCTCAAACTCTATCACCCGGTTTCATAAAAGATAATGTTCCTTTATCCCTATAGTGAAATAAGCTAACTCTTTGAATTAAGAGTCGTAGAAAAGAGTTAAATTTCTGAAACCAGAGCCCGTAGACAATTTGTACTTAGCGATCGTCTACTGGCGAACTTTTCGACAATCTACCTACACGTACCGTATAATTATGCGTTATTGTTGCAGTTATTGACGAAAATTCGTTTGTAGGCGATCGCCAAGTACAAATTGTCTACGGGCTCAGATGTTACAATATACAATATTTTCAATGATGGCAACCGTTGTTTTTATAAATTATCTTGGTAGCCAACGCAGCGTAGCGAAACTTCCTTGAGAAATTTGATAAATTAAAATTTTAATTTTGACGTTTTGGACTTTGAAAATACTTTTTATGAAACCTGTGAAAGTTAAAGGATCTCCCGTTCCTTGCCGTAAGTGGTAGTGACAATATAATGTTAATGTTATCAAGTTATGTAAACAATTAAGTATTTTAAAAAAAAACAGTAACTGTGATACTCCTTTACATTTAAGCACATTTTGTGAAAAATTGTTTTAGTAATATAAAGATAAGGTGAAGTGGTGATTGTCTCAGCAGTCCCTTTTCACATTGCTAGTATGCTAATAAAATGGGATACTTGGATTACAAATCCAATTAACTTTTTGATAGTATATAAAGTCTAATATTTGTGTACATAGATATTTTCATTTTATGCAACAAAAATCACCAGTGGCTTAATGATTCTTCACAGCTTTTCATGATCCTGAAAATATATGATTTTTTTACCTACCTACGTCTTGAATGTGCTCACTGTAATGTTACACGAGTAAAATAACTGCTTATGTAGAAACGAAACGTATTTTTACTCCACACGTTTTAAGGCATTAGTGCCTTTTGTAAATTGCATTTGCCAATAAAATTAGTCGTATACCACATTCATAATACAAAAACCAGAAAGGATCGAGCGCCACTTCTCCCTATCCTTGCATTCACCCTTCGTTTCCATCACTGCCATACAATTCCTAATGCATGCTCCCATATTTAAGGTGCTTAACACATGTTCATCCTGTACGATCTGGTTTCTAACATCTTACCATTTGATCGTCGGGGGCCATATCTCCGAGCGCCATTCCTCTCTGCCAAATATATTTTCTTGATCTTTCTGTCTTCGTTCATTCTTTTCACAAGCCCAAACCGTTGTAACTTACGTAAAGGATACTAAATATTCAGATATATAAATAAATTTGCTAGTGTAAAAGTGGAAGACAACCAAGTCCCGTATGGAGTATGCAGTGTATTGAGGACTTATAATAAAGCCTGGAGCCATGTTCAGGTAGGGTAAAAAGACGGGAGATGAAGATGATTGTAAAAACTACATACATAATCATATTTTTAAGAAGATAAACAGATGTACACTGACTGACTGACTGAGTGTATATACCTATGTAGGTATTGATAATAATAATAATAATATTTGCCGTGAGATATTATATAAGTAGGTATCTACATACATATATACTGAGTACAGCTGTTCCAAACCTGGGAAGGTGATGTTGTGTCTTACAATACATAATGATATCTTGCTTTCAGCGTTCATACAGTCGTTAAAAACCTTTTGATGATTGTTAAAACTCATAAATTTTCAGTATATTTTAAGGAACCTAAATTTGTGACAAGTGTCGTGACTGTTGATATGTAAATTTATCGATAAATAAGCAAACTCGTATAAGAGAGCATACTTATCAACTTTTTCTTCTGATTATCCTAACTGGTCAAAAATTCATTGCGGCTAAGTACCGCATCCACAGATTACTGTCCATTGCTGCTTCCAGATCCTCTGGTAACTCCAAACTAAGTATTTCAACACAGATTTAAAAAAAAGGTAGGTATAATGTAATGCTTTTTTTTGTTTTTAAATATTGTTTGTAAAACAAAAACACTTTTTGTTGAAGGTTGATTCCCTAGATATAATTTTCAGGATCTATAAGAATCATTTTTTCAGTTCTTCAAGATTTTCTAAGCACCTACATAGAACAAATATATTGAAAAATAGCAGTACTATGAGGAATATAAATATTTTTTTAGTATATTATCTAAGTGTGTGTGTGTATATAAGTGTATATAGGTATTTTATAATAAATAAATATAAGATAATAAAGTGATCAAATGTGGTAAATCCAATTTTTTATTTACATAAATGTTATTCTTTATTTAGAGCATCCTTTAGATCAAAGGCGTTACCTGAATTACACAATTGTTAAAATTTAAATTGTTGTCGACCACGGATCTATCATCAGGTAAAGAAGTCTCAAAAAAGCAATCCCTTTACGTCAATGACAATAAAGTCTTAAGCTCCCTGCAATTTTCATACATACTCCGGCGTTTCGTTAATGTTGTATGGCCACTTTCTCAGGGCTGTTCATACACATCTGCTTTTGCCGAAACACCCGCTATTATTATAATAGGTATATTATAATATGTATGTATGTCTTGCCGTTTGTTGTTAATAACAACATGAGGTTTATTCTCAGTACCTAATAATAAACCTTTCGGAAATCTTCGGTATACTTCGGTAATCATCGGTCGCGTGTCTTGATTCATGGAACAACTTGATTGATACGAAAAAATATAATACAGTATAGAGCACAACATAGTTTATAAGAAAAAAGTTACCCTCTGTGTGGAACCATCTTTCACAATCCACCGTTCTCGTGACAACTACATAAAATCATCTGTACATACCTACTATAAATTTATAATGAATAGGTGAGTATAACACGTGTTGTTAATGTAATATTAATTCATGTTGGTATTGTATTATACTTGCAAAATCATAAATTTAGACATTTTCGTCAAAAGATACCAAACCCTTTTACTTTCTAGCTTTATGGGCTATGATAACATGTCTATGTACATACATAGATCAGCGATATGATAATTTAATATTCTATATACCCACATATTATGTAAAATATTCATAATAAATTACCTACGAGACATCTTTGCTTTGAAGGAAACTGTCCCATCAAGAACAGTATCGTGGAGAAAATATGGGTACTAATAAGCAATACTTTGATGAGTTTTTTTATTAATTCTTTGTTGACGGAATGTCAATTCTGCAACATGCATGACATTCCTGCAACATCCATGGGTGAGGGAGGGTGTAACCCTTAATGATTATTCTGTTTTTTATTTTATTTTAGGTATTATTATTATTATTGCACAATATTAAAGTGTCGTTTACGTGCCGAAGCACCTCAAGGACACTGTACAATTCATAAATTCTAGGACTTACATCCACGTCATTACTTACTTATTTCATCACTTTTGTTATCGTCATACGATATTTTCATGTTCTGATGCGCAAATCTTTAAGAGATAATTCTGTAATTTCGACTTTAGTATTAAAGCCATCTTCATGTCTCTACAACTGTTTCTATTAAATGAAATTTGGCACATGTAACGATCATAATTAATATTATAATGCCATAAGAAAAGACAACGTTATCTTATTTTGTGATTCATCAGGCGGAAACCGAGTCTACAATCCATCCATCCAATAGCATCACTTTACTTTTGCCTGACGATGAGAGCGAAAGCTCTTAAAAGCCGGCTCGCAAAAATAAATAAAGTCAATAGTGGAATAACTATATATATTATTGTGTTTCATTTTACAATCCATCCTTTTCGCAATGTGTGCTTTATCCAATTAACCTATCGAAAGACATAGGTACCAAAGACTTCGAAATGTTGTCTTATTAACCTCAATGACAGTTTCATGTGTAGATATTATTCTAGCATACCTAATTATGGAGATCATTATTAGATTATTGGATAGGCTCACACTAATGTAGGTAGGCTGAATAGTATATTAGTATTTCCTGGGATGTTTGATATACTCAGATGTCCTCGTTTTGGAAGTTTAAAAACCTTCAAGATTTATTACTATTTTATCAATATTGCTGCTACAGAAATATATGTAGCTAATAAAGTGCCTTTTCAACCCCGTCACCTTGATACCTGTACACTGCAACTACCACCGGACCTCTAAACATAACCATATTATCCTCATACACCTGTCTCAATCTAATATTGCATCTGCTCCAATGTGCCATACACCTTTCTCTATAAAATATATCCCGTCTTTTCTTACGTAAATTCTTAACATTTGGATGATTAAAATTTTGATTCTTATACATACGTAACTGATATTATTTCAACGATTGTGATGGAATTAAAATCAGAATGTTAATATGTTATTAAATAGTAGCTAGGAATTGTTTAAATTTATTTTGCTCATACTAGATAAATATTGATAATCCTTAAATCACTCTCGAATAGTAGACGGCCTTGTAAGAAAACAGAAAACTGACAAATGTTTTGAAACCCAAAAGAAAAGGTGATAACAGAGGCTGAAAATATAATGTATGACAATTTTTTTTTGGAAATAGAACGGCTAAACATACATAATATTAACCGTAAGGAAATGAGGAAAATTTGTTATGATTTTTAATTTGATGACGTTTAGTACCTACTTGTGAATTTTTATAATAAATTATTGGATTAATTTAATGAAATTGTTTAGTATGCTTCAAATCTTCTGACATGTGTATACAAATTTCATAAACTCAATTTTTATTAAATATTGAGCACGTGTATGTAATTCATGTAATAAATAAAGTTTAAATTATTAATTAGACAAGTTCTATATTATTATCACCTGAAAATTTATACATGTTTTTATACTCCATCAATATTCTTAAAACTAAGTTCTTCGACCTACATATTTATCTCAATTAGTAGTGTTAATTTTAGATTTTTTCGCATAAATATAATAAATAAAATCATTATTACACATTATTTCTTCTTAAATGTAGACTTTTAAGGTTCATGAAGGCGATATACCGAATTAATGATGAACGGCAAGAGATTAATTTGGTGTAACAAATTATTAATTAATACCACGTGTGGTTGTTACTTATAATAATATTGTAGCGAGTAGGTACCAGGTCATTGTGATAACTTAAGAATCAAATATCACGAGTGTTCATTTCATATGTTAACTAGAATCAACAAGTGAATGAACCACTAATGTTCTGTAAGTTAATAGACAGTAAGTAAGTATGTAAGTAGGTAGGCTAATAGAAACCAGAACCGAATGCCTAATACTTATACCCAACTATCCGCAATATTGGTTCTCAACTCCCCCAGTAGTTCTACACAGTGATCACTCTTCAGATATTTCGTGTGTAATGTACCTACATACTTACTAATATGTAAATAGGTTTGGATCCAAGCGTGCCGAAGACGTTGCTTACTTGGCGTGTGCTAGCCTGAGGCCAAGTCTTCACCTACGCCAATTAACACATTGCCTCAATAGACATACTGTAAAAACGTTACTTTTATGAATAGACAATACTAAACTAGCTACATAAATATTAGATAGCCTTTTTATAAACGCGTTGGTTTTAATTAATTAAAGAACAATATTTTGAAGAAAGTTGTTTATATGTTATTTTCTTGATAAAATAAATCGTACACGTTCATTAAAGTGGTAAATTATTCTCAAAGTAAAGTTTCGTGTGTTGTATTAATAGTTGGTTTCTTGTTACTAGAGCATTGTGTTTTATGGAAGGTTTCCGGTCTGCTGATGCCATGTCGTGAGGGTCTACTCCTTACGGCAGTCAGCAGCCGTGACGAGCAACGTTCCGTAGGATGGGCGCGCCTGCCCGAGCCAGAAGACCAAATGGAAAGGCTCAAGTATTCGAAGAGCGGTGATGTAACATCCATACACGTATCATAATATGCATTCTTATTAAACAATACACCAAGTAACACGGTGTGTTTAATAATATTTACCTACCATTCATTTGTTATATGCAAGGAAATAATACATGCCAATGGTGTTATTACACAGTACTAGATCAGATGCTATTGCTGATTCTTATCAATGTAATGAAAGGTTTCTAGGCCAATATTAGGCATATCATTATCTGCGTTAAATTACGTTTCGGATAATTAAATTTCTAAGTATAGAGAAAAACAGTATCCTCCTATTTTAAGACACAATTGAACTCTTAGTTTGTTCCGTAGTATTTATTTTGTTAATTTTTGACTAAGTAACTGGATTTCCATAGATCGATAATAAAAAGGAACGTTTGATTACAATTTCAATCTAATCCATAATAAATAAGATCAAATATCACAAAATGACACATTGATGAAATATTTGTAATATTTTATTACTGGGTACCCAGATTGTACTGCAATAAAATAAAAGGATCTCTTTAGTACTATCAGATATTCATATGTTAAGATTTGTGTTATTGATTAAAATTAGTTTATGAATGTGTATACGAGTAGATATGTTGGTGTGTACCTACTGGCAAACAAACAATAATTCTTAGTATTTGGACTTGTTAGATGCTATCAAAGCTCTGTCAAGTGAATCGTTTAAGTACTTCCAACAATAACACTTAAATACTTACTGTAATAGACCAAAAAATAATAAAAAAACATATGTAATTGTTGATCGTTCCTGTATGAATCCATTCATATTAGAATATTAGATAGATAATATGTAAAACATAGTCAAGGAAAAACATTATTAAAATTTATGAATTGAATTTGAAATAATTTATTAAAGACGAAGGATTCTTAGAAATCGGCAATATATTTAGGAAGCACTGCAATTTGCGTATTATTTAGATATAATAAATGTATTATGTATACCTACATATAGTAGGAGGTTCAATGCTTTATCCTGAGACAGTGAATGGGAACCTTATAAACATCATTGTCCTTGAAAGAGACAACAAAGGATACACGCAATACAAGTTTTATATAATAATAAAAATAACAATATATTGGTTATATAAACTAACCTATTAATGTTGTTATGTAATGACTGCTCACTGTAACTTTACATGTAGGTACATAATAATATGAATAGACTAATAACAACACCTCCGTATCAAAACAATATTATTAAAAAGGTGATGGAAATGTGAAATAATTTAGCATAGAGAGTTGTACAACATTATAATTCTTCTTCTTCTTTCTTGCACTGTCTTACCTTATTGTCACTATAGGCTGTTGGAGTCGGCTCTTCTGATCCCTATGTCATCTGCATCCAGGGCATTTCTCCGCAGGATTCTATTACATTATGTCGTCCAGGTATTCTTTGGTCTCCCTCATGATGGATATTGAGGGAGATTTATTGACGTGAAAGTATAACATTATAATAACGAGTATTTGGTCGATATTATTTAATTTTTAAATGATTTTTTCTTCTTGGAGTGTCCGGCAAAGATATCATCTCTTGCTCTTTATTGTAAGTTTTCAAGTGACTTGTAAAAGGTGAGCATACGTAAAACATCACGAATTTGATTCAGCGATGACGAATCCTAAAAGTTTTGTTTATTACTGTATTGTCTCTGAGGCGATTACTTCTATGTTTACAACTTGCAGTTCTATTCTATTATATTCTTATCAAATCCATTCGTTTGCCAGTGATTTAGGTTGTAATACACGCAGTTAATATTGAGTTCCTCTTTTATAGGAGGTACCCTACTTCAGTGGTCTCTAACTTTTTAACCGCCGCGATCCACTGAGAGGGTGACGTTGATTGTTTGCAACGAAAAAATGAAAGTGAAGACCTTTTTATTTGGACTCAGTTTACAAAAGTTTATAATTTCCTTTGCACAAATCAAAACAAAAAAGGACTGACCTTCGTGTTATTATTATTATATTGGATGATTTATTCGGCGCCGTTTAATGGAGCATCCATCTCAAGGGCGCGGGAAACTATGTTGGAAGAGCGAAGTCTTCAGCTTGTTCCTGAACGTTGTAATCGGCTGGTTTTTACGGAGGTCCTCGGGGAGTCGGTTCCAAATGACGGGTCCTGCGACGCCAAAAGCCCTATCATAGAAGCAGGACTTGTTTGCTCTGTTGTTTTCGTCCAGCATGTTGGTGGATGTCTTAGCTGAGCGTAGAGGTCTACTTGCAGGTGTTTTGAGAACACAGAGTTCTGAAAATGACTGGGTGCCATTTTGTTCAAAGCTTTGTAGATTATTGTGTTCCTTCTGCGGCCTGGTACTACTAATTCCGCAGGCCAGGGGTTGGGGAATAATGTCATGTAGTGTTGAGATAGTAAGATATTTTTATTCTATTTGATTTCAAAAAAAAAGAATTCTTTTCTGGATGAAAATAAGCAGTTGAAAAAAATGTATTTTCGACTTAATATTAATTACGCACTCTAATTATAAGTATAAGTGTATTTTTAAAGATATACTTACACTGAGAAAAATACTAACGAAATTTCACAACGAATCATTGGTACGAACTATCAGATTAGGACCAGAGATCGTACAAACGATTCATTAGTACGAATCTATAATATTAACTCTTCGCAAACAAGTTGTTGGTAAATTTACCAATGATTTGTTTGCGAAGAGTTAATATTATAGATTTATACCAATGAATCGTTTGTACGATCTCTGGTCCCAATCTGATAGTACCGTACCAATGATTCGTTTTGAGTATTTTTCTCAGTGTAGGTACTCAATTCTCCTTAATTTCTTGAAAACGACAGTCCCGCAACATTGCATGTCTCACCAGTGTAAAAATCTTCAAGTGTTGCATACAATAAATATGTACAGATAAAAAGACACCGGTAGAGAGGACATGTGGATTATTTTAATTATATGTTTCAATATAGAGTGTATCCACACACAATCAAATTGTCCTCTTCAAAGCGGAGTTCACCATACATCTGTTTTTATTTTTAATGTAAGTGGGAGAATCTCATCATCTGCTTGGAATATTTAATTTATAAATATAGGTCGTAATTATATTATTATTAGGTGACACCGGGCAAACATTAAAATTCGAGAACATGTACGACATGTTTTATCAATTGGAACATAATATAAATAATCAATAGTATTTTTTGAACTAATTAACGTGAAATAAATATGGTAATTTGTCTCAGTTTTTCCTTAAGATTGATTAATTACATCACGTACCTACTTATTATTATGAAAGGTGTGTGCTTCTAGTGTGTGATATACTCATTTTATATGTAATAATAATTTATAGTATTACATAGTATTTACATTAACTTAATATTAGGTCAGGAATGAAAAGAGATGCTTTTGGTGAAAATCCAGATAAGGTGAACGTCAATATTAATCTTATGAATTTTCTACTTACCTATATTAACACCAGTAATGAAAATAAAAATAACACCGGACAAACTCTTACTAAACCTACAAATCAGTCAAACGTAAAAATTTAAGTACCTGTGACATGTCAAACGCTTATGAAAAGTGTAAATTATTATTTTTGTGCTTAATAAATCCACAAAATTCCACCGTATTCTTATTTTCCAGGTAAAATACTACATACCTATTTAGATTAAAATAATTCACAAAAATTCGAAGTATAGATGCGTTCACATAATCTGGAGCAATTCCATACATTGAAATAATGAGTAGGTACCGTGACAAGTGAGAGATTTCATTATTTGCTTCAAAAAATAACTATGAATCTCTTGCTTGCTGAGACTGCTGAGATTTCATTATTTGCTTCAAAAAATAACTATGAATCTCTTGCTTGCGAATTGCTGAAAAAAAAATGTTAATACAAGTAAGTAGGTTAATCTAAAATGTAAACAACAAGGATTCTAGTAAAAATATTTTATAGGTTAGTTCCTAAAAAAATTATAAATATAAGAAAATGTTATGTCAAATATTTGGATACGTAGTCGTATAAATATTATATTATATTGGTATAGGTAGATGAATAATTCTTCATTTAAATCAAAACAATACCATAGCATGATTAGATTGATTACTTAGCACAAATAATTAACATTATTTATTAATAGTGGGTACAATTAAACTCCATTCACGTAATAATAATATATATTCTCAGAATGAAAATTTCACTTCATGATATCTGAAATATAAAAGTGGCAGCAAGGTCTTACCTTCCCCACCGTATTACATATAGAACCTATTAATATTCTTATTATTACAATGGCTCAAGGTGAAACAATCTTTCTATTAAAATATAATGGCTCCTAATAAAACATTCACGAACTCTACTGGCTTAGCTGGCTATATTATGGAGAAGTGTAACACGAAGACATTATGTTGTAGGTATTGAGTATTGTAGCAGTACCTACGTCCTACATACTTACCTGCATAGTAAAAGTATTGTTATGTCTACCATAATATTGATTACACTACACTTACTATAACATATGCATGTAACTACCTAATAATTTACACATTAAAGCTTATGTTTTTATACCCTTTTGTCATATGCCACTACAATATTTGATGTACGCAATAGATTTAACAAGTCACAGAATCTTTCTTTAAATCGATTTCAAAATGATAACTATGTAACTTGGTTAGTTGGAAGTTGGAAGAGATCGCGCCTTTGCGATAAACTCGCCCTCTGTATATTGATTGTATTTAATTTGAATGTATACCTTTTATGTAATTGTTTTTTATCAATGTACAGTAAAGAATAAATAAATAAATAAATAAATAACTGAAATTGGGACAATATTGTTTTGTCATTTGTTATGACACAAATTTTACAAACTGAAACTAACAAATAAAGCTGCAATCGTCTTAGATACAATTCTAGATACGCCGATATATTGATTAATTCTTTAGTGGCATAATACGATATACATACTTATTCAGAATATTTTTTACATTTTATAATAATGTTCGATGGTTACAATTTTTTTCTACAAATAGTTATCTATGTCAGAAACCTCGATTGGAGAACCATGTCTACACAATGCAACATTGTGTAAAATCTAATCGGAAGAAGTGAGAAAGGTGTCCCAACGCTTACGAAATGGCTCTAGGTTGGCCTAAGTGATCACTTTCGATGTCCATGGACAACGATCACCAATTCCACCATTCTCACTATGACGATTTAAGGTCCACCAATAGAATATTTACTAATTTTTTTATTGTAAACAATTAGATTTTTCTTCCGATTAGATTTTATACAATGTTGCATTGTGTAGACATGGTTCTCCAATCGAGGTTTCTGATTGATTTTGTCATCTGCACCCAAATCCGGTTAAACAATAAAAAAAATTGTAAATATTCTAAACATTAGTTATCTATGTACCGATAGTGATAGTCGTAGGTATATAATTATAGGCAGTATATGAAAATATTAGTTGTCCGTTTTTAAGACTATTTTGTTGACTTCTTTGAATATTTCAAAACATGTTGACTTGATATAATGGAGTTTTACAAAATCAACGTCGACTCAATCAATACATGTTGACTTCTTTGAATTTGATAAAATTTGATTTCTTTAATATCTTGGAAAGTGTATATAATATCTTCTTGAAAATAGATCTTTACCAATAAATACCAAATTTCATAGCTTTACAAAATAAGCTTTATATATGTAATTAAATTTAACGTACTAAAAATCTCAATTTCTTTAACATCGTCATTCATGCACAAAAATCATATTAAAGTGATATTACACGATTCTAATTCATATTTGTATAGTTCGTCTGTTGATTACTCCGCTTGTGGGAAATTCGGCAATGGCGTGATAGTTTAGTACCTACCTGGTAAGTAGGCACTTTAGATTCATGCTAATTAATTTGACATTGATTTATTAACCTTCAATTTTATCCATCCAAAATGTTCCCACTTGCTCATAATTATTTCTTTTATTACCTACTACCTACATTTGTATGTATCTAATAGATATAAAATAGTTCTCATACAGTCATTAATGTAGGATATAAATCTAGATTATAAATTTTATTTTCATATCTCTACGAATTCCACGCGAGTCTGTGAGTCGAATAATACTTAAAATTGTGTATTTACAAGCACATCAATCACGCATATTTCATCCAATATTATCATTATTTTTCACGGAAATAAATATTGAAAAGTATTTTCCACAAATATACATAACAACAACAACAAATAAGTATCAGTTGATAGAAGCTTTATCGTAAAGATCTCGGAAACAAATTGGTCTCCAACTCTTTTCCAAAAGTTTTTGAGTGTCCAGTAAAAGACAGGTGATCGTAAAACATCACGCATGAGATATGTATCATCTTTAATTTACCAATGAGGAATGCTCTCTGTTCTGAATGTTTGTTTTATAACACGGAGAGGACGATCTGCACGTTTATTAGAGATAGATAGTTTTAACATAGTGTCATGTCATCAGTGAAATATTCAGTTACAATAAGAATGCTGGTGCCACTGACAAAATTTTCAATATAAATTCCAGGAAAATCAATTCTAGGCGTTCCACTTTTAATTGATAGCCTATTTATCACACTACTTCATATTCCGAGAATCTCTTGGGACTCCTAAAGAACTGTTGCCAAGAATTTATCCAAGTTATTCTATTTAATTCTTAATACGCAAAGTTTTGTTAGAAATAATATTGTTGTGAATTTTTCCTAGAATGTTCACTCACCGTACACAAAACATAATCATCACATACTGATTTTATAAATTCTAAATCACATTATTAATCTAGTTTTAAGTACAAATACAAGTCTCCTTGAGAAAATTGGACTTGTATTTTATAATAAATGTAGAATTCATTCATTCTTTCGACAAGCTATAATCTAGTAATAATATTTTATTGCAGTATTTAAAATAATATACATAATTTCTCTTTTTAACAAAACGCATATTTGTTATAAGTAAAAAATATTAGGAGACGATAAAGTTGGTCAAAAAGAGCACTTTTATTTCGTTCGCAACTTTTCTGACAACCTGGACGTCCTTCTTTAATAATACATCGTTCCTATAAGTACGACATTAGAGCGCAAATACGTCCTGAATGGAGGATGATGATCATGATGTTGGATTATTTGATTCTTGAGCCCTATTTATGAATCTTCAACCATTTCAACGGTGTGGATAAAGACACATCTTTCTTCCTTTCCTTTCCTTATCCTTCTCTTTCGGCAGATATCCTGCCCCATATCAAAAGATGTGCAACGCCGATGACTCTGCCATGGATGTGTTTGGTATAATACCTGCTGGGCTCTAAGTTTTTTAATGGAAAATGAGAAAGCTAGTTGCCGCCCTGTGCTCCCGAAAGGAGCGTTAAGTTAAGAAGCGATTGAATTAGATTGGAACTACAGAAATATTGCTTGTAACTCATGAAGGAGGTTGTTTGATTTTGTAGTTTTCGTAAAATAATTCTAGGCATATTAGTATGGACCTTCATGTAAGTTTAGTTAGTTATTGTGTGGCTAAAAATAGTATTAGACGTAATAAATTGTGATTCAGGTCATGTCTAATTGGTCGCCGTGTTGTCAAAAACAAAACACGAGACAGGAAGAATTATAAAAACAACACGATTAGTATGTTTCATTAATTGCTCGATTGTTTCGATAACAAGTGAATTTAATAACATTCAAAATTAGAACATTGTCTTTGAGGGCCTTGACAATGAATTACAGGAAAATTGTGAGTAGTATTATTACTTAAATTTGGGGATACTTAGTAGAGTTAAGGAACTTGAATAACAATATTTTCGATTATATTGTAGCTGCAATATATGTACACTTACATTTCATTGTTGTGTTTTCTTTTCTTAATATTCATTTTCAACTTTTTCGGATATATATTTATGTACCAATTATTTTTTAAATGATAGTTAATGATGAAATATTATACATTTATGAAATACGCACTAGTTGTGGAAAATATTCATTTTTTTGAAATTGAGTTTTGATAAACAGACTCATTTTATTTTATTTTACTTTCTTTCACAAACAAACAGTTATAACACAAATGACAATACACAGACAAATCAATTACAATATTAATAAACCAGCCAAGTGTGTAAAATTATTTGGTATAGTATAATGCAACATTAACATTTTGTAGTAAACACGAAAAAAAAACCCAGATATTTCAAGAAAAAAAGAAAGCTTCAAGCACGTGCACTAAATCATCTCCAATCAAGAAGGGAATAAAGGAATGGGACATGAACATATTAATTCAAAATTCCTTTTATTCTGTCTTCAAAAATATTAAATATAATCGTAGTTCATGAAACGTTCATTTGGAGGTAAACTGTACATACATTAACTAGACAATACTCGAAATGACTGAGGCATGATTGTACCTAATATTTCCTAGTAGTAAGTACATATGTAAGTATTTACATATACATTTCATACAATTTTGAAAATAACACTTCACGTCGTGATTTAAATCTAACAGCTACGTTTGCAATACCTAATGTGTAGAAACTAAACGCTTTTTATGATAATACGTCGAGCTACAATATATCATCGATAATAATAGGGAACTTTCACAAAAAAAATTTATCAACCCAAAAAATAGTACAGAAAATTAGAAAAATTATGGTACTTTTTATATTTTTAAATGTGCATTTTTAAGGTTTTTATCACCATTTAAAAAAGCAATTTTCACACTTCGCCGCAAAAAGGTCCACTCGTGGCGGAGCAGTGTTTGACAATATCAGGCGCTACAAACAGTACTAAGAGTGAAATGTGTGGCAATACAAAATAGCGCCTAGCGACGTCACACCGGACTAATTCAATAACAGAAAATATGGATTTTTAAAATGAAAATAATGAATGAAAAGTTTTATTTTATGGTTTCTTATTAGGATATTCGTGATCAGCGTATATTTATTAATATGAATTGATAACATTTATTCATATTCCTCACACATGCATGTTCCCTATTATTTCATGTACTTACTATATGTAATGAATATGGTTTTGTTCGTGAAGTTATTAAGCATACAAAATATATACATATTAACAAAGTAATCCACACAAACACGACTGTTTTTTAGCAAACACCGCATTGGAAACATGGTTGTGTACTAATCGCTGTAATTATATGTTAGTTTAAATCATGTCTTGTTTTCGAATTTGTCTGTTACATACTGGATAGAGATTTCAGTTCAACGTTACATATGTGCGGGAAAACAAATGGTTTGAAATTTCAGCTTTTTAAGAATAATAATAATGTTGCTTGTATTTCAAAGCTAGTACAAGAAATATAAACTCTATCCAAAAGTCACATATTATGTCTATCTTCTTGTGGTCCATGTCTATTTTGTTAAATTTTTGTGTTGAAACAATATTCTACTGTGAGTCATTTCACACACGAAAAAAGTATTCAGACTATTCAGAGAGAAAACGCGGGAGTCCGAGAACCACGTGGCTTGATCACGTGGATCAAATTCTCAAGAACGGCCGTGTGTTGAGCAAGAGGAACCAACGTGCGTAGGTGTAGGAAGCAAAGGAAGTGTGTAAAGATATATCTATTTTGCGTTCCGTTCTCTCTGCCTACCCCACTTGGGACATGGCGTGAGGGTATAGTATAGTAGTACTATTCAAAGAGTTGATACTTATCAGAATATTAGTTAAGAAAATTGTAAGATTCATGGAAATAGGTTATGATTATCAAACATTTTCTTTACTATTTTCCTTATCATCCAACCCCTGCATATAAAAATGAAGTTTATTTCAATCGTGTTAAAATAAATATTCTGTAAATATCTCTATTTTTCTGTATGAAATGAAAATCATCTTTTATTAAAAAGATGAATATTTTTCATTATTTTCTAGCGATAAAAACACGCTATGATTTTGTTACTATGAAAATTTTTGTACTTATATGTAACAAAAAGCTTAAAATATCGTAACGTTAGATAAAGCTTTCGATATCTTTACGGTATCAAGACTGCATGGATACTATAAATGAAATGATGTTTACACAAATAATTTTCTTATGGATAAATGCTTGTTTCCTTTAACAAAATTATTTTATTTTATTCAAGTTGGCTTATTATAATAATTACATGATTGCGGTTACATGCGCTTTGAGCAACAGTTTACCAATTATATTAGAAAGTTTTGCAAAATTATGCGAAGATGATTTTCGTAAACATTTTAAACATGTTTGGAAGATGATTTCAAATACATCCTTACTAAATAATCTATTGAACCCATTTATTATAATAGTAGTATTATGTACGTAGGTATTGAACACTTTTCTACTTTGATAGATTTTTCTGTTTTTATGTTTTACATTCACGGAACAGTTATATTTTAGCTTTCTTTTACGATATTTATTAAAAGTTTTAATAATCAGGCTTCGAAAATGCCCAATTAAATCTATTAAAAAAAGTTCAAAAGGTCACAGAACTCAAGATAGATTCAGATTCTTTTTAATTTTAACATATTACTCTATTCTCCTCCTGGAAATTTCACAAACTATTTATGTAATTTAGAGAAGCTTTGAAAAGTCCTGAAAGAAATAATTGTCTCAATAAAAGTAAAAAAGAAAATAATCATGTGTTATAAATAAACTACAAAGAAAATATTTTTCTCGATTTGATATTAAAACAATAAGTAATTAGATCAATTCGTCATTAACCTCAAAATGATACTCATATTATCACAAAACAATACGTGTTCTATATTTCATTAAAAGTTTTATTATTTGTTTGTTCGTTTGTTATTTATGTTTAATGTAAATCAATAAACCCTGTCTAACAATAGATCGGCTTTATTAATTAAGCAACTAATTACTCGCTCGTAAATAATTAATTTATAAAATTGGTTATCCACAAAACAAATAAACCTATGTAACACGTCTTTTATAGTAGGTATGGTTATTTATTATTTTATGTTTTGTTTCCATTTTTATTACAATCATGGATTATTTATACAAAGACAATGTAAAATAATAAAAATAAAATATCATCAGTATGAATTTTCACTCTGTGAACGTACAGAGTTTAGAATGATCAAATACAGTTTGTTATCAATACATTGCTCGTATGTATTTTCCGTGTTATTTGACAATTATTTTATAATTAAATTTAAAAACTACTCATTTTATTAAGCAATCATGTACGTTACATTATTATAACAAAAACTATAACAACAAATTACAAATCAGAATTTTGTTGAACGCTAATAATTATTCCAATAGAGCGACACGTATTACTTAGATTAACTAGGGTATATACAATATCGTCGCCGCACGCATAATTTGACTAATGGGGTGTTCACATTTGGCGAATATCGCCAGCCGAATTTCAAAATATAACGCCAGGCGAAAAAACAAAATTCGGCGTACGCCCATTGATCGTCACACCTGTTCACACAAGTCCACCGATATAGAAACGATCTGTCAGATGCGCTTTGATTTTGACACTGTTTTCAAAATGGCGTCGATATGGAGATCGCGAAGTGTTTATTTTTAGTCGAAAATGTTATAGTAGAGGTTATAAGGCGCCTTTTAATTAAGGAAACAAACGCCACAAACCAACAAAAAAGATAACAGCTGTCACGAAGCGGGAAACATTATAAAATTTATAGGTTATAAAGCTTTTACCATAGACACAAACGCCGCGCATATCTGCGCATGTGCAAATCGTTCGATTGCCCGAGAAAGTTGGAAGGTGGTCAACTCGAGACGATATCGTTTCTACTGGTTTTTATCGTTTCAGACTAGCTGTCATTTTGTTCACACGGTTCAAATGGCTTGCGATATTTTGGTGCCCTAGCGATATTCGCCAAAGTGAGAACACCACATTATGTGAGCGCGCGATGCAAAACTACAACTCTGCAAATGCCGCACGAGTACGAAGGCATTTTATCACTTGTGGATATTATAATTAAGTAATAAAATGCGTTCTTACTCGTGCGGCACTTGTAGCGTTGTAGTTTTGCATCGCGCACTCACATAAGTCAAATTATGCGTGCGGCGACGATATGTAAAATATCTAATAATAATAATAAAAAGATGATTTGTATTTGGCGCTGTTTCATGGTCCGTGACCATCTCAAGAGCGCCGTGGCTTTTTAGTCAAGTTGGAAGCATCTTCTAGGTCAAACATGATGTTCATGTAACGCTGCTGCTACTATCCCATTCTACTATCTACTATCCCATCACGGCATATTCAACAAGTGGGGTAGACAGAAGACCAGCCGCATGCAATAAACATGCAAGCGGTCCTTTCTGGAAATTAAGACATTCAAGATGGATGGCAAACATCATCGTTGTACTCAATATGTAAAATGTCTATCTTTTTTCTAACACCTGCCTTTAATAGGATATTCGAAAACTTACGGAAAAGAGTGAGAGACCACTTCAAAGCCGGTTGCTCCACGGAAAAATTATCAAATGTCTGAAAAATTGTACGTGTTTTAGGAATATAATTCAGAGAATACGAAATATTTTAACACTTTATTCTATTTTCTACATGATTTTTGAATAATTCAACTTAAGACCATAGAGAAATAAATTAGCTTAGACAACTCTCTAAAAAATCAAGTCAGTCAAGTCTTTCACCTAATCTTTGTTTTGTTTTTATCTATGGTTAAATTCAAATATATAAAACAAAGTATTCGAAATTTTTATGGCCGCAACGTAGTTACTTCATCAGAATATAAAGTTGGGTAATTTGTCTAATTAATTGAAACACAACGTTATGGGTAGGGAACAAATTAATGAAGTAATCGATCACGAAATGTTCGACATTTCCGATACAACTCACGTTTAAATTTTATAATTATTTGTATTCAATTTACAATCACTAAATATTGCTCAATATCATGAAATAAGATTGAATAAGAGAGGTGCTTAATTAAATATTCAACCAACAGCCTTCTATTCTATCACTAATAATGAATATGAAAAGACTCATCCCTATAAAGTACCTACAGCGCTGAACTAGCCCTCTGTACATTGTCTTGTGTTATTGTTGACTGTGGCACTGCCTAATGATTGATATTGTAACTAATGTACAGCTAAGAATAAAATGATTATAAAACAAATAAAAGATATTTAAGTACCTATCGATATTATGAATATAACTTATCAAGCAAGACGCTTGTTCCTTTTTTACATTCAATTATGAGAAATACAGGATTGAAATAATATTTTAATGGGGAACATGCATGTGTGAGGAATATGAATAAATGTTATCAATTCATATTAATAAATATACGCTGATCACGAATATCCTAATAAGAAACGATAAAATAAAACTTTTCATTAATTATTTTCATTTTAAAAATCCATATTTTCTGTTATTGAATTAGTCCGGTGTGACGTCGCTAGTCGCTATTTTGTATTGCCACACATTTCACTCTTATTACTGTTTGTAGCGCCTGATATTGTCAAACACTGCTCCGCCACGAGTGAACCTTTTTGCGGCGAAGTCCGAAAATTGCTTTTTTAAATGGTGATAAAAACCTTAAAAATGCACATTTAAAAATATAAAAAGCACCATAATTTTTCTAATTTTCTGTACTATTTTTTGGGTTGAAAATATTTTTTTGTGAATGTTCCCCATTCAGTGACGAGATTCATCATCCATCCTGAACTCTTTCCTGATGCAGACAATGATTTACTTTCCCCGGGCTATGTGGCCGTGGTAAGGATGGGTGGCGAACCTCATCGCTGAATTTGAGATGTAAAATGTCCTTATTTTTTCAAACACCTGCCTTTTGCAAGATACTCGAAAACTTATGGACAAGAGTAAGAGATTAATTCTTTGCCGGTTGCTCTGCTTATTTATTGCAATTAGTCTACTTGCACTCGAGATAAGGTGATGGTGCAAATGAATAAATTAAAACATATTTTAAAACTCACATCTCCCTATTTGAGTGTAACCCAAACAATGCCGATGACTTTATTAAAAGTCTGAACGTATGCACCTACCACAAAATTTTGAAATACGAATGAAATATTCAAACAATAAAAATGTTCGACATTCACCATAATTTCCTTTCAAACAATGTACCAAGGTACGGCGGGTAGGTACCGTACCGGAAATTCTTAAATTTTCACCTGCACTGTTCAAAATCTCACATATTCCATCACATCCGTTTGGAGTAAGACTTTGTATACTTACAAAGTATGTGAAATTATTGTTGTTATAATATGTATAACTATACATTTTTCGTTTAATGTAATCCAGATACCTACTGATTTATTGTTATGACTTAAATCATATTAAACCGATGTCATAAAATATTATGTGTCTACTCTATATTATGAAATTTATGTACAGGTTTCAATTTAGGAAGCTATTTCAACCTCAAATATACTTTTATGCATTCTACAATTTATCTTGTAACTTGAATCATATGAAGATTTCAGCTAAAATCATAATACAAAACATTGAATATAAAAAAAAATACTTTTGGTCCGTTGTGTGTTTTTGAATTTTTAAACAAATGAACAAAAGTTTCGAATTTAAAACATCAAAATTAAATGATTCGAAAAATAACGACGTTCAAATTTTGTTCTCACAGTGCAGTGGGGGCCGTATGGATTTTTTTTATATTTATTGTTTAAAATATCAAATTCGTCATTATTGGGATTCCCATCTATTTCCGATTCTCATAGAATACAGAATGTCGAGTAAACATCGAGTTTCCGATCCTTGTTTCGGAGGCTCTTAATAAATACAAGCGGATGTTGAGATTTAAAAGGTTAAATAAAATTAAAAATAATATCACTAACTATAAACCTAAATATTTAATAACATAATCTTTAGTTACATAGTTGGATACTTGTATCTATTCGTCTATACTCTATACTATCATGGCATATCCCACAAGTGGAATAATCAGCGGAGTAATAAAAGAAAGATTTATTCAGGATGGGTTGCAGGTCAATTGAAGGTGGTACATTTCTTATTTATTAAAACCTGCCATTTACAGGACATTGAAAACTTACAGAAAAGAGTGAGAGACCTATTCATTGTCATGGACTTCGTGGAAATCCATTATTATAGTTTTTTAAATGCAGAATATAAAAAAAAATAAGTTCGCTAATGCAATGATTGATTATGGAATATTTAATTATATCAAAATAAATTTAGTTTTACTACCACTACTACTATTGTGATACTATCACAGCATATCCTTAAAGTAAGGTAGGTACATGCAATAAACATGCAAACTGTCCTCTATGTGCCAACAAAAAATTGAAATTCAGGATGGGTGGCAGACCTAATAGCTGAATTAAAGTTGCAAAATATTCAAACACCAACATTTTACAGGACACCCAAAAATTATGGAAAATAATTATAGTAAGGATTTAAAATAGTTTTTATATTTTAATTATTCTAGTTTTATGAAATCAATAAGTCACAAATCATTGGTTATACGGGTAGAATAATAGAAAGAAAAATGTATATAAATACCCGCATTGCTCTAGATCGTCTTTCTCATGAATCTACTTGTAGGTATTAAATGATTTTAGGATTATTATATCAACATAAAGCCCACTGATTGGTTTTGACATTAATCTCCCTTTCAGGCACCAGCTTGCTTCCATTTCCTTCTAGTCCCGTTAGACACACACCGCACACATACCAACTTGTATATATGCATAATAGATGTAACATGTTCCGGATTCATTTGCAGGTAGGTAGGTATCTATCTCGCGATATATCTTTATTATTATTAGTATGTATGGATTGGTTCATTTCTTATAATACTATCTGTCATTTCTGTATTATTATATTCGGAACACAGCGAGCGACAGTTGGCAGTGATCTTCTTGCTGGTGTTGTGTCGAGCGATTAGTTCGCCTGTCGCCACATACTGACAGATGTGAGATGTCGATGATGAAGATTCTAAAAGATGTACCTACAAAATAATAAAGTGAATTAACAGTTACATTTCTTCTAGTGCATAATCTTTGTGTCGGAGCAAAACTGCGCTTTGTCTACATGTGATTTTCAGTGTGTACGAATAATTTTTTTTTATAATAACATTCAATTTGTTTCTCACATTTTGTAAACACAAAAAAATTGTTTCATTGGGACTAGCGTTAAAATAGTAGAGGAAAGTCACCAAATATGAAATAGTATCCTAATATGGAATACCTTCATTTCTCTAAGACTATAAGTATGAAACGCAACACTCGACCATCTTCTGTTTCATTCGGTCTACTAACTATCGCACTCACACCATCGAGTCAGTTGCGCGAACGCTTCATGTGTGGCAGGCGTGTTTTGTTTTGTTGTCGTGTAGAAAATTTTAAAGGTAAGTAATAAATGAGTATTACCAGCTGTTATGTTTGTATACATAAGTTTTATACTATTTAGTATATCGGTATTATGTTTATTTCACCATTTTGTGATCTTTTGTCATTAAAATATTGTGACTTGAAAAAATATTTAGAAGAGTATGAACTAGTATAAAAATCCAAATATGGACAGTCGTCGGTATCTAATTATGGAATATTCCATAATTAGGTCTTAATTTTTCATATGATAGATACTTGCTATTATTTCTTTAAAAATATATGTAATGTTTGTTTTTAGAATGTCCGATTCGCAATCAACCAAACGAAAAACCTGGGATGAAGAAAAAATGGCACAAGCTATAAAAATCGTCCGGGCAAAGAAAATGGGGTATTTGAAAGCGGCACAGCATTTTCAAGTGCCTAGGACAACTTTATTTCGTCTCTGCCAAAAAGATGAACAGTCTCCAGAAGTGGCAGCAGCTACTACATTAGGACGAAAAACTATCTTGGGCTCCGAACTTGAACGTCAGCTTGTAGAATACATACTAATAATGGAGAGCAAGTTTCACGGTTTAACAAGAACTGATCTTCGCCGTATGGCGTTCATGCTAGCAAAGCGAAACAATTTGCAGAATCCCTTCGGTGAATCTGGTATGGCTGGAAAAAAGTGGTTGAAGTTATTTTTAAATCGTCATAAAGATAAACTTTCGATAAGAAGACCAACTGGTACATCATTTGCCAGAGCATTTGGATTTGATAAAGAAAAAGTGGAAGCCTTTTTCAACCTCCTTGAAGAGCTTTACACTAAAAATAACTATCCACCAAATCGTATTTACAACGTGGATGAATCAGGCCTCACAATAGTACAAAGTAAGATACCACAAATAATCGGCCACAAAGGTAAACGCCAGGTAGCTGCACTGACTTCAGCAGAAAGAGGATCTCTGATGACAATAGTTGTTTGCATGAATGCTACTGGTCATTTTGTGCCACCATTCATTATTTTTCCCAGAAAAAATATGAGTGCTCAGCTAATGAGAGGCTGTCCTCCAGGATCAGTCGGAGTTGCGCATCCATCAGGGTGGATACAAATGAACATCTTTACAGACTGGTTCAAGCACTTTATTCAACACACCAACCCGACTCCTGAATCGAGGGTTTTACTGATACTAGATGGACACTATAGTCATACTCACAATATCGATATAATAGATATTGCTAGGGAAAATAACGTGGACATAGTTTCGTTACCTCCTCATACGACTCATAAATTGCAGCCGTTAGATAAGACTTTCATGGGGCCTTTAAAAACATACTATAGTGAGGAAATACGCATGTGGATTAGAGACAACAACAGACCTCTAAGTCCATATGATATTGTGGAGCTGTTTGGCAAATCCTATTTGAAAGTACAAACAGGCGAAATTGCAGCCAACGGGTTCAAAGTCACTGGATTGTGGCCTTTAAATAAAAATGTCTTCAGTGATGTGGACTTTATTGCTGCGCAACAAAATGCTGTAATAGATGGTTGTACAACCAATATCCCTCCGCTGGAATCAAGATCTGAAACTGGTCAAGTTCTGGTAGAAATACGTGCACCACAAACAACTGCTAATTTACAACCTGAACCTGCACCTTCGACTTCTGGGCTTAATCGCAGCAGTTTGGGTCTGGTGTCTCCGCATGCCATAAGTCCAGTGCCAGAGAAACGAAGAAAAGTATCTAGCAGAGGAAGAAAAGCTGCTGTAGCAGCAGTCATAACATCTTCTCCCTACAAAAATGATTTAGAAAATAAAAATATGAAGAGACAAGAAAAAGAAAGTAAACTAGTCAAGACAAAGAATAAGAAGAAAACTGCGAAGAGAAACAAACAAACGAAGAAAAATAAGGATGATAGTGAAGAAGAAGACTCTGAGGAACTAGACGTTATCCAGTTTGATGAAGGTAGTGAACATGATGAGTTGATGGACCAAGTACCTCCTGACTCTGCTGATGCAGAATGTATGTTCTGTTCAAGACTTTTTTCCATGGATAAAAGTGGAGAAAGCTGGATTAAATGCTTGATGTGTGGGCTCTGGGCACATTATGATTGTGCTGGTCCAGAGTTTGATACTTGGATCTGTGACTTTTGCAAGTAATTATGTAACTTATTTCATTGATCACAATATGTTATATTCATTTAATTGATCTCAAAGATATTAATGTCCATTTTTGTTATTGTTATGTTGATTTATGCTTGTATTCTATATATGGGTACCTATTCCATATTTGGTTACTAATTTGTGAGATTGTTTTTTGTGTTAGATTTTAATTTGATAACTAATATATTTGATTAAAGGCTGTTAATTACTACATATAAATGTATGACTGATTAGTAAAAACATTAAACTGATTTAATTTATATGAAGTTTTTTTTTTATATCCCAAAAACAAAATGGTATTCCATATTTGGTGACTTTCCTCTATTTGTTAAAAAAAAAACTATTTCATGTTACTGGTAAAGCTCATCGCCAAATTTAGGATGTAAACCGTCATTTTTTCGAACACTGTCCTTTGTTTAAAAATGGCATAGATATATTAATAATATATTATGTACGAGTTTATTGATGTAACAAAATATGACCCATTTTCAGCATAAGTAAAGTTGAGCATACCACCAGGAAGAGCATAACGAGGACTACATTTATATTATCATGACTATATTCATATGTCACTTTGACCAAATTGCGACATAGTATAATTTCGCTCCGACATGTTGATATGTAGGTATTTATCAATTGTAAATAACCCCTTCATAACATCACATGTTGGTTTGATTGTTTACAGTTATTTTATTTACTAGTGATTTTCTAGTTCCTATACATATATACATACATATACACATATAGTCCTTTTAAATGATGAATCAATTTAATACTCTGATACTACTTTTTATATGAGCACATATATCTTACATAGAAAATACTTAAAGCTTTTATTTTCATAGCTTTCTGAGTGAATTTTGTTCTTTAAAAAATAGTTTATAATATTTCCAATGTATCTATCTATTTATTCTATACATTAATTTTGAAACTAACAAAATGATGCAATAAAAAACGATTATATCTATATATATAATGAGTTACAATCCATTGGATTGGTCTGCAACGAGTTTTGACTTATTTCTCCACTCCTCCCTATTCTCAGCTAGTCTCTTCAACTCCATATATGAGCCACAGCTCATGTCCCTCTTCAGTTGGTCCATATAGGCGTCTCTCGGTCGACCTCTGCCATTTGTGCCTTCGGTCCTGCCCTCTGCGATTGCGATGAGCAGTCCTGGGTGCCTGATGTTGTGGCCAATCCAATTAGCTCGTTGTTGGCAGATTCTTTTGAGGAGTTGCCTTTTTTCGCCAACCCTGGTTAACACTTCTTCGTTTTCGACGTGTTCCGACCAATGAATCTTCAGCATGCGTCTATAGCACCACATTTCAAATGCCGCTAACCGTCCTATATCTATAAATTCCATTTATTAAATTGCCATATCGTAAAATTTGGACATTTTAAATATTAAGATTTATGTGTCTACAAAATAAAGCATTGCAGAATATTTTCATTTGGATATAAAACAGATGGCAAAATGTAAAAGTCTTAGATAAAAAAAAACAACAACATATTATTTAAAACAGGTCAACATTAGGTAAAAATATTGTAGAAGACGTGATTTGTAAATGTTAAATATTTTTAGTTTGTTTGGAAACTATTTGGTTATCAAAAAATTGAACTTTTTCAGAACATAATCCTACCAAATCCATCATCACCGCAAAGATCTTTGGAGGCTATGGAAAAGTGCTAAAGGTCAAGTCAGCCCAGAAGAAGCTGGTAAGGACAAGTATCAAACATGTAGGTACATTGAAAGATTTGGTTTTAAGTGGTCAGAGGTCTTGGAAGCAGCAATGTGTCTAGATACAATGGGGCTCTGATCCAACTAAGACAAAGAAGGAAAAGTATGTACCTATGCATGAAAGTTCACATCACAAAAGATTTTTGTTTTTCTATATAATGTACGTACCTACCTAACTACCTATGTACTATCGTATGAGATACATTATGACGAATGTGGGATATTTACATAGCGCATCATCTTATATACCAATAATACTTAAATATAATACCTATGTAGGTAATATAGTTTTAATGTCCTTACTACAGTACATATCTTATTTTTACCTGAGACTTGGTCCTACAGACTGAAACATCTGCTACATGGGAATAATAAGGAATAAGACAGTTGTTGGTAGGCTGTTACTACTAAAAGATCTTCTCATTTTCTACATAATAACATTATTACATTATGATAAACAATAATAATATTTTGTGTGATTTTCTAAAACAAACTGTCGAAAAATATTTAATATACATCTTATGGCAAACAAAACCTATTAATTATTATGTTAACCTACCTTTTAATTATTGGTTTGGTATCCATTAGACCGTTTTATGTTTAAGGATGTATATAATATTATATAATTGCTTTATGGTTAATATTTACGGTCACATAGGCTGGTCAGTAGATAAATGTTTTTGATTTATATATTATGGATTTACTAGTTTTGTTTGCAATATTTTTATATAAAAACAAGCTTGTAAAAAATCTTGATAATAAGTTTTTAGTATTCATTCGCTTGTTCTCTCTGTAAATGGTCCTGGAGGCAGCATTAAAGGCCATCTGGAGACATATTTAGAAGGTTCTGGGGCAGTCCTGTTCAAATAATGTAAATGTAACCTTACGCCGTGTCTCAAGTGGGGTAGGCAGAGAGAACGAAACAACACACAGATCTATCCTTACATACTTCTTTCGCTTCTTCTACATTCATACAATTTCTCATACACGCACGTCAATTTCTCTTGCTAAATACATCCTAAATGTTTTAACTTTTATTGACACGGAGATGACGACTTGCATGTTTATTAAAAGCAGTAGGTCCACTGGCCATCTCACTTGTGGGAGATGCTGTGATGAGACAGATTTTTCTCGCTACTCATCTTCATCATCATCATCATCGCCCTCAACGCTCCTCTCGGGAGCACAGGGCAGAAACCAGCCTCCTCCATTCAGAGCGTCTCTGTGCCAATTGCGTCACCTCTTTCCACGACATTCCTTGCGCTCTGATATCGTTGTCATAGGAACGGTGTATTGTGAAAGAGGGACGCCCGGGCCGACGGAACCCCTGCGGACGGAAAAACAGTGCTCTTTTTGGCCAACTATCATTAGGCATTCTCAAAACATGTCCCAGCCAGGACCATCGTCTCTCCTGTATTACGGAGATTACAGGTCTCTGCTGGGTGCGCCGGCGCACAGCATCATTTGTAACATGTTCATACCATTTGACATCCAAAATCCTTCTAAGACACCTGTTTTCAAAGCTTAGTATCTTCCGCTCCTGAGCCTTGATTAAGTGCCAAGACTCACAGCCATATAGAAGGATTGGGATGATGCACGCATTGAACAAGCGACATTTTGTCCTGATGCTGAGTCCAGACGCCTTCCAAACTTTGTTCATGTTATTGAAAGCCCCACTAGCTGCCCCTATGCGGATTGGTACTCTTGTCTATTGGTGATACAGTACATTGTACATACGAGCATTTATATTACGGACATCATACATATAAACAAATATTTATGCATATATAGGTTGGTGTACATTTTTTCAAATATCAACAAAGTGTTATGTAGAAACAGATCTGAGATTATTCATTATGTTAGCAATTACCTTACTTGCAGACGTTTTTTTATGAACTATTTTTATTTACGCAAATATAACATTTAAACTAATTCGATCATTGTTTTAATCTTTTTATGCGCCTCACACACCTCATTTACATGCGCACTAGGATAACAATTAGTTATGATTTTTTGCATACCTACACCTATATAATAATTATTATAAATTACTGGGTTTTTTCATATTACAGACAGAAGAAGGAGTGCATCGTGCCTTGGAAACAACCTCGATTGGACAAGTATGAGAGGAGTGAAATACTTTTGGACCTGGAAAAATACAGAGAAGCATTCACACAACCGACGTTGCGTTGGGGGGACCTGACATGAACATGGCACGAGAAAAAATATAAGACAGATTTTAGAACCTCTGAATATTTAGAAAATAAACTCTATAAGTAAAATAACATAGCATACTTTTATGAATGTGCATATTATAATTATGTCTGTATTTTTATATGCACACAATGGAATAAAATACAAACTAATAAGAAAATTTATTCATAAAGGCTTTGAACAGTAGGCACTACATTATCCTTTTAAGCATAGTTTACTCCAATAAAAAAAGATTATGATAGAAATAACAATAATTTAGAACCAAATTTTCGATTTCAGTAAATCACATTAACATTTCTACAAAAGCTTAATATCATATATGTAGCGTTATTTTTAATGTGTGGAATCCAACGGAAAGGTATATTATTATAATAAGCTATGCAATCAACCGTTTATAACAGAAACATGCAAAATACCAATAATTTTATAAACATATGGATCAAAATATAATTTGAATAGGCAATATCTACTGTGTTTGCCTTGGAGCGCTTTCAGTTGATCACGGAACCAATGTAGGGTGGGTAGAGATAATGCCTTTTATACTAATATCTACTTGGGCAATATCAGCAGACTGATATTCGTGATCGACTATTAATTCAGATATTAGTTGAACTGTCTGGTTTTTTGTTTTTTTTTTAATATTCTAATAAGGTATACCTACCCATTCTTTGATGTAATCAATATTTTGGAAAATAGCTTTTATAGGCATAAATTTAAGATTTTTATTTAGTTTTCAGAAATGACATGATATATGGTTATCACGATTAAGAAACTTTAATTATGAAACCATGAATTACTGTGTATTGAAAATCAAATAAACAAGCGAGAAACTTCATGACCAAAATAAAGAAACAGAAGATTATATGAGTTTATGAAGGTTAAAATAGAAAGAACATAATCTTAGTACGGAAAAGAGGTAAACGTTCTTACCAAAAATATCTCAGAATGAGTTCAAAGGATGAAAGAATGTATCATCAAACACAAATGTTTTGATCGTGAATCAAATCGATTTTAATTTATTACTCCTTAAAACTAACATATGTTGTTGTGCCTTGTCAATTTGTAACTAAAAACTAAAAACACGAAGGGGTTAATATGATTTGAATGCGTTTAATACAATCATTATACATAATCTATGTAATATGTACAAAGTGTGTGAGTCGTGTGTATTGATAGGCGGAAATCACCTCATTCGAAGATATTTTTTTATCGGGCAGATGGTCATAGGTCAGACATGTGTTGGATTAAAGGAGAGGAAAGGGTTTAATCCTTGATGAGCGAATTCATTGTGTTTTATACAAAATTTTATTGTTTCTTTTACACACATCTTTAGTTTATAAAAACAAGAGGGTGAAATAAGGAATGTTGTTTGCTATGCAATTGCTAGCGTAAAGTATTTGGATAATATATTTTGTTTTATTGTATCGATTTATTTTTTATATTTCTAATTGTAATGTAGTTTCCAGTTGTGGGAGTAGTATAAGAGAATGACTATTCAAAAGCAAAGCCAAAATATATTAATTCCTGATGTTTTGATTTTCATTATATAGTCCATTTTTTCTATAGCCTTATCCCTGTATGGCTAGGATAACTTAGAATTATGTTAGAAAAATAGTGCAATGATTAAGACATTTTACTAATAATATAAATAGTTAATTTATATAAAATTAAAAAACAAGTATTTTACATTTATACGTGTAATCGTGTAATTAATCTCTCATTGTTAAAACAGTTTTCATGTTGTTAAAATTAAATTAACTTTTTGATTGCAACAGATTGCAACAAACATATGACAACAAATTAACAATGATAACATAAAATTCAATAATATTTTCACTTGTCTCATTGTTGCTAATCGTCTTGAGAATTGCGAACGGATGGGATTAAAATAATTAAAAGGTTAAAAGTGTACATATTATTATTATTTGTTAAAAAACGACGACATTCATATGTCATGATGAACGGGTGCACATTTTTGCCAGTAGATATCTGGGAAAACTGATAATTTTCAACTCGCGTTCAACCAAAGACAATGGTGATTGTTGAAGATAATAATATACGGAATCATCCGACATATGGTTTTATTGTTGATGAGCTGAGCGCTATCACCCGCTGTGGTTTCTAACTATTTATATGGGAAAAGTTATAATGCACATACTATAAATATGATAAGAGATTTAATTTCAATAGGTACGAATAGAACAGTGTTTGCTGATTTTATTTGTAATGTGAGCGATGCAATGTATGAGTTCAGATATTATATGAAGTATGGTGCAATTATTTATGACAACATGTTTCTGAGAAACAGTAGAAAATATCTAAAAGCTGAATAATGGGATCATAAGGGCTTATATAAAACATGTACTGCTTATCAGATGTTAAGTAATTAATAAATACCCTTCTTTTTCGACTGTGAAATTCGCAGTTATTTTCAATTGATATTAGCATTCAAATAAGAGCAATTTTATTTGGTGTAATGCTTTTTACCATCATTGCTTATTTTTTTTTCTTTTGAAATAATATATTCAGCGAACAGTGTGTTATTTTCTTCAAATTTTAAAGTTTCCTCAAATATTTTAGAAAAAAAATCATTTATCCATACAGCGAAAATTTTGGAACAACGGACTTCTTTACAAATTAGATTACAAACACCGAAGGTAAAATTTGACAATCGAATATAGCATTTGGTTTTCATGCTCTTATTTTGTGTTTCACTTAAACCGTGTAAATTCAAAAGGAATACAATAACATCAAGGTACAATGCTAGATGAGTGAATTTATTTTGAGAAACACTGAACTTGTTAGAGGAAGTGTTGTACGAAAGATGTTCGTCCATTGTTGAGAAACACGCGAAGTCAAGTTGGATGACCCGAGTAGTTTGAGAATGTGTGATTATAATGAAACTTTGTTGCAATTTTTATGAAATTCTAATTATATTCTTGGCGTGCAATGCATTTTAGTGAAACAATATGATCTTATTGTAAGCAACAGTTTAAGTCGCAATCTGTTAAACGTACTTACGATAGATTGTTATACTAATACCTCCACAACTTTGTAATACATATTAACTGAGAGATAATAATTATATTAAGGCACCAAACATTTATTAAAGAAAATCAATAAAACTTGATTAAAAAAGACTCCCAAAGTTTTACGATCTCTCTGCCAAACAAAATGTCAAATGTCTACCCCTCCCCCGTCGCAAAATCCAAAATTATTAGTGACTTCCACGAAACTGAGGACTACTCTCTAAATATCTACTACCCCCCCCCCCCCATCGCCAAATTTTTGGAGTAGAGGTATCAGGTATTTAAATTCTCTATCTTTAACATAACATACATAACATAACATGTATAGACAATTCACACAGACTTTTTGTATTTATTTTTATCAAAAACCAAGGTAAAAATTATTAGTAACAGACAAGTATCTACAATTATTTTTTGTACTGTAGATTTATGTATAGATAGTTAAATTTTTATATTTTTTTTTTGACCTTCGCAAAGTACTACATTTTAATAAGATTTTTTCTCACTGCAACCGCCCTAAATTTGCCGTCCTGGGCAATTGCCCTGCACCCTAGATTGGGCTCTTAATACGAGTTGTTAGCAATTAAAATATACTTATTTGTATCATCCATAAGCATGATCCATTTTCCATACATACATACCATCCATACAAACCATCATCCATAAATGTTTCGAAAATTGATATACAAACGTATATAAGAATGAACGTAAGCATTTATTAAATTAACTGTTTTATGATGTTAGAAGCATTATTAAGTGAAAAAATGGCTCAGGAACAGTAGCTTGAGTCTTCTTGTACATAACATCACATCACACACACACCCACCGTGCATCAGCTGGTTACACGAAATAAGAGAAATGCTTTGATGAGATAGATACTAAGAAGATCGTGGAAAAATATTTAAAGTATTCTAATACAATCGGGCGCCAGTAGGAGGAGTAATGAAATTAATAGGCGGGGTATAATCAAATTGAGTTTTGTTCCGAAAGAATCATTGCCCAATATGAGGCGTGTCAAAGGATGCCTATTTTATTTAAAAAATCACAAGTCCATAAATCCAACCATCATACTATGTAGCATAATTACAGGGTAAATAAAAATATTATGAATGAATGGCAAACTTTAATTAATTTATTTTTTAAATTTTGTATATTTATTTTTTATCATTTGTAGAAATGCTTCTTCAGAAGTACCTTCCCACTTAAATCGAAATACTTTTTTTTAAATAAAACTTTTTTTTGGTGAATCTTTCGAAATGGGAGGATTAGAAATTTATACATAAATATTTTAAGATGTGTCTGCGCTTAAAATACCTTCCTTCACGGAATTTCGCTATAAATATTTAATATTGCTCTCTGGAAGAATTGTAGAACTATTGTAGAACTATATTGAATAACTATATTGTAGAACTTTGCAAACCTTTTCTAAGACTATTAAGCTTTCGTAATCTACTATGATTCTCTTCTCTAAAAGTTCTTTGTCAATAGCAGGATCCAAACCAATGACTATCTACCCAGAAGAGTCTTTTCTCATCAAGCTAATATATTTTTTGTTATTGTCAATTATTAATTACTAATTTCTCCTTTTTACTGCTATATTTGTAATTTTATAATGGCCTAGTGATGAATTGTTTTTTTTTTTATTTTGCATGACTTTTTATCCTAATTATCTGTCTAATCATATTTTAACTTATTTATATATAACTTAACGTAGTAAAGAAGACATTCTGTAAATTTGATGAATACAGTGATTCAGCTGGTTACCTCACTTATGGGAGATACCACGATGGTAGGAATAGATAATACATAGACTAACCTATTAAGATATTCATAAAAAATAATCAATTTGTCAAAATGAATTGATTTTTAATGTATGTCGACAATTAAGTGATATTGAAGAATCTATCATTTGCTTACTACAATGGGAAAGAACCAAATAATTAATTATTATACATATCACCAAACTCAATCAGTAATAGGTACGAGTGTTTTATGAATCGTTATTTATGGATTTAATAGAAATCACACGATATCAATTAATACCACAAAAAAACAATGAGAAATTAATATCTAGGTACACAATAATAATATTTAACATTTTATTGTTACGCTTTTTATTACATATTTATATCAGAAATAATAATTGATAAAAATAATTAAAATGGTTTTTTACGCTATTCCAATAAAATGTAAATTTATTGAAGTAGAAAATAATTACAGTTTGGTGGAATAAAATATTAAATTGATATTTTAATTAAACCACATACGTATATAGATTGGTGATTTATACAGAGTGTAGTTTTATAAAAATAAACTAATTTAGTAAAATCGAATATTTTTAATATGTTTAAAACATAAAAGAATTTGGTAAATTGAAACAAGTGTTTCTTTCAACTATCTTCAAAATAAAAAATAATTATTGAAATTACTGGTAGTTCTTGATAAAAAAGTTTTATTTTTTAAGTTATAAAATTATATCAATCGCTACATACATTTGGAGTGGTGGTAATTTTCAGTTTATAAGAATACTAAATTGTTATTCATCGCTAGTTTTTCAGATTAAAAACTAAATTAAGTGAAATATAATTAGATTCATTAAGTATTTTTCTCCTCTAATCTGCATATTTTCTAAAAAAAACTCACGTTTATGGTATTTTCATATCATATACACTAGATATGAAGTGTATATAAGCAAAATCACTTCGATCCATTTTCCATAAATATAGAATTATTATTGCAGAAATGTTCGTATTTTGCAACACTGCAGTCTAATGGATCCATTGAAAATCCACCTCTATCCTTGAGTAAATCAAATTCTAAAAAAATGTTTGGTTAAAAAACGCTGGAGTAGAAACATAAATGTGCTGTTTTTTCAGTTTTAATGTTTTAGAATCGATGTCACATTGCTTCTACAGCCCTCATATAATAGGAAGGTAATATAATTTTTTTTATAGTTGAAATACATACTGAATGACGCAATGTAACCTCAACAATATCATATATTAAAAACCATAACAATAATATTTTTATGAAAATACAATACTAATTTCCATTCCCATGGATGATTTACTTATGTATTTCATTATTTCAAACATACCTAAATACCTATCCAATTTTATCTAGTGATTCCATACAAAATTACTACTCATATAAATAATTTGCTCTGTTCATATATTTGTGTGCAATATGAACTGACATCGTAATGAGACAAGACAGAGGTAAAAGAGAACCCTTATACAAAGTCTCATTTTTAAGTAAGTTTTGGGCTAAAACTTTTATATATTGAAGTGGAAGGAGCACCATAGAGTCTCCTGGGGACTTTCAGAAATGGCAGACCACGGCATTGAGAAAGATCATTCTCAATGCAGAGGTAGATTTTGACAATTTATAAAAAACCGTGTAAAATTACACTAGTACCTATTGTAATAGCTAGGTTACATTTATATTATATGATAGATACTTATACTTAATATCAATGTACGAATATTAATCAAAATGTAATTAGTTTTTAAAATCATTGTACAGTTAGTAGTATGTAAAATCATTTGATTCACGATAAATACATACCTACTTACCTGCGCTTGTAATAATAACAATATGAGCCATTGTTTTCATAATTTGTTTGTACTTAAATGGTTACTCAATTAATAATATTTAAAATGTTCTTATATATTATTATTTTACCGAATTGTTTAGTCAGTACAGTTGAACCACGATAAGATACGTATAGTAAATATTCGAACCCTTAAAAATTCCGAACATATGAATTACTATGCTACCAAAGTTGTAGGAGATTTCAATGTTTCAAAATAACAAAAATCCTATGTAACTTTAGCTAGATGTGCAGATGTTAAGAACTTCCACATACCTACAACTTGATTACTTCGTATTTTTATATTACTAGTTACATTCCCGATAATCTGCCAATAATTTATTTGCAATATTTTGATTAGTAAAAACTCGAAACATTAATAGTCACAAGTGGTGGTGCATTGAAATACGAATTATTGAGATTCAACTGTAATTCTGACGTTAAGTGCTTTTACAATGTAAGTTCAGAATTTTTAAGTAATTCTAACGTTAGGTACAAGAGATACTATATAAGTTGGTCGAGCACATTATTTTTTTATTACTTACGTAAATATATAAATAAGTTTTAATGGCTTTGTCACAATACACAGTATTTTAACGAAATTAAATACTTGTGTGTTTAATTATTATTTTAATATTTTAATGTACTCTTAGATATGAATATAGTGTAATTATATAATTTATCACCCAAAATATGACTTTATACAAACATAATTATTATCTTCTCATATTTAAAACATCAAATAATATGTAGGAATGTGAATGTGAAATTGAGTACTTACCTACATAAGAATAAAAACATGACGATTTATGAAATTAAATCAATATAAGAAGTTATTCCATTTTTTGTCCAATTTAGTAGGTATTAGGGACATTTATATACCTACATACCTTTATCTAAATGCAACATTCTCGCCCTAGTTGCGCATTCAAAAACCTTTTTCTTATTTATTTATTTATTTTATTCTTCACTGTGCATTGGACACAATATTTTAAATCAATACAAAGTATCATAAAAATATTAGTTATTCAATTCAATGTACAGAGAGCAAGTTTATCGCTAGAATACGATGTCTTCCAACTAACTCGGTGCCACATATTTCTCAAAAAATTCAAAAATCAATAATAAAATGTATCTATTGATTTTCTAAATAATTCATGCAGATTCAAAATTTTCTTATTTATTTCATTAATCTTATTAAACTTTTATTTATTTACATGAATTCACGGCATAAGCCTTTTACATACATAACATTTGCAAATAAAACAGTGACAATTCTAACAAAATTATATGTCATTAAATATAAGAAAACCAAATGACCAAACAGCAAACAGAGAACCAAATTTTATGTGGTACAACATTAATAACATAATATATACAAATACACATGAACACATTAAATAATTTAATTTTAGTTTTTTTAGATTTTTCGGGTCCGGACTTTAGACTTTGCCACTCCAGTATTCAGCGATGTATATCGCCTTGTCATTCGCCATCAATAGGTCACTCTCATTACATGCATTCCGCATCAGCGGGCATTGCAATAAATGAGAATCACTCTGCACCTCCCCGCAGTCACAGCTAGTGTCCTCCTCATCCAAAAAGCCCCACCTCTGCTGGTTACTTTTGCACCTAGTCACCTCAACCCTTAGCCTGTTCAGTGTCTTCCACGTGGGGTACCTCAGACTATGCACGGTGTTTTTATTTTAGTTGTTATCATGATATCGAAAAGTTATATGCATGAATTTATTGCTCGACTAAAATAAATATGTTTTATTTACCCGAAGAAATGATGGATAAGATTGAAAGGCGTGAAATGTGATTAGACTAAATATGTGTATAAGAGTCCATTAGGAAACAATAATAGAATAAGGCTAACATATAATATCTTCAAGTCATTAATAAAAGGAAACGATAGGTTTTTTTTATCGAGTCTCACGATATAAAGGTGCAACCAACTAATGTAATAGATAGTATTATGTGAATAAATGAGTGCAGCTTGTAAGATTCGACCAACATTATAGCATTAATTAATAATATTTGTACATGCATGTTGATTGATGGAAGATTTTGATATCAGAATGAAAGAATTTTTGAATAATTATTAACAATTACTTTTTTCACAATAAAACATAATAAATCTAAATAGGTAGGTATCTACCTATAAATATGGTTTAAAATTTAGAGTTTCTTAAAAAAATCCACGAATCAAATTTTCTTTTTACCTATCTAATTAGAAAAGTACTTCAATTCTCTTCTAAAATCACAAATGCCGTAAGGAATTAAAGATAGGAACGCTAGATTTACATAAATTTTATCCAATGAACCATGTGCTTCACTTATATTCAAAGGGATGACTTAAATATTTTTCTGGCTATTTTTTTTACATAATTCCATTAATTTATGCAAGGTAAGCCAGTTAAGCCGCATCTATATGATTTCTGTTTTATACATAGAAAAATACAACGAACGAATGAGTTAAAAATCATCCTCGTGATACCAAAAAATACTCGGCGTGAAGAAGCAGCTGCGAGAGCATATGGACTATATATTAAGTATATTCACTAGATTTTTTCTTATTGTGTTTGAATAAAAAAAATCTAAGATCTTCTATTGAATTCTACTACCTTGATTACTGATAATGGTTGATAGCCCACGGTAACATCTGCATATTCAAGTGTTCGAAATGTTCCAAAATGTTTCTTGATTTGAGAAATTATAGGATTTATTATAGTGATGTTGATTTCATGTAATCGAATCAAAAACACCAAAATAATCATAATTTACAATTATCTAACTGGTATACGTATCTGGTATTTATCTTAGTTTTTAGATATTTCGTTGTAAGGTATTTAGATAACTACTATTATTTTAGTAGGTATAAGTTCTATCATTAGTAACTATCTAGCTCTTGCAAATTAATAGGTATAGTAATCGTTATATAACAGACACATTAAACGCAATATCAAACAGGTAAGTGTACAATAATGGTGACATCACCACATCGGAATTAATTAAAGAACACATGATGTGTCTAGTGTGTGAATGTAGGGCGAGACGGTCTAACCTTTTTTAGTTTATATTCGCCTGGCAACACCTTACCCTGGTAAAGATTAATTAATTAAATAATACGGGTAACATAAAATGTCTACGGACAGACAGGTATTGCCGATTCCTCGTACAATACAGTGACAGACACTTTGATGTCTGATGTGAAGTAAAATTCAATCAATCGCTTCATTTTATAGCATATTAGCCTGTTTTATGAATACTATGTATCAGTGTTTCGTAACATGTATCAGAAGATTCACAGAATAATAATTCTTATTTTTCATCCTTACTAATTAATAAAATAGAAAACTTTAAGCCAAGTGCACGGATTCAACGAAGTACCGGACCAGTTTAATGTAATATTAGGGATGAAGTTTTTTTTCAATTCATTGTGTTCATCGTCCAACGAAACAAGTCGCATCCACTAGAAATATTATGATAATTTTTATTATAAATAATCTCAAATTTCTTAATATATTCACCGTTTGGGACAGTAAGTAGGTACACATTGAAAAGAATATTAATATTTATTTTGCACAAATATATAAATCTCAAATTCTAACGAATGAAATCTCTTTGAATTGTATAAAAATGGAAACTATTATGATCTATGATTGAAATGACATTTCCATTGACAACATACTGTTGATCGGAATCTGATAGATGAAAGCATTCAGCAATGGAATGGGATAGATCGCGTAATGGTATTATTATTATTATTATTATGATAAAATATCTCTATGATATTGAGAAGGGAATTGAAATCATTCATAACATCATTCAGTATTAGTTAGGTACTAGAGACGAATATCAAAAGGCATAGTTATAATGATTCGAATTAAGACATTTTTGTATTTATATTCAGAAAGTTATTCAATGATATATCTACTACTATACCATCACGGTATAATCCACAAATTTAAAAATTGTCAATAGCAAAAAAATATTTGGATTATGAGTTCCGATTTTATGTTTTTTTGTCACAAATTATATACTTTGAAAAATTAAATACATATATTACTAATTAGTAGATAAGTATCTATATGGTGAATAGTATCTTCATCTGTTTCGGATAACCCTTTAATTAAGTATGGACAATTTAACTTTGTAATATTGCGTTTGCATAGTTTTATATAGCTAAATAATTCCGCACGATGGTAATGTGCTATCAGGTGGCTAAATAACACTTCACCTGCTTCCTCTGATTTAGGCTCATATCAAATAAAAATAATAATTAAAAAACATTATTTAATTTATTATGTATACATTATTCTTAGAGAGACGTGTATGTGATTAAGTATTTATTAATAGTCGTAGGTACGTACGTATTTATGTTATTTAAATTATCAAGTCCGCGGGGTTAAATTTTGTAAATAAAGTTTCTAATTATACCTACTATAAATATGTACTTACTTAATTATTAGATATTAAATTGTGCATATTCTAATAAACTTTTAAAATTATTTCTGTAAAGTTCTACCTATGTGCATACAATAATACGATGGCCTTCGAACTTTTAAAATTTTTGATAATTGATCCTGTTTAATTTACACATCCACAAAAGCCTGAGGTAATATTTATTCAGGAGCGTACTCAATATAGAATATTCTTCTATATAATATAGCAAACTATGATTTTAAATCAGTGGTTCCCAACGAATAATATACCCCCCCCCCCCATTGGATGGTACAGCCTTCCAAGGGGACGATAGAAAGCCCAGTGAAAAATGGAGAGCGGTGGCAGACAAATTGAAAGTTGCAAGTTAAAAATCATAAGATATCAGACTTTTTAAAAAAAATATCTGGATATATGAAAAAAAGACAATCTTATTCAAAAATGATTTAGCGACGGGGTAGAAATTAGAGTGTTTTTTAAATTTCCCCACAAAAGTTGTTGCCTCTTTAGGTTCCCTCTTTAAAAAAATATCTATGTTCTTACACTTTGTGGGAGCGCCAAATTTTGATTAAAATGATAATTTGATTATCTCATAAAGTGCGAGCGGTGGTCGAAAAAATGTTGGAAACCTCTGATTTGAATGCTTTGATATTGATAGTAAAATAAACAATTTATAAAAAAAATTCACTGTGTCGGTATTAGGTTTTGTGATTGTATTTTTTCGTAAAAAAAAAACAAGAACGGTGTTTTAGGTACCTACTTAAGTATCTGACATATTACATGATATAAGTAAGGTGTACTTGTTAGACAATACTGATATTATGATATCCCTTGAATCACTCGCAAACGAGTGGACGGTCTTGAGGAGAATAAAATAGAATAGACATTATAGTTTAACTATAAGTGAGCGTATTATTTGATTTTAGTAGGTACCTTCGCACACCAACTTGAAATACAGATTTTTTTTTATATTTGTTAAAAATCTGGTTACACTTTTTTTAACTTTCTCCTAGAGACATTTTTGCATTGTCAACATAGATACATGACATCCTTTCAGGAAGACTTCAGGCTATTTATTAAATTTGTACTTTTATTTTAAATATTCTTAATTATCACTTATGAATACATCGCTATTGGGGATTGCTACCACTTTTTGTGTGGGAAAAATATGTTTTAATATTTTTGAAAGGAAAAACGAGATATATTGAGGACAAAGTAGGTGAGTTTGTGGTGTAAGTATGTATTATTTATTCGGTGCAATTATTTTGTTTTGCTAACGGGTACATATGGGTGTATGATTGTCGAGAGAAACTTGTACAATTGCTTCTGTATAGAGTTTCAGTGATTATTTTAAGCGCTTTGGGATACACGAATTAAGATAATACATACTTATCTCGTGTAAATTTTAATTATTTTCAACTTTTTTTGTAGGTTGGATTGGAAGATATATCATTAAGCTACCGGTAAACAAAGAAATGCTTTGGGATATATCCGTACCTAAGTACAGACGATTCTTTACTTTCGTGTATTCGGTACGTAAAAAATAAATTTTGTCTTAAATTATTTGCTTATTCCTTTTGAATATTATCATTACAAAATATTGTTAATAATACAATATTAAATTCAAAATACCAGGACGATATGCAGTGCTATAGAAATTTGGGTAAGAAGTGTGTTGTTTTGTACCGAATGAACGACATCAGAGTGCTTTGAAATTGTGATATTTATTTAGTTAAAAGGCATAGGAAAAAAAAAGTTTTTTTCTATTTACATAAGTCATTCCTATTTCTTTTTTACTAAAACAAACAGCTATACCTGTCCACTTCTGAACACAAGCTTCCCCTATAGTTCTGATAACTATAATCAAAGTTTTATGGTAGTGTTTATAATATAGGTAAGTATAAAGTGAAATCGTAAACCAATTACTAAGGTCATTATTTCTTTAGTTAAGTATTTTTAGCAAACCTGAGACCTACGTGCGATATCCTCGGGTACCGGAGATAATCATGGTCAGAAGAAACACAGAAGCCGATTATGTGACATGGAGAATATTAATGCGAACTCAAGTAGTAACTTTTTGCCTACTAGATATATCATCATGTAAATGGATTTAATATTTTTATATGTGTTTCATGTCATCTTTTATCAAGTAGATCAATCTTCTGATAAAGAAGCATACTCGAAATTGGTAATGAAGTCAAATATAATTTGAAACAATTTAAGTATTGTATATAATTTTCCTTCTTCCAGATTCTTTCTCATATTATATTTATAATTAGATCAATGTATAATAAAAGTCTTCTCTCATTCAAAATCATCTAGTTGAGTTCTTTTCGATATAATACCTATTTGGAAAAAAATAAGATAAGGGTAACCGAAAAAACGCCAGTCTCTTGTCTGACACTCTACCATCAGGATACCAAAACTATTTTAATAAGACTGAAAAACCTTGGTGAAGGTCTATGTCCAAAGATGGTTGCTGAAGAAAAGAATGTCATTACAATATAAAACATACGTTGAGGTCTAATAGAAGATTAAGAAGATGTTATTACTGAGATGTATATATTTAATCAATAAGTTTATTTTGGTTATTATTGGTAGTTGAATTAATTGTTGTTGATGATAATGCAGGTGCAATTTGTTTTAGCAACAGCAAACTACTTGTGCCTTGTACATAAGTACTTGTATCTGTACCTGTACTAATAATTTGGCCTGGACACCTGTCTCTCTGCCGCCGGTCACCAATGCTTGCTCACCTCACCTCATAACATTGTATTAAATCTCTTTTCACATCGTGAAATTAGCATTGCCAATTAGTATCCTATACTAAAGAGAGTTAGCCAAATCTGTTGGTTGTATAGATGAGGTGTCTGTAAAAAAAATATCATAAGATCTTTTCTAACGTAGGTGTAAATATTTCAGTGGAAGGTTAGATCAAGTTTAACATTTTTTTCACTAGTATTAGACTGACATTTTTTGCCATCACTTGACATAATTTATTGTTTTCTGTTGCAACACTTTCTAATCGAACTGCAAATATATTATTATTATCATAATGCTTACAATAATTTGTATATGTGACTACATTGGACAGTAGTAACATTATTTATTAAAATCCAAATATTTTATGAATTGTTGAGTGTAATATCTCATACTGGATACAAAATATTGAATCGTATCAGTAGTTGATACAATTTTCAGCTCGAAAGAAAATTTGCATGTCCTGATGCCGTTACACCATTGGACAAATGCGCAGTCTATTGGTGAACTTGTAAAGAAATTTAAGTATACGACCGGTAGTCAAAGAAAATCTCATTAACGTAAAAAATGATTTTCTGCCTGGTACTTGTTATTATTACATACTACAATGTCACCAGTCAATTAATCCAAACTTTATAAAAATATAATAATATATACCTACCTACCAATATACAACAATAATAATAATAATCTTCAGTATATAATATATAGGACCACCACAACACATATCTGTGTAGGCACTCACTACTCAATGCATATTTACGCGAGTAGGTAGGTACATTTTTAGAATTCGATAATATGAAAGATATGTTACAAAGGTTTATCAGGGACGCACATATTTGCAGTTATTGAATTCACATTCAATATATCGAATGGGGTTGGCTGTGAAGAATCGTGTACCCGATAAGCTCATATTTTGGTAATCCTTCTAGTATAAATGTATGTACAGTACATGCATTATCGTATTAACTTTTTGGCACTTACCTACGTAATTTCATGCAGCTGATTTGCTGGCTATCCCAAATGTGGGATATGCCATGGCAGTATAGTATTAATTATTTATTTTTTGTGATGGTATCTTCCATCTCTCGTGAATAAACTACCCAAATATAAATATTCGTTACCATTTTAGTTTTCTTTGCATTTATCCTAAACTCATTTTTAGCTCAGTTTTCACATACAAAAACCACTATTTATCGTAAATTTATTTTTATTTTTGAAATAAAAACATCTTATCCTCAGTTTTACATAATATGCCTTTATTTTATTCATTATTTTCCCATCAAAGACTTACAAGTGCTTTGGTGTGACATAAAATATCAAATTGTATAATACAATAGTAAAAACTGAATGAGTATGCAAAAAATAATAAGATGAAAACACATCAATGGTTTAGCCATAAGTTTACCGTAAATACATACGAGTAGATATATTATATAGGTCTACACCGCAAATAAATAATAATTTCGTGCAAATACGTGTAACCTTAAATTTCTATGATCTCGCACTTACATGAATTTGTTTTTTAGACAATGAAATTATTTTGACGTAGATACTATATATGTAGGCAGGCTATATTTAATTAAATATTGTGTTATTTAGTAGGTCGCGTCGCGTGGCACATACCACCATAACTTACTATCATCCGATGTTGTTATTCATACAGAAGACCGGTTGAAGATGTACTCACTGAGTGTTAATAGTATCTACAAGAA